>SSNR01000199.1:841489-957932 GCA_006937965.1 Callopanchax toddi
TTTTTTTTTTTTTTTTTTTTTGCAGCTGAATGATTCAAGATGCTTAAATAAAGCTAGAAATAAACAGTATTTAAAACTGTTTCCTATCCACTACAACTAAAGTGATGCATACAGGTATGAGTTGAGGCTATTGAGCTTTAGTTTTTATTGTTCAGATCATTTGGGGTTCCCAGTGTTCTATGTCAGCAGCTGACTACTGCATCAGATTTTCAGCTCTGAGAATCACCTGAAATATTATTTTATGTGTCAAACCGTTTTATCTTTGGGATTTTTTTAATACATTCAACCAAAAAATGGAAACAAACTGTTTTTGACTGCCGGTAAGAAGTTTAGGAGCTAGCTATTTGATACTAGCTAGTACCTCTAATCTAAGGTTGGGTTGTGGAGACAACAGGTCCAGGAGGGAAACCCAAACATCTCCTTTCCCAGTTCCTCTTGAGGGATCCAAACACATTCCCAGTCTACAGATGATGTGATCCCTCCAGTGAGTTCCAGCCCTGTGGTCTCTTCCCAGCAGGATGTGCCTAGACAACGTCAAGACTACGTAGACTCTTAAGCCTCTCGACAGCTTTCCACTGAGCTCCTCTCCTCACCTCATCTCTGAGGCTGAGCCCTGGAGGAGGACGCTCATTCAGCTGCTTCTTTCACAATCCAAATCACATGACTACAGGTGCAGATTGGACTCTGGGTAGATCAGTAAACTGAGATCTTCACATTTCAGTTCAGCTCCTTCCTCTTCACACAGACTGAATGTCCACAAAGGAAGCAGATCTGTGGGTCCATCTCTCACTCCGTTCTACCAGCACTTAACTTGACTTTAAGGATCTTCTTTATCCAATCCTGGTCGTCGTATCCTGCATGTTTAGGATGCACCTCTGGTCCAACACGCCTGATTGGAATAACAGGCATCTGCAGGACCTAAGGACATGCCGAGGAGGTCATTCAACCATTAAATCAGGTGTGTTGGAGCAGGAAAAGGTCCATCCATGCAAGGTCCTGACAGGCAGGGTTGGAAAACACTGACATCAACTGGCACCGAACATCTCACTTTCTTGCCTGACTAAATACTCTCCACAGCCATTCCTTCTCCATCCCTCGTGTTTCAGAAATAGACCCAGCACCCAAAGGCCTACGGAGCTGTAAAACATCCCTCTCCTCAGCACATGTCCACATGTTTAATGTTGTTGCATAATGCTGCCATCTGAAGCTGCTCAGCCCCTTGATGTGATGGTCGTATAACCTCCAGGGTGGAAGCCACCAAAGATAGCAGCACACTGTGATGGTTAATTTGGTTAAATGACAAGAAGCTCTCTGCCTGGAGACTCGGCTGCATCAATAAACATTAGCAGCACAGCAGTGCACGGATGAGCCATGGGCAACCACGAGCGATGGATTAGCAATGTACACATCAATTAACAGGAGGACTCGACGCCGCCTGCTGACCACACTGAAAAATTCCATTTCTAATGGATACGTCAACAAGATGTCCAGGAGCAATCCCCCAGAATGGATCACTTCCTGTTTCCCCCCCAGAATCAGTCACCTCTGATGCTGCGGCTGCTGACACCCTGTGATGATGGAGAGATCATAGTGTCAGTGTCAACGAAACGACGCAGGAAGGGGGAGAGCACTGTGTGTGTGTGTGTGTGTGTGTGTGTGTGAGTGTGTGTGTGTGTGAGGAGACATCTCATTAAGCACTAAAATTACATAGTCTGGGTTTAGACTGGTGTTTTAAAGGCCACACACACACACACACACACACAGCTGATGCATTTTGTTCTTAAACACGCTAAAGCTAAAGTGTGTGTTCCTGGGAGTGTGCGCGTCTTGAGAGTGTGACCTCCATGTGGGTTTATAGCGTTGAAGCTTGAATCAAAGCGCTGCAGCAAACATGAGGGGGAAGCTGGAGAACCGAAACAAAGACGTGCAGACAGTCGGAGACGGGAGGATTCACTGCGACAGGAGAGGGGAGGAGAGCGGCTCGAGCTCAGGCTGTGACACACACACACACACACACAGACACAGACACACAGACACACGCACACACACTCATCCCAGACAGGCACTAAGGAATTAAAAGCAATGAAAGCAAACAGATCAAAGGACGGAAACAAATCACTCATCAGTTTTCAGACACACTGCAGCAGTCGTTAGATGTGCACTGTGCAGCCGCATCATCCCTCCACCTTAGTGTCAGGGAGAGCCCCCAAAAATGCATTGTTGCTATGGCAACAGGCGTGTTCAGGGCATATAAACCCAGCAAACTGTCCGAGCAGACTCCTTATAACTCTCACACACAGACACCTTCTGAAAATAGGAGCAAGCAGAGAGCTGAAAGTCACACCTGTGTGTGTGTGTGTGTGTGTGCGTGTGTGTGTGCGTGCGTGCATGACTTTTCTAAAGTACTCTGAGCACAGATGGTCCATACATGCGTTCAAACAGACCAGGATCTGTAGCGTTGAGTCTCAGCTGGTGGATCATGACTGAGCTGCAGCCTGGAGGCTCCAGATATCAGGTTGTAGACCAGAACCAACCTGATGAGTTCAGCTCCATCCACACATCCAGGTTGGATGAACTTTACGACGATGCTACCTGCTGTCACGCATTTTATCACCAGTGACTCTGTGACAAGTTACCCCCAAATTATGAAACAACAAAGATCAAATGAAACCCTCTAAATGTGTGATAGCAGTCATTATCACTCTTAAATGTGCATCCAACTGTTCTTTATGTTTACGATCACACAGACATTCACACAACATAGACTTCATTTAGAGAGAATGTTTACACATTCACTGACTCATCGTAACTAAACTGAGGAGGGCTCCAGATGCCAGGGTGGCTCTGTCACATCAACATGAGACAGAGGGGCTGCCGTTCACTTGAGGTTCTCACCAGTAAGATTCTGATGTAAAAAACAAACATTCCTCTGAAAATAAATTGATTTATTGATTGAAAAGACGAATAAAGCAACCAAATGAAGTATTAGAAAGTATCCTACAATTCTAGTACTTTGTATGATCCTTCCTACCATCGGATTTGACCGTTTTGTCAAACTGAACTAGAAAACCGACCCACTCCCTGCATCTGATCTCTCCTCTGATCTTAGAAGTTTAACTCTGAGTTTTACCAGGTCACAGGACAGCTATAAGACTGGTCAGCCTTCCAGGAGTTGTTCATCCTCACTGCAGCATCAGGTCTTGGTGCCAGAGTTTGTGTTTTAGAGGTCAAAACAGAAAGAACTAGTCTGTTTCAGAGACACTGTGTTGACTGAGATCACTGAAACAGACCGGTGGACAATCAGACTCCGGCAGCTGTTTCTCTTCCAGGACTTTGATTTCTATTTTTCATCCTCTCAGTTCTGAGTAATCTGTCTGTCCCTGCTGCTCAGAACCATCCCTGATTCCTGACTCTACCTTTACCAGTACGGAGCGTCAGACCAGAGACAACATCATCCAGATGTTTCTGACTCATCAGATCAGAGTGTTTTCTTAATCCTCTCCGTCTCCTTTAAGGAGCAGGCAGCTCATGTGTCCATTACTCAGACTGACGTCTGTGGATCTGCTCAGACGTGAAGGTTTGACTGATGGAGAGCTCAGCTCTGCAGAGGACTGACAGAATGACCGTTGGGTCTCTGGTTTTTGTGTACTCGATGAGGAGACGTGTGTTAGAATCATGCAGAATCTGACACCAGAAATGGAAGAGTCCTGCCTGAGCAGAAATACCAGAGAAGAGAAAAGAGGAGGTGTTTTTAAAGGTGAAGACAAAATGCGGGGATGTGAGAAGTTGTTTGTAGAAAGTCTACTGCTTCAGAAAAGGTCAACCTCTAATAAACCCTCTGCCTTCCGTTGGTAGATGACTGGTTGGTCTATTTGATTAAAGCCGTTTCTCAGGAGCAGAGTTCAGAGGTTTCTCATCTTGTATTCAGCCGTCAACACCAGCATCTTTATCAGAAACAAGACAGGCTGCATCATGAGAGATGAAACTTTATTTTTTTAAATATATGTACTTGGAAAGCTCTTAAGCCATCACAGTACTATTCATCCACAGCTGGAGAGAAGAAGGTAAACAAAGCTGCCTCCTGCCTGAGAGCTGTCAGACGACGCCCTGAGAAATCAGCAGCTAAAGGAGAAGCAGGTGAAGCTCAAGTGGAATCAGAGGGAAAAAACCTGTAAATTACTTCAACGTAACTCCAGGACGGCGTCATCACAGATGGAATATTTAAATGACTTCAGATCAGGAAGGTTTTGTAAACGTAGGAACTGGATACAGACAAAAAATAAGGTCTTCATGATTTTGTTCTATACTTTGGTTCATTTTACCTTCATAAAGAGTCGGAAATAGTAATGATCACACCTTACACAACATGAGGAATAATAACTTAATATAATGTGTTGACACTGAATGCATCATTTTTAAGTAGGTTGGAAAATCAAATTGTTTTTTTAAATGTTTAATAAGGAAAACGTTAAAAATGATGATTAACGCTGAACATGAGGTTAATAAATACGTTGAATGAAAGGAATCCAAATGAAAGTACAGAAGGCGGATGTGGCCGGTCACATATTGTTACTTTAATATTATTCTTCTGTCACCATTAAGCTGTTCAAACAGATAATACACTCACCTCTAAACAACCAGCAAGTTACCATGGTGACACAAGTAGCAAAAAACAAAAGTTCATGACCTACTTTGGTGCCTTTTCTCTTTTACGTGTTAAACTAGATGCAGCCATTTTAAAAAGTCCCATTTAGTCTAAATTTAGCCTGATTTTAACCTAGATGTCTTCTCAAGGCCAGAGATGCTCACTGGTGGCTCCCAGACCTGCTCCAGGCTGGTGTCACCTCTCAGCAGCATCCAGGGACTTCAGGTTTCATGATGAGATCTGCATCGTTCTCTGACTCTACTGTCTGACTCACAGTCAGGAAGAGATGAGCTATGTTCAAAACACTTTAAAGAACTAACTCACTTTCTCCTCATGTTACCTCCAGCTAACAAACAGTGAGGTGTGAGTGGCCTGAACCAATTCAAATGTGGGAGGGGCCAAGAACTTAGTGATTATTTTTCAAATGACTTTTTGTCTTTTGAGGTCAACTTGAATGTGATAAAGACTAAATGCATTAAACTTTTTATCAGAAGTGATGTTTCTGTTTTTGAATTTGTGCCCCAAACGGGGATGATCAGATTTTATGGCATTTATTAATGTTTTAGCCAGATTTAGCCCAGTTATTTTACCAAATAACTGTAAAGTTGCTAAGGTTTCTCCAGTGAACAGGCAACATGTTGTTTCTGAAGATATTTTCATGAATACAGGGTGAGAAAATGTTTTTCCTCCTTCCTGATTTCCTTTCTTTTGTCAAACAAATAAGTTTAAATATTAGACAAACATGCAAGTAAACAGAACATTCTGTTTCTAATGAAGGTGTTTATTATTAATGAGAAAAAATAAACCAAACCATCATAATCCTTTGTGAAAAAGTGATTCTATGGGCGGAAACCAATCCAATGTATTGTGTTGGAAATGATTGTTACTAAAATAAAGCCGAATGTAATGTTTTGAAACGGATTTCATTTGTTTTGAAACTGGATTTTATCCTCTAGAAAACTCAGCTCTAATCATTTCAGTTCTCACTGTTCAATTTCAGTTGTACATAGGGTTGTCACGGTTACCGGTTTCGCGGGAAACCCCGGTAAAAATGTTGACTATGATTATTACCGTCATGTTTTTAAAAAACTATATTATCTCGATGGATTAACCGCGTTCGTGGTTTTGGCACGGTTACCTTCCCGGCTACCGTACCTACTGGTGAAGCTTCTGCGCACTTTGTAGTGTTTACATCCACAACTTTCTTAAGCTAAAGCTAAAATGAGGGTGAAAAGAGGAGAAAACATCACTGAGGGCATCTATCAGCCCTCAAGGAAGACAAAGTCGGAAGTATGGACAAATTTTGGATATTTGAAGAATGCTGAGGAACAGTTGTTTGCCGAACATGCCGGAAAAAAGTGCGAAAGGAAGCGACACGCGACTCATCTGTGTGTCCATCAACTCTTCAGTCAATGCAAGAGAAGGTATTAAGGTAACGTTTAGCGTTTTAGCTGAAACACATGACGTGAGGACTTTGGGTTGAGGGAGAAAGCAGCGAGCGCCACTGCCAGAACATAAACCAAGTCGGACACCCCCGTATTGAAATGAGGCTACGGGGCTCACAGCGGACAGATCGCTGTTGACGCTGCTTAATGAAGCATGTCAGAATAAGTTCACCAGAACTCCAGCTTAGCAGAAAATAACTGGTGGTTTATTAGCCATGCTGCGGGGAGCGGGAGCAGTACAGAGACCACCTTAAAGTCCGACGGGTAATCATAGAAACGAGGTTGTTTTTGTCAAGTACGGTGGCCCATGCAGTACAATAGGGTGTTGGTCAACTGATCTACAGTCGCCACTGCTGATTGATTATGAATTATTATGAATTTAACAATGATTACTGCCTGATGACATCTCCCCAAATCTGAAAAGCTCACAGGACGGACACAAGCTGAGGACATTATTATCCTGATATAAAGGGTTTATTTAGTTGTCTGGTTGAACATATTAAACATCCTTTTAAAAAATACCGAGATAATACCGAAAACCGTGATAATTTTGGTCACAATAACGTGAAGGTAAATTTTCGTACTGTGACAACCCTAGTTGTACAGTTCAATGTCACTGATTCCTTCACTGATTACTTACTGCTAACTTCACATCCGAGTCCTCGAGAAGCTACAGCATAATCAAGCACAGATTGACCAGCGTGCCTGGTGTCTAGCCTAGCTTAGCTTAGCCTAGCCTAGCTTAACCTAGCCTAGCTTAGCCTCGCCAAGCCTAGCTTAGCTTAGCCTAGCCTAGCCTAACCTAACCTAGCCTAGCTTAGCTTAGCCTATCTTAGCCTAGCCTAGCCTATCTTAGCCTAGCCTAGCTTAGCCTAGCTTAACCTAGCCTTGCTTAACTTAGCTTAGCCTAGCTTAGCCTAGTTGAGCTTAGCCTAGCCTAGTTTAGCTTAGCCTAGCTTAGCTTAACCTAGCCTACCTTAGCTTAGCTAAGCCTAGCTTAACTTCGCCTGGCCTGGCCTAGCCTAGCCTAGCTTAAACTAGCCTAGCCTAGCCAAGCCTATCTTAGCCTAGCCTAGCTTATCCTAGCCCAGCCTAGCCTAGCTTAGCTTAGCTTAGTCTATCCTAGCTTAGCCTAGCTTAACCTAGCCTATCCTTGCTTTTCTTAGCTTAGCCTAGCCAAGCCTAACTTAGCCTAGCTTAGCCTAGCCTAGCTTATCTTAGCCTAGCTTAGCTTAGCCTAGCCTAACCTAGCTTAGCTTAGCTTAGCTTAGCCTAGCCTAGCCTATCCTAGCGTAGCTTAGCCTATCCTACCCTAGCCAGCCTAGTCTAGCCCAGCCTAGCCTAGTCTAGCTTAGCCTAGCCCAACCTAGCCTAGCTTAGCCTAGCCTAGCCTAGCTTAGCCTAGCTTATCCTATCCTTGCCTACTATGGCATCCTGAGCTGGGGAGGGGCACAAATAAAGCTGTCAGATGTTATGGATGTAGTTATGGTCTTCAGTGACCTCTTGGATGAGCCGTTGGGGTAATTTTGGTCGGCTGCCCACTCCTGGTAAGGTTCACCACTGGACCGGTCCATGTTTTCATGGTTTGTGGATAATGGTTTTCACTGTGGTTCTCTGGATTCTCACAGCTTGAGGAATGGCTTTAGAACCGTTTCCAGATGAAAAAATAATCTAAATGACTTTGATTTGTAATTGTTCCTGAAGTTTCTTGGATTGAGTCCTGATGTCTGGCTTTCAGGATATTTTGGTCTCCTCCCACATAAAACTTTTTCACATTCGTTTCCATTTATGGACATTCAAACCTATTTATGTATTTTCAAATCAGGATTTATTTTGATTTGATGCAACATCCTGAAACTAAAATAAAGCATGAGCTTCACTTTTAATATCTCACACTTTTATCTGAAGTGTCATCTTGTTAGTGTTTATGAATTTGGACTTGAAATAATGGTCTTTTTTAACAACTCCAATATTGTCTGATAAATAAAGCTCCCTGTGTGTGTTTAGTTCTGACCAACAGAATTGATGTCGTTTTAAATCTGTCACTGGAATAAATAATCAGGTTCCTGTTTATCTGCTGGTCTGGTAACAAGCTGTTCTAGAGGTAAATTGCTGAATGTTCTCATGTCTGCTTGTTTGTGAGTCTGCAGTCATTTGAGCTGCTGTTGGGGGGACTAGTCTGTCCCCATCATTACTGGACTGTTCTGGTTCTGTTTAAGCCTCCCAGTGTGTTTACATTTAGATCTGAACCCACCCCCTCCTCTATTGGTGGTATTTATGATCGACTAATTTACCCAAACATAGAACCTCTGCTTCAGATCTGCCTGAAACAACAACAGGTGTGTGAGCAGCTTTTGCAGGTGCAGATTATTTTCCAATACCTTTATTTAAATATATATTTTTTCGGGGGAAAATAAAATATCAGAGAAAAAAAAAATCTATAAAAATAATTTTTCACAGCATCACTGAGGATCTGCTCTCCTCCTGACTAAATGAGACGACAGAGCAGCTCTTTCTGTCCACGCTGTCTGCTGATTGGCTCTTTGTGTAGTTCATTGAGTCCACTGTGTCTGTGATGAAGCTGTTTTTCTGTCTGACGGTGAACAAAGCATCATGCATTGATTTTTCTGTTGGTGTTCTTGTTTTTGGAGAAAATTGATCCTGTTTCCACTTGGTGTTTAAGATCACTGTGAAGTCCGGTTTGTCCAGATGGTCGCTGATGCTGAGAAAACTTCTTTGTTTATAATAACAAGGACTTTAGACGGTCCACTTCCCTTTAGTTTGATCCATTGTTTACAGCTATTAGTTTACCATTGAGGAACAAGCAGGCTAAGAGCCCATTCAGATGTTAGAGGTCAATACTTCACTTGGTGAATGTTTGTGGACAGGATCAGAGAGTAATCCTGGAAAAGGCGGGGTTCTGGTTTGGGCACCCCAGAATCTGATCTCTGCTTTTTGCAGATGATGTATTCTGTTGGTGTCTTCAAGCAGACAAAATGAGCGTCCTCTGTGTGGAGGCCAGACTCAGCCTGAAGGCTATGTCATCATCACAGACAAGTCTTTGGTCCTGAGAACATCGTAGGAACGATCTCTGGTTCTGGGTTTAAGACGGCGGTCTGTGGTGGTGCAGTGTGACTGATGACATCACTGATGCAAGATCTTCTCTGCCAGAGAAACTACTGGGATTTACAACGAACCAATAGGAGCTCACCTAGGGAGTGAGCTTGAGCCCAAGTGGTTCAGAACAACATAGAGAAGAATAACAACGAAGTGGAAATCATCGAACTCTGGCAACATGAATCCAATAATAATGGCGTGAAAACAACCATGTAATAAATCTTCCATCACACAGTGTGACATGTTAAGTATGGTCCCACAGCGTGAACCAGGATTTTGAGATAAAGTGAGGAGCTCCATCTTCTGGTGGGATCACAAAGCGTCCTGGTCTCACTGGGAGGAGACTCCCTGGAGGGCCTCTGGTCTGGGACCCCACACAGAGCTGGGTGGTGATGTCTGCTGGACCTGCTACCTCTGTGACCTGACTTTGGATAAGTGGAAGGAGATGATGGATTCTTCTCTTGAGTTGCCAGCCGTAAGTGTTTTGTCATCTGTCATATTTAGATTCAATGGAGGAGTTATTTAATTATTTTTTCTTGGTTGCTCTACCTCACACACGTTGTCCTCGTTTGTACACCATCACCATCTGTAACCACCCTGCTCTCCATCCTAAGGTTTTATTTGTTGGGACATGACTGAATCATATATTTTGGGTCTTAAGATGATATGTGATACATGTCATCCTTTATTTAACAAAAGCTAAACCTAAATGAAGCCTAGGGGGTTTAAACACCAGCTCAACCACCTCTACACAACCCAAGAGAATGAATCCCTGCTGATCATCAAAATGGGAAACATTTAAAGTCATTTCCAAACCACCTGGAGTTCATTATTTTACTAAGAGAAGGATTATTCACAGGTGGAACAAGTCCTGACTGAACCTTCCAACAACATGTTAAAGGGATATTTTGGTAATATTGATGTAGTGTTGTTAGTTATTATCTAGAGGACCACACCCACCAGTGACATCACACAGACTAATCTCAATCAAAATTGAGAAACTGCTAAAAGAGAAACTGATAATCAAACGAGTTGTAATCACTCATCTCCAACGTGTCCTGGGTTGACCTGGGGGCCTCCTGACAGCAGGACAGCTGCCATGTTCTACTTGATGCAGGACCTCTCTCCAGACCTGGAGTTGACACGCCACCCTTTTCCAGTTGAGAACCATGGTCTCAGACTTGGGGGTGCTGATCCTCATCCAGCTGTGAACCTCCCCAGTGGTCAGAGCTCCATGAAGCTAGGAGAAGATCAGGTCCTCCTGCCATTAAACTCCACCCCCTCCACATCACGGCTGCTCCTAGAAATCCTAAACGTTATGAACTGGATCGGTGACGAAGTGGAGTCCGACCCTGCAGGTCCGACTTGCTGCCGAAACAGGAAGTGCAGATCAAAGCGATCCATTCAGCTTCCACGTCGTTCCTGATGTAGTTTATTTCTCTCTCCCAGAGCTCCCCTTGGTTTTCTTCCTTTAGGTTTTGTGGCGCTGCATCGTCAGTGTTCTTATAAAGTCTTTAGAGTTCAGTTCTCGCCTGCCTGTCTCCTTCCTCCTTATTACGGATCCTCACCCCCACAAATCGTGACACAAGTACTCTAGAAAACCTAAAACTCTGTCCACATGGTGACATCTTCTGTCAGTAAGAGGCTTTAAAACTGTAGCTGTTCTGTTTGAGGAGACTTGGCTGCTGTATTTAGTACGAAACGCCTCAATCTGTTCAACTAATTTAACTCCTGATCTCCTCTTTGTTCCTCTGTTTTTAACACTTGTATAAGAATAAAGATAAGAATCGAACAGTGCTGAGAAATAATAAGTCATGTCTTGTTTTGTGGGTGTTTTCTTTTCTTTTCAGCAACTAAAAACCAAAAAGAATTTAACTGAAGAATCAAAAAGGCAAAGTCTAATTTCTCCTGACACTGACTCCTATCATCACCCACAACCTACCTTCTCCTATAGCGGAGGCACAGAAACAGACTAAAAATAAATATTAAAGGAGCTGTCTGAGGAGACACACTCCGAGTGCTCCCACAGTGAGACTTTCAAATGCAGCGAGATAAAATACCTGTCAAAATGTTTCATGACTTTTAGGCTTATGATTTAACGCTCATTAAATTGTATTTTCTACTTTTCCTATCCACAGTGTTCAGTATAAACCTGACATGTTGAATGAAGTAAAGCACACTCTGCTGTGTGTGCAGGCTTGAAGATGAGACTCAGCTGAAGGTCTGCTACTGTTACAGGAACGGAGCGATGCGTTGCAACCGAAATGCAAATCCTCCTGGGCTTTAGCGGATGGTTTGTGAGGACTGTGGGTGAAGCTGTCGCCTGAATACGGGGCAGCGCTGGAACTGATGCTTCCAGTTTAGCTGCTCGTACAGACGGCTGTGTAAAGCAGCCCTGAGGGGGTCTTTTGGTCTTCAGCTCAGACTCTGAATCAAAAACATGGACCGTGCTCAAACAGCAGAAGAGATGAATGGAAATAGGTTGGAAATGTGTTGATAAACCATGTGGTCAAACTAAAAATGGAGGTAACACCGTTTGTCACCGAGGAGGACCCCAGTGTGACGCTGCACCCGATGAGAAATTAGCTCATGATTGCACGCTCTGGTTACCGTGGTAACCTTACATATCAGCATGACATTTTTGATGTGCGTGGCTCTTATTGGTAGTCTCCACAGTTGCATCATCTCTAAGTTGACTCTTTGTGTTGGCAAAGTCCTTTTGTCCTTCAGGAGTTAAAGGACTTTACTGATGTACTTTAGTACCTGGTAGAGTTTATCTGTAAGAATGTTTTAAAATACTCCGACATGCAAACACCAGCCCTAAGCAGCAGCTAGAGTTTCTTCTTCTCTTTTAAAGTGAACTGTATTTCACCAGATTTTCTAAAAGTCCTTCAAAGTTTTGTCAAAAGCTGATTATACATTTATTTAAACAAATAAAAACCCCAAAATTAAAAACAAGTGTGTATCCACTTAAATATACATATGGTACTCAGAATAAACAATGTTATAATAATTTTTAAAAATGGAAAACCTTAATTTAATCCCACAAAACGAACACAGAATGTTATTTGAGACATTTAAAAGTAGAACTTTCATCTACAAGCAAACTTGAGCAAACTTTTGTGGGTGTTAGCTCATATCTCGACACGATGACTTCAATATGGAAGAATAAGCAAACAATGAAGCAGGTGAAGTGATTTGTGATTTAAAAGACTCTCACTCTGCTCAGGACTGAGAGGATTCTTGATATGTCGTCCAGGTCCGGAGGGCGGCCCAGAGGATACACCAAGAGGCAGAGCTCAGGCGGGCGGATTAGTGCAGGAAACAGGAAACAGGAGGAGGAACATGGAGAAACAGGAGAACTGAACATGACATTTTCAGTATTTTCCACCTTGACTTTGGAATTAACTTCCTTTATTTTATGTTGCAGTCTGGACACCTTTAAATAGCAGGTTTGACTGAAATCTTTTGTGTTTTTTCAGTGGTTTTAAACCATCTTTATTTGTTTTTATGATTATTTGTTTTTAATAATTTGTCTTTAATAATCTATTTTCTTTTGGGGTTTTTTTTGTCTTGTTTTAATTCTGTTGTTTTGTGAAGCACTCTGTGATATTTTCTGTGAACGCTGCTTTAGAAATAAACTTTATTTACTGAATTACTGTTTGATTTTTTGATGAGCTTCTTCCAGCAGACTTCGTCATTAATCGTCGCTCCAGAAACATAATGTGAGGAGCTCCTTCTGTTTGAACATCATTTATCAATACTTTTACTTCTGTGTTTGTTTTATTGTTACTAAAAAATATAAACTTGTACTTAAATTTTGTGATAATTTCTTTCTTTCAAACTATAATTTAAGATGAGAAACTTCACTGGATGCCTTTCTGTTTTCTTTTCTTTCAGTTCTTGTACATGACACCACATTTTGTGCAGTTTGTGTTTAAATACAGGAATGTGAACAAGTGATGGGAAAAAGAAAAAAGAATCAAACCTAAAAAATATAAATATGTAATTATCTGCAGCAGACCAGTGTCTGCAGGTCAAAAAATAAAGTCTGCTCTGGGTTTTTTCCTGATAATCCTTCAGCTGATCATTTATATCAGGTTTCAACTAAAAACATTTGAGACATTTACTTGATGCTGTTTCATGTCTGTTAGACTGACATTTTCTATAGACTCAGATAAAGAAATGGGAACAAATTGTGTCTTTGTGACAAACAGCTACTGACAAATTTCCTAGCTAGCAAGTTACAAGCTAGGCAGCTAGCTAGTACGTTAGCTAGCCACAAATCTCTATACAGGCTGTGTTTAACTCTGGTTCAGCTCTTCAGATTAGGAGCCTTTTTTTTTTTTTGCTTAAATGATTCACAGGTCAGATTTAAAAGGCTTCATGTCAAAAAATAAACTGAACATGTGGTCAGGAACTGAACTGAAAATGAGTGGAAAAGCAGCCAAAGTTCAAAGTAAATGTTAAAAGGCCTTCAAAAAGCTATTGATCAAGAGAACCTTAAAAGATCACAAGATCATCTGACTCCCTGGAGGAATGAGAGACCAGTAAGAACTATCAGCGGTACTGTAGTCCCAGTCGTTCAATAGCATGACAAGAAAAGCAAAAAGGAACCAAACCATAACGTATAAACTAACATCCTGCAGGTACTGTCAGAGTATCTCTGGCACTTTGATTTATCTATGATTTATGTACACTTCAGCTCCACATCAGTAAACCTTATGTTTTAATATATAACCTGCTTATGCCTTAGTTTCATTATGTGTGTCTAATAATCATCTGGAGAGTTTTTGGTTCAGATCATTTCACATTCCGAGGTTTAAATATCACAAAAACACATCCAGCTCTAATATTTTGTTTTGTAAAAACTAGTGTGATATTTTGCACGTTCAAGATCAATATACGTAAAATGCTAGACCTGATGTATTTTGTTTAAGCTCATGATTTGCAGACATTTGCTGCTAGCTGACACGCTCAATTACAGGCAACAACATCCACACATATCGATTGTTGTAGACACGTATTGACTGGTTGTAGATCAAACACCTTTGTAAAGATAACCCCATAACCCAGTAAACAGAGCTGCAGGATGCTGATTAGAGCTACATGCAGCACGACTGAATAAGTCCACCAGGCAAGATGGTCAAAGTCTCTGTAGCTTTCACACGTTACTCCCACTCTGAGATGAAAGATTTCATCATAACAGAAAAGACAAATGAGTGGCCGACTACATTAAAACCCTCATTATGCAACACTGTGCAACGGTCAATGACTGAAATCATCCAGTAATGATGTTAAAAGGCTGCTTGTGCCCAACAATCAGCGTTCCACTTAAGAGGAGCGGTGTGCAGCTCTAACACATTTAACCAGTTGTTCAGCAATCATAAACAGCTAAACAGACATTCACAGGCCCTCCCCCACACTACCAGCACAATCACATCAGCCCATACAAGGCAGCAGTAAAACGCCGCTAACAGCACAGCGGCGGGTAAAGACAGGGACACAGTCACAACAACAAAACACCAACCTGTGTTAGCAGTTCAGCTACGACTTTTAGCAATTTAATGAACTTTGTTTCCCCAGTTAAGAGGGTTTTTAAAAATATATATTTGACCCCACTCAGCTCCTGATCTCATTGGTTGACCTACTTTCTCTGTTTTACGTCAGCCATGTTGTTATACTTCACCAACTCTTCTCTGCTTCTCTATCATCAGTAGTCATTTCTGTCAGGAACTGGAGACAGGCTCAAGAAATCTAACTTATTATAATGAGCGCCATGTTTAAAATATTTAATTTTTTATTCTTCATTTAGGACAAATCACTGTGCTTCAATGCAAATAAGGAGACAAAAAACACGAGTCTCCCATTAATTTGTGGAGGTTTTAGCTGCTGTAGTTGAATATTAGAGTTCTCAACAGGCCCAAAAATTCTACCTGACTCTAAAACCCAGCCTGACATCATCACATGACCCAAACCCGACCTGAACCCCAGTGTTCAACCCAAGTTTGGGTTAAAACTGAGAACTCCACTAATGAGTTCATGTAATAAGCACATATGTAGTATAAAAAACACATAAAACAATGCAGTGACTGGGTTAGGACTCATTAATCGTTTTAAATGTCTCTGGTTGATATTGGGCTACTTCTTTAGGTCCAACTATCACCTAAAGCGTCCACTACTTCCACATGTAATTTTATTAAAAATACCAGCTTTTCCCATATTGAGGAATTATCCATAGTTTTGTACATTTTGTGCTGAATCTGATCAGGAGTGATGTGATTATTATTGAGCTACAGCGAATCCCCAGAGTGAACACCAAACTGTTGTTTCTGAGCTCTTTATCTGTTTAGATGACGCCCGTCTCTGATCTGGTTACATCTTCCTCCCTGCTACAGCCCAGCCTGCTCTCGTGTAATACGATCTGAATGACACGCTGCTTCGTGCTGCAAGTTTTTTTTTTTAACAAATCATTTTACACCATGTACTCAGGAAGAATAACACCGCATTCTGAACTTTTACCAGAGCCATTTACTGTCATGTCAAGCTGTTAAATGGCACCGAAACGGCTTAAAATGCGTAATAATCGCACAGAAAACGCCACTGAGGTAGCCGGCTATTTATATGCTAAGCCGTGATATCACATTATCCGGATGGAGAAGAATCAATCTTCAGCAGTCGCTGCAGGACTCTGTCACCTGAACGTGCTGCTGGTTCCAGGCACCTGCTGCAACTGATTGATCCTCTTCCACATGATCAGATCAAACTTCTGAATCACCAGATCCTCCTGTCCCTCAGAGTAAAGAGACATCCAGGAGTTACTGAAAACAGGGTTTTCTATGTGAATGTTTCATTCAGTTAAAAGGTTACATTTAATGGTAGAGCGGCTGATCAGGATCATTTAGCTGTATTTTAAATAACCTGCATTTGCCAGATTTGCTGAACACAGAGCAGGCACCATGAAATCTTAAATGACTAAACAGGTGCTTTTTGGACCGAATGGCCATGAGAGCTGTCAGAGAGCAGTAAGGAGCAGTAGGCTACCAGGGGAACGCTGTGACACCATCAGCAACATTAGAGGCCTCTGTGGAGTGTGAGGTTAAACATCATGTGACTGATATATATTAGTGCTCCATGTGTTAAAAATGTTTGTCTCATAGCCAACAATCAGTATTATTTTATTTAGCCACACCAGGGCAGATCCAGCCCAGACCCAGAAACCTGAGATCCAAGGGTGACCCGGCCCCAGCAGAGGTCTGACAGAGCCAAAGGGCCCAGATCCTCTCCAGCAGTCACCAGGAATGAGACTGTAGATGCCCCAGCACCCAGCCCGGGCACAGAGATCCACAAGCGGAGGCACCACTGACCAGCAGGAGGAGTGGCAGGAGGAGGATAGGACCCCCTTCTCCAACTTTAAACCTGCTACAAATTATTTGGGAGCGACTTTTTGTTGACAATCTGTCATTTGACCCTCATAAGAGTGTTGTTTGTTCTTGCTTTTTCCAGCTGAGGATCGTGGCTGTCCAGGTATTATCATTTGAATACGGCCAGTGTGACCAGCCTGAAGGGACCCACATGTAGAAGACGTGACATCACACGTAGCATGCTGTGTTCATGGGAGTAAAGATGGATGCTACACATCATGTGTGCTCCTGCTACCGCCTGCCTTATCCACTGCAAAGTTTGGACATCTGACTCACTTTAAAGATGTCAAAGTTGATCCTTCACACAGTTGATCCCAGTGCACCCAGAGTCCAAGTCCAGAAGGAAGTTCTTAATATTTCTGCTGCAATAAATGTGCAGTGATAAATTATGTAAAGCTTAGACCTTCATGTAAATGGTTTTACTCTAAACTGAGGCTGTTCTGATAGCAGTCTACAGCCAGTAAGAGAGTACCTATTTATTACTTTTCCACAGAAACACCTTCAAATTTACGAATCAACCAATCACATGCTTTTATGTCACTGGAACCTCTCTTGAACTAATCAAGTAGCAGAAGCTAAAAACTACCCATAATTATAAGGACGGCAAACAAGCACATCACTGCTGATCTGAAAACAAACAAACAAACAAACAAACGATCAACTATGGTTCTAAGGACTGTGAAGTGGTCCCCTGCAGTCTGAAAGCACCTATTGTTCCTCCCACACCAGGGCACCTTTCACAGCGGGGCTGCTTTTATCAGCACAACACCAGCAGGCCTCAAAGGAGCTGAGCTGAACGTTCTACTACGTTATAAAATAAGAATGTTGTACTTACCTGACATAATGATAGGGTTTTAATACTTTCTCCTGGCCTGTAGCACAGGTTCTGATCCACCTAACCAGGCCTAAAACAGACATTTAACTTTATTTTTTAGCTGATTTAATAATAAAGCTCAGAGCTGGCCCTAATCGCTCAACGTCTAGTTCCACTATGGCTGATTATTGACAGCGTCCACATGTTTCTGTACATCCAGTAGTCTTTGAGTAGAAAGCAGCCTCTCATTGCTGGAAGCCACGTGCCTCATCAAGAAAATAACAGCTTGTATTTAATCTAGCCAGTTTACATAACCCTTTTAGGCCATACAGTTTATTATAAATGTATTCAATGCTGCACACAAAGTATGAAAGGAGCTCTTCAGCTGCCAAACTCCCACCTGTGGAGGAGTGACAAGTACTGTTTATTAGGAATAATGGTCACATCAAAATGTTTACTTAACAAGCTGGTATTAACAAATAGAAAGCCCACAGCAGGACGCTGAGTCAGTGTGAAGTAAAGGCTCCTGAATCAGCTACATCTGGGAGAAAACCCCAAAATTCAACAACGCTGTAATCCACACACTCCTAAAGAAGCCTGATCCTGACCCTTCTCTCTTTAGCAGCTACAGACCAATCTTTAAATTACCATTTATTTCAAAGATCCTGGAAAGGGTTGTGGCCAAACAGCTCCCTGCAGTTCTGGATGAACAGAACATGTCAGGTTTCTGTAGAGCTCATTCTACTGAAACAGCTCTTCTTAGAGTCTCCAGTGGTATTCTGATTGCTGTTACACCTGTTACTTGATAGGCTGGGACACTGGGTAGGCCTATCTGGGCCTGCACCAGAGTGGTTCACCTCGTATCTCTCTGAGTGTTGTTTCTCTGTAGCTGTTTACAAGTACAGGTCCTTGTTACGGTGCCCGTAAAATGGATAAACAGCAGCACCAGTACCAGCCGGCTACAGCGCTGGCTTTTGCCCCTTTGGTTCAGCACCCTGGACAGCGCCTGGGCAGGCTGGCTGCAGCTGTTTCCTGACCCTCCTGTGCAGCACCCTGGAGAGGTTCAGCACTCAGGACAGCTTAAACGCCAAATCTATTAATTAATTAATTTACTCTCATCTGGACTACTAAAGCTCTCCCTTCACCTGTCTTAACAAAACGTCCTTGGATCAGGTGTTTCAGAATGCTTGTGCTAGGCCTGTGACTAAGTCCTCCAAATACACACAGGTCACACAGCTACTCTTCTAGCTTAACCTGTAAGTTCCAGAGTTAATTTCAATCCTGGTTCTGGTTTTTGGGGTTCTTCATGGACAAGCATCAGCATGCATCAATGACCTTTACCACCCTTACACCCCCAGCAGGTCCCTGAGGTCCAGTGATCAGAGCCTACTGGTTGTGCCAGGCTAAAGGAGACTAAAGGAGACAGCATCAGCTGCTGTAGGTTCCAGACTCTGGATCTGTCTCCCTCTGAGCCTGAGATCAGTGACTCATCAGTTTTCTGCTCATATGTCTGTTATCAACTCTCTGTGTAATTATAAAGCACCTTATGATCCATAAAGGAGCTATAGAAATAAAACTTCTTCTAATAAAGGTGACAGCGCCCTCAGAGTTGATGCTTTTCAGGAATTCAAAAGGCCAAAACCATCTAGATGCTCCTCAATATTTACAAGCCTTCTCCGTTTGAGGGGATTACAGTGGCAGTAAATCCTTTTGAATGATTCTTGTTAATCTAGAGGACTTTTGTAGTAAACAACATCAATATTGCAGTGCTGTGACTGTTGTTGTATTCATATTTGATTGTGAGTGTACCTCAGGGAGTCTGGCACTTACCCAAAACAAAACAGACCACGCAAAGGTTTAACAAATTATTGAACTGTTCTCGAGCTCAAACTGAGGATTTTTGTTTTTCTTCTCTTGGATACAAAGTAAATCCCTTTCCACTACAAAGGCTTGTCTGTCACATCCGAGGGTGTAGAGTAAATATAACAATCATTCTGACAATGTCAACTGTTTTCTTTGTTGTGTGTTTGATTGATCAGATTCTTATTTATCATGTAATGCTCGTTCAGTTCTTCTTTTGTTTTTAATGAATGTCAGATATTCAGAAGCACATTCCTTCTATCTACAGTCAACATTTCAGACATATCAGATGTTATTCTTCTCAAAACATCTCATCATGCCGTTCTCATTCAGGAGCTTGTTGAAATCCACACGTTTTACGTTCTTCCTGTCCAGGATAACCATGGAGGATTTCTGAAACCAAGTTATTACCTGGACAAACTTGTATTTCCTATAATAAAATGATTTGTAATAATTCAGATATCAAAAATGAAAAACAGTTCAGGTTTATTCTCAGTCTTCCTGTTGAGTAATTAAAAATAATTTCTCAGAATAGTTGTTACAATAATGAAAAATAAAATAATGATCAGTAAAATGGTAAAGTGATGATTTATCCAAAGGAGAAAGATGTGTCAGATATCTGACCTGCTGACAGAACGAAGTCCTTCTGAATATCCATAATGTTCTTTTAGTCTATCATATACAACCTTTTCCAAAATATAGTTAAATCATTTCCTTTACACACAACACCCCATAATGACAGCAAGTTTATTCAAACTAAAACAACTGATAAATCACATGTCCATCAGTATCCACAGCCTTTGCTCAGTTTTTTGTTGATGCACCTTTAGCAGCCACTCCAGCCTTTATGATGCCTCCAGCTCGTCTCACCTCTCTCTGGACAGTTTGGTCCATTCCTCTTTCAGCTCCTCTCAGCTCCATCAGGTTGGATGGAAGCGTCGCTGCAGCCATTTTCAGATCTCTCCAGAGAGTTCAGTCAGATTCAGGTCTGGGCTCTGGCTGGGACACTCAAGGACATTGACAGAGTTGTCCTGAAGACACTCCTTTGATATCTTGGCTGTGTGCTTAGGGTGGTTGTCCTGCTGAAAGATGAAGCGTGGCCTCAGACTGAGGTCCAGACTGCTCTGGAGCAGGTCTTCATCAGGATGTCTCTGTTCATTCCCTCTATCCTGACTAGTCTCCCAGTTCCTGCTGCTGAAAAACATCCCCCTATCCTGATGCTGCCACCATGCTTCACTGTAGGGATGCTGTTGTCCTGGTGATGAGCGCTGACTGGTTTCCTTCAAACTGGCATTCACACCAAAGAGTTCAACCTGTGTCTCATCAGACCAGATCATTTTGTTTGTCATGTCCTGAGAGTCCTTCAGGTGTCTTTTGGTAAACTCCAGGTAACCTGCCATGTGCCTTTTACTAGGCTGGACTCTCTACCATACAGGCCTGATTGGTGGATTGCTGAAGAGATAGTTGACTATCTGGAAGGTTCTCCTCTCTCCACAGAGGAACTAGAGCTCTGACAACAGGTTCTTGATCACCTCTCTGACTAAGATCCTTCTCTTCTGATCAATCAGTTTAGATGAGGGTCCTGGTGGTTTAGAACTTCTTCCACTTCCAGATGATGGAGGCCACTGAGCTCATTGGGACCCTCAAAGCAGCAGAAATGTTTCTGTAACCTCCACAAGTTTGTGTCTGGAGACAATCCTGTCTCTGAGGTCTACAGAGACCTCCTCTGACTTCATGCTTGGTTTGTAACTGTCCACTGTGGGACCTGATATAGACAGGTGTGTTATGAACTGATCGTTCTAGAATTGAAGCCTGACTCTTCGTCCGTTTCCATGTTATAAACCGTAAATGATAGCACTTCTGTTGTGTTGGACTGAGATCTTTGAAGACATTTATAAATCATTGGTATACCAGATATCACTATTATTTTCACAATCTTAAATGTTAACATTAACACCACAAAACTAGTCAGAGATAAAAGTGTCTGTTGATTATATGTTACAATGGCCTGCCACACTGGTTGCGGTCTGGTTGTGAGTGTTTCCACTACCCATCATTCTTCCTACACAATAATAATACACATCAACACACACATGCTGTCACCTAATATCGTTCAGTTTGACTGTTTATAGAGACGCTCACAGACATTTTCTCTAAAAGAGAGAAAAAAGATCGTTTTTATTGCCATCTTCCCCTGGTAACAAGGCCACTGCTGCAGTAACACTGCCACCTACACACAGACACACACAATCACGCTGACACACTGTGTTATAGCTGCTGTCACAACACAACAACTGAGAGACACAACTGTACGCACAAACAAATTCTCTCAGCAGAAAACAGTAAAGCCATAAACCTGGTGGCTCTGTCTGTGATTTATTCTGGAGTCATGTGACTCTTTCATTTCATTTAGTTTTGAATAAAATCACTCCCATGATTTATTATTACTTTTTTACAAAAATAACTATTAAATTAATTTTAACTTAATTGATGCCTGCAGGATAAATATTGCCTCCAGTTTTCTACTTTTACCAATCTTTGTAAAACACCGCTTTGGATGCATAAAAAAAACTCTGATTTACAACCCCTCCTTAATCCTTCCACTTAGAAAGAAGGTTGATTTTTTTGCATTTCTTTAGTCTGCACACATACGTTTTGAACTCAGCCTTTTAATATCAGTTGGTCATCCCGTTGGCCTCCCAACGCCAGGGAAGATCAGCAGAGCACAGATGAGTACCATCGATGATGAATTACACCCAGCTGGAGAAACAAGCGTATCAGGGATCTCTTGTCAACCACTGAGCGAGGAGGATGATACCGCACAGAGCGCCAGTTAAACCTCCCCTGAAATCCTGGCTGGTGGCCTTTAACAACTATGTTCTGTGTAGCTCATCGAGGCAGGGCAGTTTACTGATGCAGAACCCATCCTGCTGCATGGGGAGGAGGCAGGCAGGAAGCTGCAGCCAGCCACTGGAGCAGGAAGTGAAGCTAAAACAATGATTAGATTTTGATTTTGTTTTTCTTTCTGGATGTGTGTTTGGATGCTTTAAGCTCTGATGATGATCCTTTTCATAAAAACTGCTGGCTGCACATCTGTTCATCCATCACTTCTAAATCAAACAGGTTCCATCAGTCAGTCAGTCAGTCTGTGTCTGTACTGATGCTTTACCCAGCATCTCTGCAAATGTGGACATTTTTCTGGCAAATTGATGTTTCATGCAGCAAAGAGTTAGTGTAGAAATGTATTGTTGCTCGTTAGAACATCGAAAAAACAAATGTCTCTTTAATTCACTCCACCTGCATTAATAAAGCTTTTAAAATCTGTTCATAGTCAAGACAAAGAAATGTTCATATAGAGTCAAAAAGAAATATAAAACTGAAAATGAGCCTCTGTATTATAAACAGTCAGGTGCCTCACTTTATTTATAGGGGAATGATAGGATTGTATATTGCACCGATACCTATACCGATATTGGTATCAGGCCGATACCGATACCAATACCATGTGCTCGTACTTGTTAAAGTTAACCGATACCAATGCAGTAGCTCTGACTGTACTCAGAAGGTGACATCACTGACTGGTCAGTTCTGTTGTAGTTTTCTAGATTGGTGGCTAGGGGGAGCTGTTGAGCTAAAGAGGAACAGTGTGGTTAGGAGTAAAAATCTGTGCAATAATTTTACAGAAAATGTTTTGTTTTTCACATAGTTTTGTGATCTTTTTTATTAATATTTTATTTTTTATCTAATTCACCCTCATTTGCTGTAACAAGCAGAGAAGAAAATAAAACCTGTCTTCCAATTCATTGCATTTTTTTGTACAATAGAAGTATCGTATCGGTACTCGTATTGGCGAGTACACAGATCCAAGTAACAGTAGTTGAAAAAAAGTGGTATCACTGCATCCCGAATTGTATAGAATAAGTTTTAAACTGCAGCAAAAATACAAGAAAAATCACACAAACTGAAACTTTGACATTTTTGTAACAATAATTCAGTTAAAAAAAAGAAGAAGAAGCTGCTTATATCAGTTTATAATGGTTGCATAATATCATTTACACCAGGAGTGTTGTCTGTGACCTTTGACATCAGTTTTTGTGGCTCTCAACTGAAACTCCAGAATGTTGTCCTCCAGCAGGCTGCAGAGATGATTTATAAATCTTTATCTTTAATAACGTGAAGCCTGACAACAATTAAATCCCTTTAAAAATGTAACAGGTTAAGTCCAGTTTAAAGTGTTTGTCTTTTATTAAACAATTCTGTTGCTTTAAATTTTATTTCCTGGTAAAAAGAACCACAAACCCACTGACTTCTACTAAAAAACAGACTTGTGAGAATCATTCATAAAACCTGACTAAACACAGAAGCTGCTGCAGACAGAGCGACCCAGATCCTGCTTTTTGCTAATGAACAAGAGAAAAACAACCAACCAATCAAATTCAGGGATTTAGATGCTCTTTTTTTCCCATTAAGAGAAACATACAGAACCCTTTTCTCTGCAAAAAAAAAAAAACTTGTTCTTTTTTATTAAAATCTTGTGTTTATGTATTGTTGAGCAGGTAAAATAAAATAAAAAACACAAAATAAATTCCTGTATTTTTCAATAATTGTTCAAAATCTAATTTGCGGCCTGAGAGGACTCGGTCCACTAACCTCGGTGGTTTAGATCTGCTGATAGGCAGACACACACACACACACACACACACACACACACACACACACACACACACACACACACACACACACACACTGAAAAGAGTTCAGTGCATAAAACATCAATACAAGCTTTGCATCAAGAAAAGAACAGAGCTCCTCTGATTCTTCTGATTTCTGTTATTCTACCATCAAAAGGGAAACAGAGCTCAGGATCCACAGAGAAAGTTTTAAGGCAGTGTCTGGTGTAACAAGAGCTTCAGAAACATTTTATTTTTTAAATCTAAATGAGTTCTTCAGCGTCAGATTGTTTTATCATTCCAGTTTTATCTGACACTGGCACCATAAAACTGAAGCAGTTTACAGAATCCGCCATGCTGTGTTGCAGACTCCATGTGGAGCTGGAGGTCCCGCCTACTCCCCCTCACACAATCATTATTTTTTATTTAAGCATCATATAACTAATTACAGCTAAATGTCTTAGAATGTCTTAAAAGACAATTTGACAGCCAGGACAATGTCCCAATTATTTACAACCTATACTAGAAATCACGACTAGGGGGCACTACTTTAGTTTTTTAAATCAGAGCTGTAATCATATCTCATTGGTTGAAGGGGGTTTTGTTTGCTACCAATAAATTAAACTTGTGACCAAAATATTTACTAATCATATGAGTCTCATGTCATGTGAATTGAGGAATCATTTCTGAACTTCTGCACTTTTCTTCCAAAACATTTTGCTGGAGATCAGAGCTGAATCACACGTTGCTCTAAAATCTGTTTCATGGAGTCTGTAGTGACTCACTTCCTCGTGTATTACATTTGCACTAACCTGCATGTTGCACATCCCACCTCCTCTTCTGTTTGTCCGTCTGTTAGACCCGATGTGTTTTGGTTCTGAGCCTTGAGGAAAGTCACTTTAACCTTTCTTAAATAAGCTGCTGAGGTGTGATTCAAGGCTCCTGTAGCTCTCCTGACAGCCTGCTTGTTACAGTTGTCAGCCAGCTGAGGTAGTTTGACACCTGTAATCTCGGCCGCTACGGTTTTCAGCCAATTTCTTTTGGCAGGGTTCATACTGCCCAGCCGAGCAAAGAGGAAAAAAGTGACAACTGACTCGACCATCGAGATGTGTAAAAGTGGGATCATCAACTTAATGCACACCCTGAAGAAGATTCGTCTCTTTAAGAGAAGCTCATCCATCAGGTTCAAGGCAACATTTCTTGCATGAGTAATTTTAAAAAATAAATAATTTAAAAAATTGTTACTTTTGCTAGATATTTCATGCAAAGACTGACAGCTCAGACTAAATTAACTTGTCGTGGATTGACAAATAAGTTGTTTCAGTTTCAAACGCTGAGTTTCCTCTCCTGAGACAGAGCTCTCTGTCTTTATAGAGCGCAGGAGGAGAGCTGACCCCTGAGTGGACTTCCTGCTGTTTAGCTTGTTCAACCACACTGAGCTCCTCGTTCTAACAGCATATCAGACTCCATGAAATTCATCCAATTCAAGTTTTAGTTTTTTACTCACCTTTTTCAGTTTGTATTCCTGTCATTTCTGTCTATTATGTTTAAACCACATTTTTGATGTGTTGTAAACACAAAGATATCATGGCCAGTTCCATATCAAACCATATTAAGTTCAGCCATGTTTTATGGTTGATCGACTTCCTCTGGAGGATAAGATCAGCTTTAGTTTTGTGACTTGAAGATGTGCTCAGAGTCATACAAACAGACAGTAACAGTTTGGATAAACAACTCCAAAAGGAAGACTAGAAAAGACACAGCATATCAACCTGTAACTGATGCATTAGCTTTAACTCCTTCATTTCATATAATTAATTATAAGAGAAAATGCATTTAATTGCATCTTTATTAGTTCCTTAATTTTTGGCATACTGGAAAATTGATGCACACTCTTTTGGCTGTTAGGTCCTGCCAGCTGCAACAAAGATGTACAGGCTGCATTAAGTGACATCAGCGTATGAGAAAGTTCAGTGTTACGGTTCCAAAATGCTCCCTGTGTTCAGCACCTTGGACAGCGCCAATGCTCTGCCAACCTCCTGCTCCCACTCAGTTCAGCACCATGGAGAGAGGCATGTTGAGGAACCGTGCTGCTGAACTCAATCTACAATCAGGACGGCTTAAAATAAGCTCCATCCAGTCGTTCAAGGGCGCAGATGTGTGCTGTTGTCCCCCTGGGTTGTATGTGTGTTATCTCTCATACTCTGAGATGCTTGTGTGGAGAGTCTTGTTGAGTAAAGAGCTGTTTAGTATTTTGATGGCTAGACTGTTTGCCCTTTTTGGTTTGTAGAAACATACACGGTAGCTTTTTGTGTGACTTCTCCAGACCAGGCTTTGATAGACACCCTTAGGGTGTTGGTATTTTGCTTTCTTTTTAATCTTAACGTCCTTAGTTTGTGGTCCTGTTTATTTTTAGTTGAAGAGTGATTTTCTGTTATTTATCCCCTTAGGGTGGGGTTGTGTTTGTTAAGGGAAAGTTTATGTTGTTATTTATGTACAGTGCCTCTTCCTGTGTTAACATAACAATAAATGGACTTTTATTTGGTTTAATCTTTGAGTGCTTCACTGTTTTGTGCTGGCCCCTGTTTTACAACAGGGTGTCGTAACAAGCAGTGATAGAGGATGAGGCTGCATTGCCTGGCGTGTTGAGCGGAAAGTAAAAAAACCTCCTTGATTGCAGTTTGCATAAGCAAACTGTGCAACAAGGAGTTTTCATATCAAGTGTAGCGTGATCAATATACGCTCTGACCTCTGACCTCTGGCCTACGTGATCATCGAAAATAATAATCCATCTTCTTCCCAATAACTCGGATTATAATGACTCTTATTATGTTTTAACCTGAATCAACATTCCTCCAAGGTCACGGTCGTACCGGAAGAATTCACCGGACTTTAAATAATAATAATAATAAAGACTCTTGGTGTCTCTTCCTAAAATGACACCTTAATCTGTTACAGAAATGTCTTAAATGATTAATGCACTTTCTCTTACAGCATTGTGAATATTTGATCCAGCTTCAGTATTATTGTTACTTTGCTAAAAGGTTAAATCAGTATTATTACTTATTTCCACCTTGCTAAGGATAAATAAGTATACTTTTCCACACTCCACACGGGGTGACGTAGGACTTTAGAGCCTGAGTCACGTGTCTTGTTTAGAGTCTCCTGATTGGCCCACGTTTTACTGACAGCTCTCAGCTGTCTGCCCAACACGGGAAGTGATCAGTTCTCCGCCAGCCTCGGAGGAGACGACAAGCCCGCTGTCAACTTGCTACACAGTGGGTTATTGATGCCGACTGCTCCCGTAACGGGTCAAGCCCCGTAGCAGTCGAAGAAGCTTCTTACCCCTGAGAGCAGGAAACATCCACCTGCCTCTCTGTCTCAACCAGAATGGGTAAGACAGCCAGCTATCAACTGACCAGCCATGGATCCCACTGACGTCGCATCCACGGACGCTCTCCGCCGCCCGGGCGGGTCGATCGACCTGTCAGGGCCCCCAGATCGACCGAGGGGGAATCTCCGCTTCCTCGTCGAACTCCACCAGCCGGACGTGATCCAGGAGCGAGGTGCAGTAACTACCCATGACCTGGTAAAGCAGGCTACTTTGATAAAGCTAACCCTATACCATTAGGCTGCTCATCAAAATAACCTCTCCACTTTATCCCTGATAACTAAACCCTTAAGCTAACTCCCTAGTCTTCACCACGAGACTCAAGTTCTAAACTCAGAAGACCAATTTTAGAACATCTACCATTTAGTGAATGCTAACCAACTTGCTACCTCAAATGCTAATCTGTTTACAAATGTTCGTCAGCTTTTATAATAAATATTGAATATATTTATTCCTGACTCAGCTTCCATTCGTCAAATAACAGGTACATAAATACTCCCTGCAACTAAAAGAATCTAGATAATCCTGCTTTTATCACAAACAGTTGTTCAAACCCAGGTATCCAGAGCACACAGACTCTCGGTTTTAAACCCTCGGTAACTGTAATGAATAAGCGGAAGGTGAGTAATAAAACATAGCTTTTATACACACTACACAAGGCAGCCTACGGTATCACTGCAGTTGTTACTACAAGCATGAACACCAGAGCTAAGGACTACAACAGTCCTAGTACATGTGAATAAATGGTCCAGGTCACAATAAGACTGATATTTGATGGGGCTGGAAAACGTGCTACAAACAGCATCATCTGCTAAAAACTTCTATGCAGAATCAGACAGACTTAAGAGGATTTATTGTTTTCAAAACACTAGAAGTGCTTGAGATTATAAAAAGTCCCACAACGTTAAATTAAAAAGCTATAATTGTAATTGTAGTTTGCCTTAAACTGTGAATGTAGCAGACAGATGAATTAAAATAAAAACAAGCATTTTTGCTGTTTAACTTGTTTATTTCTAGATTCAGTTGTCCAACAAAATGTATTTTTATTTGAAAAATGTTGCTTTTTGTGTCAAATATTGTATTTAAATGCAACAAATTGAGATTCATTAATTATAAAGGCTAATTAATTTGATTATTTTAATTGCATCCCATCACTGTTTAAATACAAAGAAATTTAAAAGCCAGAATCAGAAACCGAGGATCAGACCAACAAGGCCGCTGCTTTCAGCTCTCCCCATTCCACCATGTACTGGTGCCTCTGGGCGTCTACTGCTGGTGGTGGGCCCACAGTATAGTGGTCCATGTAGCTTGTTTGGGTTGTGCCCATCCAGACCCTATGTGCTGGGGCTCAGCCAGGTGCTCGCTGATGAGCCTCAGGTCTGGCTCCAGGGTGAGGCCCTATAGTCTGACTGTGGGCAGACTTCTCAGCCAGAATTAATTTGCCATGAGAGACAACACATGGCCTCTGGGATCATTAGGTCACTCAGACCCACCCAGTGTGATGAGGTGGAGATTCATGGGTAAAACAAGCCACTGCTGAAGGTGGTGAAGTTCAGCTATCTCGGTTCCTGTTCATGAGTGAGGGTAGAATAAAGCAGGAGATCAGCAGTGAGGTGGACTCTATCAACATGTTGTGGCCCTCAGGGACAGGGTGAGGAGCTCAGCTGTTTGGGAGAAGCTCAGGAGTTACTGCTCCTCTGCATCAAAGGAGCCAGCTGAGGCAGTTTTAGGATCTGCTTCAGATGATGCTCTCATGACATGTCAGAAGATCAAAGCAAGGACAGACAGATGAAAGGATTAAGAAATGCCCCGAAGTTAAGTTACAAGCTGCAGCATTAAAACTAACAACTGGTTGTAAAGTAGGATAGAACTGTAGACTGGTTAAACTGGTTTCAGTGTGTCCAGAGGATGACCAGTCCAATAGATGGATTACTAACCCTGTGTACAGTACTAGAACAGTGTAATGTCAGGTTGTCCAACTGATGTTTTATTTAAATTATCTTTTTAAATCTTCCTACTGAATAGAGAAAATCATTTCCCCACCATCCTTATTGAACAGTTCTCTGATTTCTCTGACACAGTATGTTGTCTTCATTAAAGCGACTCTCGCCCTGTGATGTCTCTGTCCTCAGAGCCCGTGCAGCTTTAACAGGGTCTTTTATCCTGAAGGCACTTGCCCACTCGGTTCCCTCCTATCTGGCTGCTTCAGACGGAAACATGTAGAAATAATGGTTCTGTTGACCCTTTTCATCTTTAGTTAAAGGACTTTTGTCACAGGAAGAAATGGCTCACCATTTACATCAGTTCAGTCACGTGACCACGTAGACAGATCTACTCATTGAGAATGTTTGTGGGTTTGATTTGTTAGATCACATCCACAAATTATCAAGTCATACAATTCTCTGTGTTTTACAGTAAAATCTGACTTTAAAAACGTTAGGACGCCTCCTGGACGCCTCCTGGACGCCTCCTGGACGCCTCCTGGACGCCTCCTGGACTCCTCCTGGACGCCTCCTGGGGGACAAGCTTGGGGTATTTCCTGTTGGCAGGGGATTATATCTCCAGGCTGACCTGGGAACAGGTTGGGGTCCCACCAGAGGAGCTGGTGGATGCGCCTGAGGAGAGGATCAGACCTGATCAGGCTGATGATGAAAACAAAGACAATTCTGTCGAAATCCTCCTGATCACAGGAGTCATGTGTGTCCTCGAGTCAAGGCGCTACTTTGTTTTTGAGCCTCTGTTTCTCTGTAAACATCCACTGATCTATTGACCTTGTTTATCAGTATGTGTTTGTGCATAAACATGCATGTTTCTCTCTCCTTTAATAACTCTGTGAGTCATTATGCATTCTGCATTAATAAGCTCTGTAATGAAAGGGGACGGTTTTCTGTTGCCGTGGTAATGAAGCAGCGGAGCGTTGCCAAGCACGACGACAGAGATGAAACTATTATTGCATCCTGTATAAAACACAAACAGGGACGCGTTGGGACCGAGGCAGACTGAGATTAATGGAAGAACAAGAAAAAAAAAGGGGAACATGCAAGAGATAAGTGCAGCTTGGGACAGCACTGTACTGTATGTCAAAATAAAAGTCTGGGTGTTTGACAGAGACGAAGAAAGAGACTGATGGATGGTGTTGTCTCCTCTGCTAGAGGTTTATACAAGGAGGGAAGAGGGATTTTTGAGTTCTGGAGGATAGAGGTGATCGATCTGACCGAGCTCGCATCCCCTGAAGAGACAGACGTAAGAGAGATGGACAGAAACAGCCGACAGACAAATGGAGTGAGAGGAATGCAAATCGGCGACAAACTGATAAATTGAGTGACAAAATGGGTAAAGTTAGGAGAGGCCGGTTAATTCTCAGGTAGGTGGTGAAAGAACTCAGAGGATGAGAGGCTGAGCTGCTCCCCGTGAACACGACTTCTATATGAACTTGAAGCTGAGTGGTTAAAAACGCAGTGGAGAGGGAGAGTCACCCAAAGCAGGAACAATTTACAGAGTCTCTGCTCAACCGTGTGATGCTGTCAGTCCTCAGAAAGCTGAAAACACAAGGTCACACTTTTATAGTTCAGATGTGTTCCCATTACCGAGGAGATCTGGTGAAAACACTTTAAACAAAAGGACGGAGATGAATAGCCTCCAAAATGCTCCTCTCTGACGTTTCCTTGAGGCTCACGCTGGGTTTTTTCTTAAGCTTTTAGCAAAAATCTTTTTACATGATCATTTAAAAATGTATTTAAAATACATCCCCCCCCATCTTTATGTTGTTCTTCTTTTAAAGCTTTAACTCTTAAAATGCCAGTTTGCATGAATGTTAAATGTTGGCATCAGTTGGACAGTGAAGTGATTATTTGTAACTTAACTTGTATTAAATGAATTGATATAAAAGTTTCAGCTGTTCTAGTGAAGCACCATCAGCTGTAACCCACACCAAGAAAATAAAAACTATGGGAAAAGGTGAGGTTTTTAGGTAATAAGGATTATAATACGTATAATGTAAGGTAAAAATTTTAGATTTTTAAAAATTTGAACATCTCCACATAACATAAATATTTTTATTTTAGTAGTTTTTTTTCTCAAGTGGTTGAGCTGTCAGTTAAAGGGTTAATGTTTTCAGCTATTTGGTTCATGCAGTTAGATTACTTCACATTAGCTTCATGCAAAAAACAAAAACAAAAGCAAGATTAGATTAGATTAAAGTTGTTTCAACATGGTAATAATCCACTTTTATGGTAAAGAGTTCCCAGGACTGGTTCTAAGCTGGTTCTTTGTCCCTCACACTGTCCTTAGTTTTGGGCCTAGGAAGATTTTAATTCATTTGGGGTCAGTTTGACCCCCTAAAACAGTGCAATGGTTAAAAGTTAAGAACTTAAAACAATTCTTCCAGTAAATGTTTGGATCACAGTCTAGGGAGACACCTTCATTGAGAGTCAGAATTTCCTTTTAAAACTGTCCCAGCCAAGATCAGATTCAGGTCTTACTTTCGGTGCTTTGAGTAAATAGAAATAACCTGATCTGAGGTTCTAGTCTCCAGAAGCTTTCTGCTTGGAGATATTAGAGAAGTCCAATAATGGCTTTATAAACACGGCTGCCTAGAAGTGGTGAACAGATGTGCATGCACGCTAAACATAATGCATGCGTACCAGTTCTTTATGCCGCTACACTCCTTTGCACACCGTGACCTCATGCAGCCTGAGAGGTTTCACTTTGTTACGGGGCGCTGCAATGGCACGCTCATATCACTGCAGCATGCAACAACGAGATCATTAGAAAACAGCATTTTATATTTACTCAGGTGTTCTTTGTCTGATACTGAAATTTGTTTGCTGACCTGAAACATTTAAGTTTGACAAGTCAGCAGAAACAGATGAAACCTGTAAGGGTTTTTTTTCTCAGCACTGCAACTTCACCAGGTCTAAGTCTGGACTGATCTGAGACCTGATCTTAGCCCCTCTGACTCTGTGGCATCGCCATTAGATCAGTGATCACATGTGACTCAGTGTGATGGGTCCAACATGACGTGTGAGGCCTGTGTTCACACACACACACACACACACACACACACACACACACACACACACACACACACACACACACACACACACACACACACACACACACACACACACACACACACACACACACACACACACACACACACACACACACACACACACACAGACACTCTCACTTCTCACACCCAGTTCGTTACGCTTGAGTGTGAAATCTGTTTTTGAGGCAAAGAATACTTTTCATGCTTTAACCCACAAAGTGTGACCAGACCAGCTAGTTGTTTTAGAAAAACCTCTTCAAGCGTCATCAAATAGGTCAAGTTCAGCAAAGTCCTGAGATCTGGGTGTTCTCAGAGCTGGTCTGGAGCCCTAAAGGGCTGATGACGCCGCAGGAATTTACATACAGATTGAAACCAGGTTCTGTTCTAAAAACATGTTGGCTGACAGTGAAAATGTGAATGTATTTTTTCTTTTAAAAGCAGAAACATGGTGATCTGATCTTGAGCTGCAGCAGACAGAGAGTCAAGGTAGGTTTTTATATCCAGTTAAACAAAAAGAGCTTAACTATGTTGAATTTCGTTACATAAAATTAACAAACACATCTAATAAAAGAGGAATTCTGCTTCAATAGGGTCCAAACTTTTCTAAATATCCTGTTTGTTTCCAGTGCAGCAGGATAAACACACAAACACTACTGGGGCGCTGCAGATTCCCAGCAGAGAGAGCAGGTGGATCTCATCGTCTGAATCATTAACCCACATCCCACTAAGTCCTGGCAAACATTATATGAGCATTTGACAATGAACATCTGCAGGAATTTGCATCCCTTAAATACACAAACACAGAGCATCATGACTGAAAGGCACAGCTACACACCATCACATCAACATCTGGCAACGCTGTGATTATTTAAATCCATTTAGGAAATCCAGACTGAAAACTTGGTATTAAAAACATGGAGGATGGAGTTAGTGGAGGCTTGTTTTTTTTTTTTTTACTAATGAGCTCAATTACTCCTGCCTTCTCTTAACTACTGAACATGAACAGCATCTCTCCTGAAAGTTGTGTCATTATCTATTCCTCCACAGTAATTTGCTTAATTACCTCTCACTGCTGCTATAAAAGGTTAAATGTTTAGGGTTAAATTAAAAAACTAACTTGAATTCACAGATCTTCATGCTGTTTTTGGTTTTTCTTCCTGCCTCTTCTTCTTGTTGAGGTGTGTGTTCCTCAGGTCAGGTCAGGTCAGGTCAGTATTGAAGCGTTTCTGTCAGTCTATCCTAGGTTTCTCTGCTCCACCTGATTTGAATCAGTGGGTGATTAATGGACGTCTGCAGAGCAGAGGACATGTTGAAGAGGTGATTCAATCAGGTGTGTTGGAGCTACAACAGAGGTCTTGTTAACTCGTTGTTTCTTTGCTGTAACCCTATAATTGAATATTGCTCTTTCGCTGCATTAATCTAAGAGATTTTATATCTAATATCCATCCATCAATCTTCTGCTGCTTATCCATGACTGGGTTGCTGAGGAAACAGACTTCCAGCTCCCTCCTCCAGATAATCTGGAGATCCCTAAAGCATTTCCAGGTCAAAAATAAAAATCTCTCACATGGATCTGGCCTAAGGTGGGTCAAGTCTGAAAAACATCCCATGGAAGAGATCCAGAAGACGTCCTATCCTGATGCCCAAACCGCCTCAACTGGGTCCTGTAAACGAGGAGGAGCAGCGACTAGCTCCTCCCCTTTCCCTGAGGGAGAGTCCAGCCAGAGTTATTGTTTGGATCATTACCCACAGCTCATGATCATAGGTGAGATGTAGATCTATTGGTAAACTGACCTATCACCTATCCTCTATTCAGATGCTGAGAACCGGTTCTCCACAGGGCTGTGTGCTGGGCCTACGGTCTCTACACTCACAACTGTGATCCAGCCCAAACACCAAATACACTGTCAAGTTTTCCGATGACATCACAGTGATGACTCGTCTATAATGGAGATGAAGTAGCCAGGAGGACCTGAGGCTGGCAGCTTGGGGCTCAGAGAACAGCCTGAACACCAAGAAGACCAAGGAGATCATTCAGGACTTCAGGAGGCACAGCTCAGACTTAGTCTGTGGAGAGGGTCTAAACCTTCTGGTTCCTCTGTGTTTTCATTTCAGATGACATCTCCTGGTCTGACAACAACACAGTGATCATTAAGAAGGCTCAGTAGCAGCTGCACTACAGAGGGTCCTCAGGAAACATAATCTGGACCTTAACCTTCATGACCTTCTACCGCTCATCCATCGAGAGCCTGTTGATGTACTGTATGGTACGGTAACTGCACCATGGCACACAGGGAGTAGTAACAGCAGCTCAGAAAATCATTGACTGCTGATGGTCTTATTCACCTCCTGCTGCCTCAATGGAGCAGAAAACATCATCAAGGACAGGTCAACCTGGTCATGACCTGTTTGACATGTTGCCCTCAGGGAGGCGCTACAGGTGCATCAGCACAAAGAAAAACAGTCAAGAACATTTTCTTTCCTAAAGTCATCACCACTGTAAACTCACATGTGTACTGACTCATAGTTTAAATAAGCAGCAACCAATACCAGCCATCTTCACCATCAATATTTAATGTTACTGTCAACATCTACCCTTGTAGTTCACTATCCATTACCTACTAAATATGTTCATGTGCACCTGATGACATGCAATAACACACACTGGGTATCTGATAATATCTCATCATCAGTGGCGGCCCGTCCATAGGGGGCGCTCGGGCGCCGCCCCACCAGTCCCAAGAGGAAGAAGAAGAGAAATAGGGATCACAAAATATAAAAAACTAACATAAAAATAAAACTAAACGAGCCATCCATTATATATACAACAAGTGCTGTGTATAATCTGCATTTAGGTGTAGTTTAGAAAGGTTTTCTTACTATTTTTTACTGGACCGATAGGTCGTGTTTCTTTGGGTTCTGTACTGCGCATGTCTGGACGGGACGCCGTCCCAACATAGCGCATTGTTTTTTGCCCCTGACGCATGCGCACTGAGTGCAAAAAATAGGAGATCGCTCGGGACGCAGGTATTCAGCGTCCCTGTGTGACATGCGCACAACAGCAGGAGTCTGGAGTGTTGCTCAGACTGAAACCGGAAGTTCTTGCTCTCTTTTTAATGGAGGGTAGAAAATGGATATTTATTCAAAGAATCCTTCTTTCCTGCTTGTGAAAACAAGCCGAATGATTCAATTTGTCCTGATTTCATCAACTCAATGGTGAGTGACTTCGTTTGTTTGTTTCTTTTCTTAATGACTATGTGTCTGTCACGGATTTTCCCATTCAAAAACCCCATAGGCGGAGCTAGCCGCGGCTAGCAGTGCTAAGTCCTGATGAGTGAATTTATACCTTAAATAGCGACATGTGTTTGTTGTGGTGTATGCCGAACGTTAGAGAAATACAGATACTGCTGATTGAATACGTTGGTTTATGTAGTTTAGCCCATTTTTCATGCGTTTTCTCTACTTTTTATTAAATCATTATGGCGTTTTAAGGAAGTTTGGTCTGACTGGGTTTGATGGGACTTATCAGTGGATTTGACTTTATTTTGTTGTTAATTCACTTCATTAGTTGAGCTGATTGTCATGACTTGCTTGGTTAGTGGTTGTTGTCTGAATTGTAACATTAATTATCTGACTGTATTAGTTAGAGATGGATTTATTTGTTTGTGGTGTCAGTAGAAAGCTAATTGTGAATATTAAGTAATGTTTTTGACTTTGCCAGGTTGTTTTTTCCTTGAAACTTTTACAACTTCTGTTGTGACCACATTGTGGTTGTTTTTTATTTTTATTTGTATCTGATTATATTGATATTATTCTAAGGTCTCCTCATGAAGACTTTATGATTTCTTTACTGTTTGATGTGTAGAATTAGACCTAACAGCTCCACATTTCTAGAGAACTGGTGGTACTAGGGATTTTTACCAGAAAAATATTCAGTCAGATGAAAATATTATCATTCCCTGCCCTAGTGGTGATATGTGATTTTATTTTGCGCATCTGAAAACTGACTAGCAAAAATGCGCCCCACCCAAAAAAAAATTTCACCAGCTGCCACTGCTCATCATGTGTCCTCTTTCTAGCATCATCAGACCTGAGAACTGTGCACCTACACCTCCATCTTATTGTAGAGTTTATACTTTGTTTTCTGTTCTTTTCTTCTTTTTTTTACAGTTCTCTACAATTTATGATGTTTTTATTTTATGTGCATGTTTTGCACTGCAGAAGGTGTTGCTTTCAATCACAGTGTACGTGTGTATACTGACAATAAAGGTGTCTTATCTTTTGTCTTATTTTTCAGAAAAGAAACTGTGTATGAATCAGAAAACAGAGTGGAAAAAAAATAACACAATTTAAGAAAAAGAACATGGAATTTAGACGAAAATGAACAAGTTTCATAAGGCCTTATTTATAGAACATCTGTTGTTTTCTACTCTCTCTCTGATGAACTTGTGATACTTAGACTCCTCCACCTGGAGCAGAAGCTTTTTTTTTTCCATCAGGAGTTGGAAATCCACTTTTTTCTGGTTGAGCACCAAGGTCTTAGACCTGGTGGTGCTGCTCTCAGGTGACTCAGGAGGAAAAAGCAACCTCTGCAGAAGCTCAGCATTTATCATGGCTCAACCTAAAGCACTTAGCTTAAAACACTGGTTTCTTTTCACAACAGCATTCCAATAAAATATGTTTTTCTACCTTAAGAGGAACTTCTCTATTCTGTTAATGCTCATAAAACACTTTAGCTTATTTCTCTGATGTGCTGACCTTAATTAAATGAATAATTCTCACCTATATGTCAGCAGTGCATAAAGACGAAAGCAGCAGCTGAAGTATCAGCGTTTGAAGCGGCGCAGCATAACCTGAAGCTCAGAGGGACGTCTGCTTGATTTTACACTTAAAAAGAAACCCACGTTACATTTAGGCTCCCGTATCCCATGGCTTCAGTGTCAAAAACACACAGACAGAAAAAAAAATCAAAGTTTTCAGTGGATTTAGCTTCATTTGACAGTTTATTTTTATAGGTCACTGATAGTTGTGGAGCCTTCCTGAGCCTGTGTGGCCTCTGGTTTAGGCTCCAGCTTTTCAATCAGCTGGGAAAGGGTGACTCCCACTGAGGTAATGGGCCTGCAGCACCTCCCTTCCCCCACCTGTTGTTTATAGAGACAAAGGGAGATGGAAAAAGTGAGGAGGGGGAGGAGAGGCAAATGGAGCGGTGTATGCACGTAGAGTATGTATTCAGCTTGATGAATCCAGTCTCTCTACAGCTACCTCTCATTTCTACTTCTTATCACCTACACACCTCTCACTGTTCTCCCTGAGAGCCACCTCCCTATGTTGCTCCTCTCTCTCTGCGAACTTTCTATTCCTTCTTCTCACTCTTTTACGTTTTCTATGATCCCTCTATCTTGGTGCCCCCCAGATGCAGATGGAGCTCATTTAGTTAATTACTGTCATTTCCGCTTGGTTAGTGCTTGCAAAACGAATGCTAAGAAGACTTCACACACACACACACACACACACACACACACACACACACACACACACACACACACACACACACACACACACACCACCACCACACCACCACCAAATCAGACCCGGTAATAACATAAACAGATACAGGAAAACTCATTTATTCTGAAACACCTTTTTGTTTTTGTGCTCTCATATAATGAAATGTGGCTTTAAAGCAATGAGAAGTGATGCTGATTATATAAAAGCTGCATGGGTCCATCTGGAGGAAGCAATCACAGATGAAACTGCAGTCCTAGCATGTGATATATAAATATGGATTTGAGCATTAACCAGAGTTTAGTTCTGTATTAACTCTACTGTGTTTGGAACCAGCCAAACAATTACTGGAGGATTTATGTCAACATGCTTTTGGCTCCACAGTGAAAATTAGGACCTCCATTCTGAATTGTTTGGTATTGACAGTGGAGGAGCTAACCCTGATAGCATGGCTAACATGTAGCTTATTGATAACTGCTGCAAATACTGAACTCCATGTTTATTTTTAATTAAGGTCAGCATAAGTTCCAGTGTTGTCAGATCTGAGAGAAACAAGATACATCTATAAAAAATGAACTCAAAACAAGCAACAGGGGCCCAAATTCACCAATAAATTGCACGTCTTTTGTGAGTGCAATGTAAATTATAGCATGTGCATTTAATTCCCCTGCAAAGAACAACTCCCTCCCCCTCACCGTGAAGCTCCTTCCAAAGCCACGTCTTCATAACCTGTGAACCATTCCTCAGCTGGAGGAGAAGACCTGCTGCAATCCTTTAAATCACAAATCTGCCTCTGGTTGTTTTGCCTGAAGTAAAAAGTTATGAAGGTGCTGCTAGTGTTCGTCTGCCATTTCATCACATGGGACTAGCTCTTCTTATTTAGATATGTGGACGAGACCTGGGTCAAAATCCAAGCCAAATCTCCATCAAACACATCTACTCAGTAGACCACAATATCCAGTTGTCCTAAGATGCAAAAGGGAACACACTACCTTTGTTGGACACATGGAAAGAGATGGATGCGTCATCATTGAAGTCTACAGAGAACTCACACATACAGGCCAGTACCTACCTTTTGGTTCCCATCACCCACTGGAACATAAACTGTCAGTCATCAGGAAACTGCAGCATCAAACCAAATAGAACCCCATCAAGATGGAAGGGAAAGGTAAAAGAACACAAATTTATCAAGAAAACTCTTCAAACCTGTGGATACCCCAACTGGATCTATGTTGGAGCATCAAAGAATTCAAGAAAACACTCAACTCAGGCCAGTTTAAGAAAAGAGAAAAGGAGGCACAACAACAAATTAATTCCTTATGTATCTGGAATGTCCAAGAAATTAAGAAGGATTTTTTTTTCTAATCACATTTTAAACACTCTTAGAGAGAGACTGGTTCACCCCAGGGGCAAAACACCCAATCACAAGCTGAGTGGTGTGGTATCTGCAGTCCAGAGAAGTGAAGAGTTCAAACCTCAACATTGCCTTGCCTTGCTTTCCTCTGCTTATCCAGGTCCAGGTCATGGTGGCAACATCCCAAGTAGGGCATCCAAGACTGTCCTCTCCTCACAATGTGGAGGAGAGCAGGAGTTCTCAGAGTCGCTGCCCAATGTCCAAGTTCCTTACCGTATCTCTAAGGCTGAGCCTGGCCATCCTGTGGAGGAAACTCCTGTTCAGTCATTACCCGAAGCTCATGACCACAGGTGAGGATTGGGATGTAGATCGACCGAAAGCCTTGCTTTCTGGCTCAGCTCTCTCTCGACCGTGACAGACCGGTTCAGCTGCAGACAAAAACCGGTCTGTCTGTTGATCTCCCACTCCTTCCTTCCCTCACTCATGAACAAGACCCAGAGGTATTTAAACGTCTCCACTTGATGTAAGACCTCTCTCCCGATCTGAGTTGGCAAGCCACCCTTTTTGGTCAGGAACCATGGTTTAAGATTTGGAGGTGCTGATCTAGCCATCCCATCCCAACTGCCCCAGCAAGAGCTGAAGGTTATTGCTTGATGAAGCTAGGAGGATCACATCATCTGCAAAAAGCAGAGCTGAGATTCTCCTGCTGCCAAAATCAACACCCTCTGCACCACGACTAGGGATGAGTACCAAATTTGATACTTTTTAAGGCACCAACCGAATATCGTGGTACCCATCAAGGACCGATTCACGTGATATAAAACGGTGCCTTGTTTCGGTACCTGTCCTTCATTAATGAGAACTTCTTGTCAGATAGCGATTTGCCAAGATACCAGACAACACCGCATGCGCAAGAGCATAACGACGTCAGTCACTGTGAGCGGGCCTTAAACAGAGCAAACAGCATGGCAGAGAGACAATGGTCTAAAGTTTGGCTCCACTTCACTAAATGTGATGGAGATTACGCCGGCTGCACCTGCCTCAAAAATTAAGCTGTAGCGTAGCCCTCTTCACCAGAGACAAGGTTTGTTCATAGTGACTGTAATGTACACAGCTGATGGGCATATGTTCCAGTATGATCATATTACTGTATTTAATTATTTGTTGTGTTTGCTTTATTTAAAGATAGGAGAGGTGACCCAGCAGGAGGGGGAAAGAAGAAATGAGCAGCAGGAGAAGAGGAGGAAATATCTGATGTTCTCCTCATTTATTCCAGAGGGCAAAGAAGAGGACTAGGAGCTGATGGAGCTGGCTTTGAATTTTTACATCATTTAGAAATCTCTAAGTAGTTAGTTAAAGGTTTTCTTATTGAAGAATTTTGTACAACACTACGATGATAAAATACTTTTTTTGTGTGATATTTGTAATACTGTATGTGAAACCACTCAAAGTGAGAAGAGTCTCTAGACACAGAAATCAGAGACTTTGTCAGCAGCCTGCAGTAGTTTCTCTCTATGGGAGAATTGCTCCAGGCTTCCTGTTTTTAGAGACTCTGCTTGCTTCAAGTGATGTCACCGATGGGTGTGGTCCTTAATGTAGATAAATAACTGATAGAACACCACTTCAAAATGACTCAAATATCCCCTTAAAGCCAGTGTCTCACTGGGCTCTGACTGTTGGGACAAATCACAAACAGCCTTCATGAAAAAGCTTTCAGAATGACTCCAAATATTCACAAGGGTTCTTCATTTGCTCACAGGAGTTAGTGATAGGAATTTAGTCTCTTTCCAGCAAAATAATTGGTTCCTTCCAGCTCTCTTTTATGAGGTGACTCTTTTGGCTCTCAATCAGCTCCTCATTTAATACTATTGATGTATCATGAGTAGACGCCATTTATGCCTCTTTGAAAGGAGCCAAATCTAGCCAAAGAGCTATTTAAAGACTGGCTCATTTTTATAAATATGTATTATTTTAATAGTCAGAGTGAAATCATTTCATCCATGAAATAATTATCAGTTGTAAAGAGTAGAGTTGGGGTGTTGCCATATCAAACTTTTCTAAACAAGATTCATGAAGTCTGCTAGTTGATGTTTTAGTCAGAAAATGGACAAAATAGTTTTAAAATATACTTTTGAATAAAAACTTTAAGGGCAGGGGTCTGAACACTCACACAGAAATAACGTCAACGTTAAGAGAGTGACAGTGTTCATTATCCATAAATGAGCTACACTAACACCTGTTGAACAAACTATTGCACGGCACTAAGTTGCAGAACTGTTACAGCTCTGCACTCAGCCCACTACTTCCTTTGTTCTGTGGCTTGTTATACACAGACATATGGAGCTTGTTATGCTAATAGCAAAGTCTTCTGAACACCCTACAATCTAATTACTGATTATGCAGTCTGTCACAGTTGGGCCTAATTAGCAGTGTGGCTATCCTGGTGGTTTTGTGGTAGACTGAGACCTGTCAGCCCCTCTAAACACCTGTAAAGGTCACCCTCCAGACTGCCTATCTGCTCTACAACCGCTGTTCAAATCACAGTGTTGACAATTAATTTTTCTAATTATTTTTTATATTTATAGCATTCATCTGCTCAATTTTCACATCAGCTTATAATGATGTGCCCTCTGCTTGTACTAAAAAACTTCATTCTGCAACAAAAATGCACCAGACAACCCACCAATCTGAGCACAGGAGTCCCTCAGGGATGTGTACTCAGTCCGTTGTTGTTTGACAACGATCCTTGAAGACTATTTTATGGATATTTGCACATTAGAAAGTTCTAAAGTTTGAGATATTTCTCTCGTCCCTCTCAGAAGCTGCTTAACCTCCAGCCAGCTGGTTTAGTTATCGCTTCACTGAATCAACAACCAGGATGTTTTATTCCTCAGACAATACTGGATTTTCAGAAACTTTTCTAGACAAGATAAATATAGTTTGTTTTAAAGAATTTCCGAAATAACAAAAATACTTCTTAACTTTGTATATTTGATGAAAATACTTGACTATATAGCAGGTCATAAACTTACCACATGAAACAAAGATTGTTTTTAAGTTTACTTTGATTCAGATTATTTTTTAGAGCTTTTAAATATAGTATAGCGGAACACAGACTTAAATGTGCTTTACTTTTTAAAAATTTGACATTTGACTAACAACTGGATTTCAGTTCGGCAGGGGTGGCTCTAAGGGGGGGGGGGCAGTGCCCCCCTGACAGCTAGCTCCCCCTGTGGCCCCCCCTGCTAAGTGCTGAGTCTCAGACAAATACTGTTTCATGTTTAAGTTTGTTTTTTTTGAGCCAGTATGTGCAATACAATCCTTCACAGGGTTAACGAAAAGTCACTCAGCCCTGGTACGGAAGTTTCTTATCCACATGAAGAGAGTTAGTCTTAAGTAATTAAAAAAAAAGCTTTATTACTCATCTGCTGCTTGTGTCCAGGATACCATGTTTGGAACTTCTGCGTCTATAGTCCAGTGCCCTGAAGTCTCATAAAGTCACGTATCTCGCGAGGGTTAGGCTAACCCAATGTGGCTAGCTGTTATGCTAGTGCCGGTAGATTTAGGTGTTTCTGAGCATAGACAATGCTAACGTTTTTACAACAGTGACTTAATACGAGCACTAGGGGGTGCTAAAATCAGGCCAAAACTGCATAGTATGCCTTTAAAAACTTCAAAGAACCAGCTAAATCTACAGTTTTTCTTTTTAAAAACGTTCGATTGGGCCAAATCTCTCAATAGGCACCACTTTAGCCCATGCTGCTTTCTGGTTCATTACTTTCAATGTTATTCATCCTGTACGGCTCCACTGAAAGTCATGTTGCTTCTGCAGGTGTTGCTTTACAAAGAACTCACAAGCTTAGAGATATTCTGAGCTCAACATGCATTCAGTGATTCAAAGATATACAGATTTAAATAAATACGTTAAATCAGATTTTACATGCTTTGAGTAAATCTGACATATAATCCCTGATCAGTAAAAACCCAGTGTTTGTCTAAAACAACACTTTGAGCAAATTTAACTCCATACTAATCATGGCTGATTAGAAAACTTTAGCACATTTCACCTGTTTCATTTCTTCTCAGCACATAAAAGCACAAATTAATTCATGTCTTCTTTCACATAACACCTGCTGAAGGGAGGAATAATGTCAGACGTGAACCAGAGACACATTAATAACCTACAATCTGCTGAAATCGATCAAAACTAGGAGAGGGGGTAAACATAACCAAATATAATAAAGTGCATGACATTAAATGTAATTATTACACATATAAAGCAATGTATTTGTTATGCAATTTATTTATATTTGTCATGATTCCCCTGTCTGTCTTGTCTTGTTGTTTCATGTCTGTTCCTTGTTCCTGTTCTCGCCCCTCCCTCACGTGTTGATTGTCATCAGGTGTTTCGTGTTCCATTGATTTTCCCCCCACAGTATTTAGTCCCTTCTGTTTCTTGTCTCGTCCTGGGTTCATCTTTTCTGTTCTGTTCTTGTCATGGTCATGGTCACAGTCTGTTCGTAGTTAGTTGTCAGTCAAGTCATATTTTAGTTATTTAAATAAACGCACCTTTTTGGATTTATACCTCCGCCTCCTGCCTCTGCCTCATCGGGTCCACTCTCACCACGGTTTCATGACAATATTACTGTCAGAATATAATAATAGACCACTGAGTAGAAAAATCTAAAAGTTTATGTTCTTCTGAGCAGCCCAGTACCAAACGATGCACCAACCTGGTTGTTGGGGACCGCTGGTCTTACTGGTCTTACTGGTCTTACTGAGTGTTACTGATTGTGGAAATGCATCCTCCACCAGTCTTCTGTCACTCTGACCAAACAAAGCAATACTGCTTTGTTGCATTCAGTGTGTCTGATGCTGTTTGGGGTGGCGGAGCTGTGTAGGAAGGTTATTCATATGAAAAACGCAATCCAGACGCCACAGGAGGGCTGACGCTGCTCATTGTTGTTGCTCATTTTGTGTGTTTTTTTTCCTCCTCACAAACAGAAAATTGATATTCATCTCCTTCTGCTGAAAACTTCTAAACCATCCAAATATTTCAGAAGAAAATGATCAGAAAACTCTCTGCAGCCATGACTCAAATTTGTTAGTGATCATTACCATCAAACACCTGAATATGAAATTAAATCAATTAATACAGCAGGCAGCGGCGTTTGAGTGGAGCAGCTGTCGGAGCAGATGCTGAAACACAAGTCTTTTTTTTAACCTGATAACCATGCACTCATTCAGCTGATGCACCGATTTACATCAGTCTACTTTTAAAACAAACTTTATTTTAATTTTTTTAACAAGCTTTCTAAGAAAGGACTTTGCAAAAATAAATAGGCTAAAAAACGATAAAGGTAACAGGAACAAAAATCAAATGTTCAATAAAGAGCTCTGTCAAAAATTTAAAAAATCAAATCTGGCACAGCATGAGTGAGAGAACGATGCTGGAAGTGAGTCTCTGCCTGATGTAGAGGACTTGGTGTCTGGTTTAGTGATGTAGGATGGAGCTCAGGCCGGACCACTGGATCAGTGCTTCATCTGAGGTAATGATGCTCCAGTCTGCTGTGGTGAAGGAACTGAAGTGAAGCTCTGGACTTACTGGTCCATCATTCCAACCCTCACCTGGACATGGGATTTCACTCATGACTGAAAGAGTGAAATTCCAGAAACAAGAAACTGAAATAAGCTTCCTCAAGCTGGACTCAACCTTAGAGATCAGAAGAGCCCCATCATCTGAAGGAGCTGTTTTACAGTCTAAAACAGCCAATTATATCACTGATGTGTCAAATGATTGTTTTGTTGAGGCTCAGCATCATTTCTCACATGGACTTTTAGTTTGTGCCAAAACCACAGTTCTGAGTCCAGATAGGAAACAGATGCTTAAAGATTAACCAGGGCAGACATGCCATCAGTAAGTGGACCAGGTTAATCTGACCAAAGCAATGGTGAAAACCCATCTAGTGCATCCATTGATCAATGTTTCCCCATCAATCTATCCATGGATGGATGGACGGACGGACGGACAGACAAGTGGACATTATTCAGAAAGACCAGAGAGAAGAAACAGATAAATCCACTGCTATCATGAACTAATGGGGTGGTTTTCTAAATGAAAAGCCCTTTTGAAGCTAAACTGTTAGAAAGGAGCAGATTCAACTGTTTGCTACTTTAAAACAACTTTAGAACTTTTTTTTTTTGTAAATTTAGGGATGTTTTCTGTTATAATTTCTAAATAACCCTTAAAAAAAGCTAAGCCATGAAAGGAAAAACCCTGTCTCTATTTGAACTGCATATTGTGTTGTTTATAATCACTCTTCATTCACTCTTCATTCTGCAATCAGTGTTTAACAGCTGCATGAATTAGACTGAGCAGACAGAGTCTAAGATAAGCAAACAGAAATCTTGAATGATTATTAAAGAAAACACTGCAGAGCCCTAAAAGTGAACGTGATTGCGCGACTCATTTTTAGCAGTTTTTGAATGATGCATGCTGTCCTGGTGAAATGTCACCGAGCAGCCAACAGCTGCCAAGAGCTAATTAATGAAGAACTTCCTGCTGTGAAATAAATTGTGCAGCTAAATTCAAGAACCTGACTTGTGTCGTGTTGCTTTTCAAAATAAAAACCATCTGTATTATTATCAGAGTATCTTCTACTTGAGGACAACCTCAGGTATGTGTGAACAAAGTTGTGAGAACTGCAAAATGTCAGACTCATCATACGCATCAAACAGAGTGCAAACATGCTAATTACAAGTAACTGTGAGCCTAAATGCCACTGCACCACCTCAACAGCTAAAATGAGCAAATAAAAGGGATAGGTGGGTGGTTTTAAAATCAAATCATGTGATTCTGAAATATTTACTTAAAATTTGAGCATTAACAGAAAATATATTCAGTATAAACTGTATTCCATGTTTCTCCCTTATCCTTCATTGTGTTTGCTTGTTCATCCAACTCAAATTCCACAAAAAAATAGAACAAATCAATTCTGAAAAAGAAGCCACTGCTCTTTGTTATAAATATTTAGGCCAGTACCTCAAAATGTGAGAGAATACAAAAATAAGAGGAATGCACGGCACATAATTCAGCTGATAGCAAGGAGAAGACCATCAGCTCTAAAGAGTTCAGAATATCATCAGGTTCACTCAAACTAAAAGCCTCTGTTTGCTCGGTTAGGCGTGTTCTTTTATCTGAAAAAGGCACAAAACAATGTCTCTCAAAGTTAAGCATGTTTAATAAAATGTGCTGAAGTGAACACAGAAAGAATCGATTTGGGGTCTGCAGGAAAGACGTCACCCTGTTCAGGAGGCAGCTCGCATCTCGTCACAGAACCAGAATAACGGGCAACCGACGATTTCAGAATCCTCCCTTCAAGTTTGACCTCCTTTAGCCACATAGCATCACTTATCCAGGGTCCAAAGTTCTGACCTGACCCACATGTTTTGATCTTATCCTCGGCTGCTGATATAGTGTTTTATATTAAATGGTCATAAGTTAGTCTTAAAATCCCTCAACTCCAATATTCTGTTTTTACAGCAATGGTGGATCATGGAGCGTTACAGCAGTTCCTGGGAGTTAGCCTCTCCTCCATAGAGTTCCATTAGAATGACACATTCTGAGTTCACTTTGAAAAGCAGAACATTTATAAAAGACCAACAGAGTCAGTGGAATGAATGGAGAAACTAAAGACCACAACATGCATTTTCTTTCTTTTTTATCTAAACGTTAGTATGTGTGTGTCAAACATTCTCTCTTCTATCTTTTCCTCCCTAAACCTAAATCTTGCCTCGGCTCCCTGGAGTATAAAAACATGGCCACCCCAGAGTCCCACTGTGGGACTTTACACTGGTATTGGATGCACTGTGTGTCACACTGTTAGAGTAACGTCTTCAGGTTGATCTGCGAGGATGCGATCCCCATACTGATGTGTTGTACTGACTGAAAGGGAACCAGATCCTTCTCTATATGGAGTCTGCATCAGAACTGGTACCAGAACTGGTTCCTGTGATATTTTGGATTAAAATTTCTCCTCAGTGTGATCTAGAATCAGATCAGGTGAGAGTGCAGCAACACACACTGAATGAGTGAAAGAACGATGTTCTGTAAACTTCATATGCTCCGGGTTACTCTTATTTTTGGATGAACCCAGACAGGTTCTGGAGCTAGAGAATGTAAACACCTAAAGTTTTAAAGTTTAGTAACATCTCTCTTTAGAATGTGGCAGTAGGGCTTTTTACCCATGGTGATGCTTGAAATCAGCCCAAAACACAAAGTTTTTCTCTGCATTTTTATCCCAGGGGCTTATTTTAATTCCACAAAATCATCCACCTTCATCTGTTTTAAAGATGAAAACGAACTACAGAGGAAAGAAAACTGTTTCTGCCAAAAACAAACTGATCAAATGTGTTTGAGTAAAGTTTTAATGAAAACTTGATCCAATCAAACAGATTTATCATCAAATATAAATGTAAACAATATTACCTGGATCAAAAGCTGCTCCGTCATCAGGAAGGTCCGCCTCCATCTGGATCTTGATTCTAAAACAAAGCTGGCCCCACTGCTGGGAAGAAAGGAGATAAAACCTATGTAGTCTCACTTTACTCCTGGGAGGATGAATAAATGAAATCGACCTCTTTACTAGTTTCTTCATCAATCCAGGACAGTTTTCTATTATGTGAGGAGAAGTTCTAACCCCCAAACTCTGTGAGAATGTTTGTAATTTCAATAAAAACTGGATATCAAACAGCACTGAAAGTCCTGGAATAAAGAGTTTAATCCAGTCAAAGGTTACGTCTGAAGAAAATCGACAACGTGAAGCACTTCCTGGTCCAGAGATGATGATTTTAATCAAACATATGGGAGATTTTATTTATGTAATATATTTTATGGAGCACTGGGAATAAGCCATTCAAACATATCTTTATTATTAAAGCCCTGGAGTTTTTTTTTATAATGACTTATTGGGCAAATTGTCAATTCTTATAAAACAGCAGGGTTGTGAGGTAAATTATAAGAAAAATGTAAGAAATTCACATTTTAATGACACATATGTGTTTAAAATAGTTCTCTGATTGTAAAAATTCATAAAAAATTGGAGGGGAAATAGCCCAAATTTCTATGATTAGTCTTATTTTGACCAGAAAAAAACCCAGGATGTTCACGCAGATGGTTAAATCATGAATCTGCAAGAAGGAAATATTAGGAAACTCTCTTAAAGTCCCTTAAAACAACAAATTGAATGCTTTTTTCATGCAAAAATATGTCATTACTGTAATTTCAGAGTGTCTGAGATTTTCCTCTGAAGTTGTTAGATGACACCAATAGATCAGGAAAAAAAAAATCTAAAATATGAAGCTATGAAGAATGAAACAACGTGTGTGGGCGGACCCTGGAGGTCGGCCTATTGGTTACAGGTTCATAATCAAATGATTGGTGGGTAGGGGAGGGGGGAGTCTTCTTATTCCAGAAGGTCATGTCTTCATTAGTAGGGTCAACGCCCCCCTCTCTCCACGTAATCCAAACCTGCGACTTCCAGGAAGAGCTTCAAAATATTCAGGTGACAGCTTTTAAAAGACCTGTTTTCTGAGACACGTCTTAGAAAACTGGGACAGATTCTGGAGCGATCGGCGTAGCGGTGAGCGCAGCAGCGTAGAACAGGGAGAACTTCAGCGTACGTCCTCATACGGAGCGGTGGATGTGTTATTACACTGCATTATTGATGTGTGAAGCAGAGCGCGCCAGTTGACTGCCAGAATGAGGTCACCGCTTCAGCTCCATCCCAGACAGAGAGGTAGGGTGGAAATATAAGTTGGAAGCAGCAGATATTCAGAATGCAGAGGATTTTTCTCACAGCTCTTCACTCCGCTCAAACGCTTCACCGCAAAACGGTTTCTGAGGATTCTGGTTCAGATCAAAAACACAGAAATGTCACAGACACACCCAGACTGTCCTCAGCCCAGATGTCTCTGATAAAGGTCAAGAGTTTAGTGACCTTTAGATTAAAAATGAACATGTGTGAGCCAAAGTTCTGTTCTGTCTCACCATCATCCTATGTCAGTTTAGTCTAACTTACCAGAGAAAACCTGATGGTTCAGGGTTACTGAGGGTGGGATCTGTAAGTACAGCTTCACATTTTGTGTGTGTGTGAGACGTTTTTTAACGTGCATCATTTTGGTGTAAATATGACCAGGGAACTTGTTGGGTTTTGCTGAGTAAGCTGTTCAGACCTGTATAATGTGTATCTAAATAAATCCAGAGAGCTGTCAATCTTCTAAATCTTCAAATTTGAGTATTTGATGAGCAAAAGGTCACTTTCTCCATCTCCTCCTGTAGGAAAACAAGTCACTGCAGGTTCCTGGAAGGATATGAAAGAAATGTTTTCACGATGTTCTTTTTGTCATCACCTAACGCTGGTGACCATAGGTGAGGAGTGGAACGTAGACTGATTGGTAAATCGAGACGAGAGCTTTGCTTTCTGACAGACCAGTTCACTGTGGTCCTCCAGTCGATCTGCGGATCCCTCCTTTACTCACTTGTTAACCAAAACCCCCAGATACTTAAACTCCTCCACCTGAGGTAGGACCTCCCAGAGGTGTGACCAAGTCACTTCTTTGCAAGTCACAAGTAAGTCACAAGTCTTTCCAGTCAAGTCTCGAGTCAAGTCCGAGTCAAACACAACCAAGTCCAAGTCAAGTCCAAAGTCATCGACGTGCAAGTCCAAGTCAAGTCCAAGTTCTTAACTTTGAATTTTCAAGTCATAATCGAGTCATCTGACCAATTATAATTTAAAGACTGTTCTAATAAATGATTTCTAGATAAATCTCTCTCATGAGCTGAAACTGAAACATGAAACATTTTAAGATCAGTTCAAATGTTTTAACTTCATGTTTCTCATGAACGTCTCAACCTGAACATTTCATGTCTAAATGTCAGATGGACGATCCTCCATCGTGGACACCTGTCTCTCAGAAGGACACCTGTCACTCAGATGGAAACCTCCTTTGGTCTCTAGATCTTTGGCCTCGGCTAGATGTTCAATATTGTAAGAAAATATTACAAACAATGTACAAAGCTAATAAAATACCTGACCAATTGTTTTTTAAAGTAGTTATAATTTTAAAAGAACTGAAGTCTTTTTTCTGTTTTATTAAATAAAATAATACCGTATTTGCCCGAATATAGGACGACCCTGATTATAAGACGACCCCCATTTTTCAAGACTGATCTTCAGAAAAAAGAATAAATTCACTTTTTAAAGAAACTATTTTTAATTAAAATTTGAGCAAATAATTTATATGATACCTTAATTATAGACTGCTTTAATATTTGCTTATTAATCAGACAGGAATTAAAGTTCTATGTGACAACATATTTCAGTCAATTGGGGAAAAAAAAGAGAAAAAAGAAGCTCTTTCTTCCTCACTCTGGCTGTGTGGGCCCTCCCTCCTCCCACCCTCCTTCTCTCTCTCACTGAGACTGTGTGTGTGTGTGTCTGTGTGTGTGTGCGCGCGCAGCTTCAGAAACCGGTCCCGTGTGTGGACATCAGGCAGCACAGGATCCTCAGGTGTTTTTCAGGCTTGAGGAAGAATGCGTGTGTGAACCGAGCGCCGCGCTCACCTGTACAGAGCTCACGCTGAAAACACTGCAGCCGCCGCGGGTCCAGAGGTCCGACAGAAGGTGTCGGCTCCGTACGTACTAAACAGAACCGGACCGAACCAAAAACCCAAACTAGTCTGAAAACGCCAGAGGCTGGAGCTGGACTTTGCCATCAGGTGTTTTATCCTCAGTGGACCTGTAACTTTGAGGTGGAGCGGACATCTGGGACTGCTCGCGGTCTAAGAGCTGCTTCCTGCAGGCGCCGCTTCTGTCGTTTGAACATAAAGCATGCGCCCCCTGCTGGGGCGCGAAAGTAAGACGACCCCCCCTTTTTAAAATTATTTTTAATGAAAAAAACCTCGTCTTATATGCGAGCAAATACGGTAATTATTACTTAATGTTAAAGCTGATCTGATGATCAGTTTGCTGCTGACTGACGCTGAGAGGCAGCAGGTAGAGGAGACACCTGGTCAGAGCATTGATCATGTTGTTTATAAATTTAGAGCTTTTGTCCATTTGGGGGGTCTTTAGCAGGACAAAGGACCCAGTGAGCTGGACCAGGGTCTGACCTAACCTGGACCAGGGTCTGACCTAACCTGGACCAGGTCTGACCTAACCTTATAAGATCATTGGTCATGATTTTCAGAAGCTCAGATCTTAACTTGATGAAAAGTTGTTAATAATTCTTTGAGTTTTCTCTCTTGATCCACTAAATCCACTCTGTTCATCTGACTAGCCTAGCATACTCACCTGTCTGACTGCAGCACACAAGGAATATCTGGACTACAGCCAATCAGAGGGAGGACCGGATCCGGTCCGCGAACCGCTAGTTTCTGACCAATGAGTCACAGAGTCTCCAGAGCTCTGGTTCTTTCATTAAATCCACGTCGTCATTGTGAGTCGACGCTGGGTCCACGCAGGCAGGGGCGGGGCCACAGGGGTGGTGCTGACCACCCTTGAGATCTGATTGGCCACCCTGCCTGATCACCCCCAGCAGAGCTGTCAGTCAGTTTTTGCACATTATATTGAATAGTTTTGTGGAATGTTTTGCCAAAATCCACAAAAACAGACACATGAGCTGTCCTAATCTCTGATGTGTTGTTAATAATATGCATAAACTGCAGTAATTCTACATTATTATTATTATTTTGATGTTTGAAAGCTCATTCATAGGCAGACGATGTATTGATGTAGTAAAATGTTCATTTGTGTTCTACTGATTCTGTTCTGATTTTGCATGGTAAACAGATCCATGTGTTTTACTTCAGTAAATAAATGAATTAAAATAATCAAAATGTTGGTCTGCTGTTTAAGACTGCAGAACATTTAAATACAATGGACTTTTTAGTGGGCCACCCTTCTATAATCTTTGCCCCTGCCTGCCCAGAGAAAAGTTCTAGACCCGCCCCTGCAGCAGCACGGCGATCAGCTGCTGTTTAGTTTCTCTTTAGCAGCAGCAGGTCACTCTGCTGGCTCTCATGAAGCAGAGAGGTTACTGACTCCTCCGGGTCGCGGACTTCTTAATAGAAGGGGTCCTTTAGGACCTGAGTTCTCCTGGTTTAATGTGTGTCTGCTGCTGAACTTCAGAGACACGTTCAGCGTCGGAGAGTTTTCCCGCCGATCAGCTGATCGCTGCGGTGCGAGGGAGATTTTTAGCAGCGCCAGTGAGGGACGAGGTCGTATTTGTGCCAAATAGGTCTGATCTATTCAATGAAAATAGCTAAAGTTGTTCCTTTGTTTAAGAGTGGTGATAAACACAATTTCACCAACTACAGGCCGGTGTCACTGCTTCCACAGTTTTCCAAAATATTAGAAAAAGTGTTTGTAACAAGGCTGGATAAATTCATTGAAAAATATAATATCTTAAACCCAGAACAGTATGGATTTAGAACCAAACACTCAACAGCAATGGCAATAATGGACTTAACAGACAAAATATCAACAGCAATAGACAATAAAAACTACTTTATCAGCATTTTCATTGATTTAAAGAAAGCATTTGACGTCATAGATCATTCAAGGTTACTTTACAAATTACATCAATATGGAATAAGAGGGGAGGCTCATCAGTGGGTTAAAAGCTATTTAGATAATCAGAAACCATTTGTTCAGATAAATGATACCAGATCAGGACTGTGTAATATTAATTATGGTGTACCACAAGGGTCGGTTCTTGGACCAAAACTGTTCATATTGTTCATTAATGATCTGGTGAATGTATCGGAACTCCTTGGTACGGTTCTGTTTGCTGATGATACCACGTTGTTTTATTCAGGATCTGAAATAAATGAGGTAACAAAAGTGATAAATATTGAATTGATGAAAATTAAAAACTGGTTTGACATTAACAGATTAACACTGAATCTTAACAAGACTAATTTTATTTTGTTTAATGACAAAAAAAAACCCCAATGTGGTATCATTAAAAATAGAGGGGATGGAAATTCAAAGGGTAAAGGAAACTAAATTCTTAGGAGTGATGTTTGATGAGGATCTGACCTGGAAGCCGCATACAAGTTATATAAAAGGAAAAATAGCCAAAGCCATTGCAATACTACATAGGGTCAAGTTTCTGTTGAATAGTTCTGGTCTGTTAACATTATATAACTCACTGATTGTACCGTATTTAACCTACTGTGTAGAAATCTGGGGATCCACATATAAAACCTATACACAGCCAGTATTCATTTTGCAGAAAAGAGCATTAAGAATTATTAATAATAGTCATTATACAGATCCATCTAACCCGTTATTCATCAAATATAAAATAATGAAATTTCATGATTTGGTTCATTGGAAAATACTACAAACTATGTACAAAGCTAGTACAGACACTCTGCCTATAAATATTCAGAAGATGTTCAAAATGAGAGAAAGCAGTTATTTGTTGAAAGGAACTAAAGTCTTTAATAAACCCAGATTTAGAACTAAGATAAGGGAACTGAGTATTTCAATTAATGGTGTGAAATTGTGGAACAACTTAAAAATGGAAATGAAGGAATCAAAGTCACTTTATGTATTTAAAGGATGCTTTAAGTCAAATATTTTGAGGAATTATGAAATTGTTAATTAAGTTAGTGTCTGTGATTTTTATTTTTTTTTCAGTAAATTTAAACAGTAGTGTAATTATAATTTATCTGTTTAGAAGTTGAATGATTTAATTAAATAAATTTTTTATTTGTAAAAAGGGGCAGATTATATAAGATATATTCTTCCTTCTGTCCCTTTTCATTCGAATGTGTAGTGTAAATGTTTATGTATATAATTTTGTTTGTTTTGTGTTCTCCTTTTGAATGAAATAAATTTAATTAAAAAAAAAAAAAGTCAACACACGCAAGTCGAGTCAAGTCGCAAGTCATTGACGTTCAAGTCCGAGTCAAGTCGCGAGTCTTTCTAGATTTTACCAAGTCGAGTCAGAAGTCATCAAAATGATGACTCGAGTCTGACTCGAGTCCAAGTCATGTGACTCGAGTCCACACCTCTGGGACCTCCTCCCCAACCTGGAGTTGGATATCCACCCTTCATTGTTTCAGAACCACAATCTCAGATTTGGAGATGCTGATCCTCATCAGAGCTGCTTCACACTGGGCTGTGAACCTCTCCAGGAAGAGCTGAAGGTTCTGATGAAGCAGAGACAAGATCCTCCTGCCACCAGATTCCAGCAACATGTCTGCACCTAGAAATGTAGTTTATAAAAGCCCATTAATCCCAAAATGATACAACAAAGACGTGGCTAGCCGATGGTGGCAGACACAAACCAGACACTAAAAACTCGTTAAATCAAACTTTTATGTTCTGACATTGATTTCTCAGCCAGTGAATTCAATAACTCCAACTTTATTTTAATATTTTGTTTGTCACGGCACATTCGTCTGTCTGTCTGTCTGTCTGTCTGTCTGTCTGTCTGTCTGTCTGTCTGTCTGTCTGTCTGTCTTATTGTATAAAAACACACACACTCTTGTTGTTCTGGGCCTGCTCTCCTCTTTCATGTCCTACCTGGGTGCAATAATGAGGTTCACAAGGAAACGGAATGAAACTAGAAAATTCCTCCATTCTCTCTTGTGTCTGCCCTCGTGTGTGTGTGTGTGTGTGTGTGTGTGTGTGTGCGTGCGTGCGTGCGTGCGTGCGTGTGTGCGTGTGTGTGTGTGTGTGTGTGTTTGTGTCTGTGCTGCTGTGGGAGATGATGTAAAGTTTTCCTTATTTGGAAAATAAACCTGCAGATGAGGAAGTCAGCAAAGAGCACACACACATTTCTAAAGGAGGACATTTAGCAGAGATATGCATGCACACAAATGCACAGAAATATAATGAGGCAGAAAAAGACAAGTGTTCGGGAGAGGAGGGAGGCAGCTGCACCGTGCACACACACTCCTGCAGGGAAACACAAAAACGGAGTGGGAAGAAATGTGCACGGACAGCAGCAGGGAAAACAAACTGAGGGATGGAGTTCAGGTCCACATGAGAGAGGAGGGGGTGAAGGAGGAGATCACAGTGTGTCTGTGCTGCATACAGAAGCAGGAGGAAGGAGGAGGGATGGAGGGAATATGAACGACGGGAGGGTGAGATGATACCAACCGCAGACACAGAACATATGGAAAGAGAGGAACGTGGGAAAGAGGAGGAGGCGAGAAAGAGGAAGGGATGTGGATCTGCTGTGAGGAAGACTACACGTCACCGCTATTATTAGAAAGAGAGGAGAGATCTGCAGGAAGAGTGGAGGGAAGGAGGGGTAGAGAGCTACCAAACATCCATTTAGAACAATAAACACTTTTTTTTAATCATGAAAAGACAAAACAAGGAGGCCTTTAAAGGAGAGGGGGAGTAGGAGGACAGCGACCCCTCCCTCTGAGGCGTGTCCAAACATGTCTATTCCTCACTTTTGCACCATCCTTCTACCTCATCCTTCGCTCCGCTGGCTTCACAGGAGGAGAGTCCACAGCAGATTACTGCTGCTGTTGCATGAAGTCCAGCGTTTCCTCTCCACTGCTCCTCACCTCCTGCTCCCTCAGCTCAGGAGGTCCTTAGAATCTAGAATTCATCCAAACCTAAAGCTGAATTTTTAATGTTGCAGAAACCTGTCAGTTCTTCCAAAGTGAAGTAACAAACCCCTCCTTAAACTCTAAACTCTCCTCTCTTACAGGCTTCGTGTTAATGATGTCTATTTTGACTAAAAGCTCCTCACTCAGACGTTGTAATCCTTGTGACAGTTTCTATAAATGACATTATTCACAGCTGATACAGCAGCTTATGTTTCAACACTTCATGCCGTCGTTCACTGAGTGTTAGGGCTTGAATCCTGTGAAACTGGGTTTCATTTGACCAATTTTAACAGAGATTCACTGAAAAAAAGGAAAAAACAACTTTCCTAAATTCGTTCTAATCCGCTTTGTCTTTCTGGTGTTTGAGAAATCGAAAGCTTTAATGTGGAGCTCTGCTGATTTTCTTGTTTTTAAGTGGATTTGATTTGGGGGGGGGGTGAGTTTGAAGCTGTGGAGCTACAGCGTCACCTAGTGGTCAGAGGTGTCACAGTGAGCTGAAACCTGCAGCATTCAGTCCAAAGCAATAAAGATAAGGTGTTCTTGAAATTAATATTTTAATGTAAAGGTTTGAATAGTTTTATTAATTCAGCCTGAATGAAAATCTGGAACAACGCAAACAGAAGTTCGTCTGGTGATCAAAATATTTAAAAAGTCACATTAAATCCTTTTAAAAAGGACTTTAAATTACATCTATTTATTTAAGTTTTCTTCTTCAAAAATTACTAAAATACTACTGAATGGGTAATAAGAGCATAAGTATTGGGAAAAACAAAAGTGAAGTTTTGCAAAAGTATAAAAAGTACTAGAAAACACCATAATTTTCTTTGTATTTTTTAAAATAAAATGGGATAGAAAAATGTATGACTGTCTGCAGGATCAAACTTAAACTTTGTTGGGATCAAATAGTTCAGGATGAAGTTTTAGGGGTCCGTTTGCTCCTGTTCAGCCCTGAAAAAACATCTTCTGATAAAAACCTGTTTTAATAGCAAAAGCAGACGAGGCTCATTTTTAGCTATATAGTAGATCCTGGGTGTAAAAAGGCAGCATTAAAGTCTGAGAGCTGACATCTGTAGACCAGCTGAGCTGCTGAGAAGGTCAAAACATTTCAGGTCCCAGCCGTTAGCTACGTTTTTTGATCACCTTCCACCAAAAGGCTAAAAGATCACGTCTTTGCCTCTGGCTGTTTTCATTTGTCTGTGGATTTTGTAAAAATACCTCATGAACACATTTGAATAAAACTCTTAGAAATCCTTTATTTGATGGACCTCTACAACAGGTTACCTTTAGGAGTGAACGCAATTCAATATGGCCGCCACAGCTGTTCAAATTAGTCAAACGTTGTGAATTTTACTGAGCTACAGCTTGGTGTGGTAGAAGTTGGGACTCATTCCCACCACAGATTGTATAGGATTCTTCATAATGTCATTTTCAAGGTTTGACCTAAGCAGCTGTAACTCCATCATTTATCCACATTAAAGGACGATAGTTTGAAAACTCTGGGACAAAACGAGGTCGGTGAGGTGAATTCCTTATAGTGATTGTAGGACTTTATTTTTCTGAAGGGGTTGAGTGCATAGTCAAGTACAAACACACACACATCTGAAAACACACACATACATGTGACCACACATGTTGGCATGATCCAACCAGTGATTCAGTAACTGACTCTCAGATAATCAAGGCGTGTCGTTATTTGAATCTACATTCTATATTTACTGAGGTTATCTTTGTCTGATACTGGCATTTCTCCACTCGTCTGAAACAAGTGTGACAAAAAAGCAAAACAACAGAAGAAATGTCTGAGGGGGAATAAAGCTCAGAGGACAGAACGGTGAAGAGCAGCGATCCATTTAGGAATACAATTATAACACTGATATGAGTATGATGTGTATATTCTCTCTAATGTACAAAAAGCATTAGAGAAACAAGACGGTGACTGATTGGTTAATTGGAATCAGGTGCATCAGTTACAGTTTTTGCCCATTGCTTGAACACATTTTGCAAAACTTGGCTCATTGTGACAAAACTCTACACACAAGTAAGCATAACACAACACTGGGAAATATACCATTCACATCTAACCCTAACCCTATCAAAACCTAAACTCTGCTATCAAAACTTAACATTCCTTTGTCAAAATGAAACTCTGACGACAAAATGATACACACTTGCATCATGTGAATACACTTTCAGATTGGAAGCAACACACTAGAGTACTTTATATAAAACAATGCAGTCTTTCATTGTCACTGTGTGTATTCTGTTCATCAGTTAGCTTCCTGTGAAGCTCAATGGAAGACTGGTTTTGTTCACAACAAAGGTTTCCCCAACAATCAAAAATGAAAGTACTGAAAGGTTACAAACAATATCAACTCAATACTGCACATCACAGTACTACAGTATACTTTACAGTACAGTACTGTACATGCAGTAACAAAAAAACACACTACTGTAAATAAAGGAAAAACTAGGCAATTGTGCGTGAGTGGGATTATGAATCCGGCCTCCACGTCGTCCTCCTCTCTCTGCTTGTCTTCCTCTACCTCTTGCTCTTTCTGCCTCCATGCTTGCAAAGTTCTGAAAATGGCTGAACTGAGGCCTATTTATGTCTGGCTGATTGGTGTTGAGTTTTGTTAATGAGTGTTTTCAGACGTGTGTCGAGGTGTTTTCAATCAACCAATGTGTTTTGTATTTGGAAGAGATGTGTTGTCCCAATGGTGCCATGAGATTTCATTTATGAACGAAGTGTCTTATGCATGAAATAGTGTGTAGTGTGCAGGAGCAAGTGTGTTGCAGAAATGGAACTAAAGTGCAAAGCAGCACTTTTGTTTAAGGAATGGTTACACTGTGTTTAATGCATTGCACAAAAGCTTCAGGTTTTGTTACTTTGCTCTAAGCATGTGTCTATAGTGTTCAAGCAATGGGCAAAAACTGTAATTGTCTTAGATTGAAACTCAAATTCCCAGTAATACAGAAACTCTGCTGCCCTCTAGTGTCTAAATGTTCTTTGTTTTGTTTTAAGAACACTTTTTCACCTTTCCTGTTTAATGACTTTATTATTATTATTATGCTGAACATACTGATGTTAAATTACATTTTGAGCATTTAAAGTAATTTGTGTTTGATATTAAAAAAGTTAAGGTTTTAGAAAACAAGATGAACAAGAAAATGTACGTCTTAAAGGCTGGTCGAGCAGCCAAACACAAACATTTCTTCAGGTAGGAATTCTGGAGACATTTCAGGTCAGTTTAGTTTTCTCTCTATCCTCTGGAGTGTCTCTGTGTAAATGTTAGACTGAGTTTTAAAGTCTGGAATAGCTGAATGACATCACAGGGAAATAATTTAACATATGATGTAATTCCTGGTGTCAGTTTCAACATATCGAGATCCTGAAACGTCTCTTTGAACCATGAAAGCCTGTTTGACGGAAGAAGGACTGAAGGGACAATCGGTTCCGGTGGACCCAACTTACTCTGAGTCCCTATCGCCCTGTATGATGAAATGTGTTTTCTGTTTAAATATTGAGTGTTTTTGTTAATTATAGCCTGAATTTTGATTTTTGGGAATTTTTTTTTTGTCTTATTTTGTTAAAGACACCTTGTGCTCATGAGTTGCTGCTATTGACTATTCTGATGAATTGGAATTAGAGGTCGACCAATTTTAGATTTTTCTAAATAAGAATGGCTTCCTATGCATCAACCAGTTTTTTGTAGCAGGTCTCCCATCAGTGAAACCTGTACAGGTGACCCAGAGTTCAGCAGCATCTCTGGTGTCTGATGAACCAAAACAGACATTATCTGCCATCAAGTCTCAAGCACTTATCTAAAGGTGGGGTCTCTATCAGGTAAATTCTTCCTTCTTGAAGGCCGGATAGTTCATAAGTAAATATTTATATTTCTAAAAACGCTTATTTTTATTTCTTAGCCATTCATATTTTATTTATTTGACACACCTTTTTAGTTCTTACTTATGGTAATTCTGTTGCTCACCATTTAGGCTTTTATTGTGAAGGGCATGCTTTAGTAGTGCAGCAGAACCAAAACATGCCCTTCAGAATAAAAGCCTAAATAGTACAAGTATATGAGAACCAGAGAGGGGTGTCAAAAAATAAATAAAACACTTTAGCCTCTGAAGTGTTCTTTGTTTTATTTGGGTATATTTTATGTTTGTATTTTTGGTTGAACTTTTTGGCACAAATCTCATCCCACACTCCATCATCTACCCGTCTCCGTTGTGCCATCACACCTTTCATGTTAGAGTAACAACTGTTTTGGTCAAATTTGTAAAATAATTAAATGCATGATTTCATGCAATAATGCAAAATCTGCTAGGAAGAGTGTGCATGGTGAATGGCTCTCAGCTACAACTGCATCAAGTTTGAGCTCAAAACCTGTGAATCCTCTAAGTTATAACCATTAATGTGTTCTCTAGGTTTAGTAGTGGTGGACACATTGAATATGATTGACTACAATATTAATCTGGTGTAGATTCATTCTGTGATTACATTCTAAGAATTTCATTAGTGGGATATTTTTGCATAGACAAATGAAGCTAATCTTCCACATTTTAGCAGCAGGCAATGATAAACCAATCAAACAAGATTATATTGAAAACAAACAGCATAAACAACCTTTATACTGGTTACATGGATAAATTAAATCATTAGTCAGATTTCTGACTATGATTTACTGTGTGGAAGGATCCCAACTTCAGAGAAATCCAGACTTACTTATCCACCAGTACTGTCATCTATCTGAATAGATTTAAATCTGTGAATACCGCAGCTTCATTTTATTTGGATTGTCCAGAATAAAATGTGTTACAGAGTCAAACGTTGGCAACAGATCAGACTGACAGTTGATCGTATCTACATTAAAGCTTCAAACGCAGCTAAAACTGATGTGTCGTTGAGTCAAATCAACTCCGTACATGTTTACAGTGTTTAACAAGAGCACAACAGTAGCAGTACTGACAGTACGTCATATTTGTTAGAGTATTACATGATGTGGTCCTGGTACGGTGTTGGAAAGAAGTTGGAGACAAATTCAGATCAGGACCCAAACCGGTTTCCCCTCTATCACGTTTATTTGTGTCATATAGATGGACACAGCTGTGGAAATGGAGGCTCAGTCACAAAATGTAAACAGTCTTTATTATCTCGAAGCTGTCATCGACTGTGTGGTTATAAGTTCAGGAAGCTGCTCAGCAACATATACAAGTCCAGCCAGAAGCAGGAACACGAGCAACACATTCAGTCACAGGAAAAGAAAAAGATCAGTGAAGGCCGAGAGGACCAACGTCAGCACCGTCACACTGCAGCTTGGTCTGGTTTCATTCTGACATTTATTAGTTTTAAGTTAAACACATCGGGTTCAACCTCACTGATGGACATAGCGGTGAACAACGTGTTTACCCCTCACAGATTTATTGTTTGGATTTTTTTTTCTAACTTAAATGTTTCAGATCAGAAAACAAACCTCAAATTCAGACAAAGAAAACCAGAGTTAAAACAAAATGCAGGTTTTAAATGTTGATTTCATTTATTAAGGGGAAATCTTTATAAAACCAACCTGGTCGTATATGAAAAATGATTGCCTCCTTGAATGCTGGGAGCCATGACTGAAATTGCACGGGCCAAATTATGGTCCCAGTCCAACCGTGGTCACGGCAATACCGTACACCGTGGGAAAATGTGGAGGAAGTATCAAAATTTGGATACCACCCAAGCCTACCGTCTACCAGAAAATCCTGAAGGAGAATGTCTGACCTTTGACCTCAAACAGACCAGAAAACCCTCCAATGTGGCTGAATTAAAACAAATCTAAAAGGGACGAGGCTCATCACCAGTTATCACAAACACTTATTACATCAAAGGTGCTACAAACAGTCATTAACAGGTCAATCACTCAGCAGGAGGAGGTCAGAGGGTCTGCTGGTGTCTAGTTACCTCACTTCTATGGCTACAATGTAGCTCACTGCCACCAGTGTGTGAATGACTGACTGATGTAAAGGGCTTTGTAGTCCATGACTTAGAAAAGAGCAATACAAATATGAGACATTTACATTTTCACATAGAGCCAAACTTCATGTTTGTAATTACTCAGGTTTTCTGTGTCTAATAAGTTTATCATCTGATCTGAAACATTTAAGGTGACAACAAAAATAAATAAAAACAGAAGAAATCTGTTGGGTGGTAAAATATTTCCTCACAGCACTGTACGTGTGTGACCGCGACTGAGTAGCAGCTCGTCTGTGTCTTGTTGCTGCCATCTAGTGGACACAAGCCGAGTTAGATTAGATTTTTACAACACAAACTGCACCTCCATCAGTCAGATAGACATGTTTTACAACCAAACGATGCACGTCCTCTGAATAAACCCATAAATATTCTGTTTCACAGCACAGATATTGCACATGGTGTGGATGAATTTATATCACCTGTTAACATCTATATGCATGTGTGCGAGCACTGAAAGTTCTCTGTAACCTTTGACTTTTTTAAATTTGCGCCTGTGAATGAAGACTTGTGGTGACAGGAATGCAGCATTAACTGAAATCCTGAGCAACAAAAAGTTGGCAACATGGAATACAAAGGCATCTTAGCAGGACAATTCAATGCTCTCAGTGTGTGTGTGTGCGCGTGTTTACGTTACGTGTGTGTGTGTGAGGTGACTGATCACAAGTTTGGGGTTAATTTGACTCTAAAATAAGCTGTTATATTGGCTACTTTACTGCTGTGATTAAACATGCAGGAATGATTGTGTGTGTGTGTGTGTGTGTGTGTGTAAGACATCATGGGCACAGAGTTCTCTTGGCACACGTGTTTAACACACTCTTCGGATATTAAAACAGCATATAAATATCCAGTAACACAGAGAAGTGTTAAACACTTGTTTCAACAAAATAAAGTAAAATACGTCAAAAACTAAAATTACCAGCAAGTGGATTTGAGCACTATACATACCCTGAAACTTATTTCACAAACAAAATGACATCAACAGAAGTTGAATTAGTAAATCTTACAAAGGCATTTGTGTTTAACAATCTGAAATTATCACTCAAGTATGAAGATGATACAAAAGCAGCAATTTTACAGACATCTAAAGAAAGATCTGAAGTGAGAGTATGTTACATTTACTGATTCGGATCGCATGTGATGAACAAAAACACGTGTCCAACGAAGCCACTGTGCAGCGTGTTGGGTGCTCCTTTATATTCATGGACAATCATAACCAAACAGTAATTAAAGGAGTGTCCTTAGTCTCACATTCTGGGTTCTTGTACCGTTTGTTTTCTGTCCCCCTCCTCGTTTCCTCGTGCCCGCTCGGGTTTGGTGTCCCCAAAAAGCTACAGGAGATCCGTGAACCAGATTGTGAATGTGTGTCAGGGTGAGTCAGTTTGTGTCCTCCACATCAAATCAGGTCGGCAGTCGCGCTCCACTTTTCCAGAACGTCCTCCTCAGTTTCTGCTTGACCCAAGCTGGATCATTTGTTAGCTTAAACTTCTTTTTTTTTTTCAAATGTGCTTTTTTTTTGTAATTGTGTAAAAGTGGAGAGAGCAGGAAGGAGATCCCTGTGGCATCAGAAAACTGGCTGGGGCGGATTCGAAATGCTCACCTAACGAATGCTTCTTGCTACGTTAGCAGGTTTAGTGTGCTTTGTAAAGTAAATCCAAACACAGATGGTTGAGCGGTCTGTGCAAACTGCCTGTCCTGGATGGATTTTTCCAGGAAAACAAACTCTGAAACTAGAACAAACCTCTAAATCCCTCAGGACTCCTGTCTGTGCCTTTGTCTATACATTATTTTGTGTAGAATCATCATGGATCCTTACTGTTCAGCAGTGCATTTAGCTCTAATTTGCTACATCACTAGTGGCGTGTTTCCATGCATTTCTATGTCAGCAGAGGCGATATTTCAGAGAGCAGTTCTGTTGTTGATCTGCAGATGATTCTTCATAACCAGGAGGTAGGAGTTTGGTACAACCTGACTGAAGCCATTCGTTTAAAGGGCAGAAAATGTTATCATAAGTGAGAGGCTGTTTCTTTTTCTTATTATCACTATTCTCTGCTAATTTTGTTACCTGCACTAAAGATAAAAAGCAGTTAAAAGTCAGATTTCTTCTTTTATTTATTTATTTTTAAACACACAAGAATGCCAGCTAAGCTCGACAGCTCAAGTGTTATTTCACATGCAGTCCAACATGTTGGACATAAATGAGACAAAGTGGTAATTTTTTCATGCCTAAACATGTTTTTTTGATATATATTACCAAAGTCAGATAAAGGGTTTAAGTTATTGTATTTTTTTCTGCTATACAGACCTTAAACTCACTTTACCAGACCGCATCATTTAGTCAGATCTGTTTTATTCAAATCCAGAGTTTGAAAACGAGTGGGGTATTTTTAAACATGAACCCTAGAGAGAAACCTGAACCTACAGATGATGTGATAAATGGAATGAGCCCAGATTAAATCTGATCTCAGCATCTCCAGGAACAGATGGAACTCTACCACAGAACCATGACTAATAAAAATAATTAGGAATCAACTCCAAATGAGTTCATCTAGCAGGCTAGATGAAAAATTTGCATTAGATTAGTTTAATTTGAATAAAAGCAACAGATTCTGAGTCCAGGAGACGTGACGATAAAATGGACGAAGATGTCTGGAGAAGAGAGGAAGCAGTTGTTCCACTTATTATCTTTTTTTTCCTATCAGCTGCATAACAGTAATGGATAGAGTGGTTGGGAAGCTAATGGAGAAGCAAGGCGTAAGACAGCGTGACGAGACGAGGAGGAAAATCAATGTTTCTCCTCCTTTACTGGCCTGGCTTGCTGTAACAAGGACCGATCAGAATCATCCTGATCTTTTGATCATTTTAAGAATTTGGGTTATCTGTAAACTGGAAAATTGGGATTCTGCTCGTTTTTGATCTGATCATTTACCTCTGGTTTGGAAACCCTTAGGGATTTTATTCAATCAATGTTTTATGTTCGTGTTTAAATTTAGCTAAAGCGAGGCTTCAACCCTTCAAATACTCATTTAAAGTCAGTCTTAATCTCTTCTCTCTACCTCTCAGTGAGTTCAGTGTCTCTCCGATGCTCTCCATGCTATCTTTAGACTTGTTAGCTCTTCCCACTCCAACTCCTCCTGCATAGATATATCTGGAAACACACGTTTCTAAGTTCTGTCACCCTCCTCTATGTGCAGTAAAGCCTTCGATTGTGAGGGTTTTCTTGCACTTGGTTATTTGAACTCTATCTCATCCTGTGACTGCACTCTCCAACAGCTTCCTCTGAACTTGTGGGTTTGCTGACATTTGATGGAACGCACTGCATGTGTTTAAATCCCCTCCGTTTGTTACCCACGTCCTCTCTGTTTATCCTCCTGTCTAACAGTATATCTCTCCTCTCTTTTCTTTCCCTGCTGCCGTCCGTCACAGCTCTGATTGAAACCTCCCTCCCTCCTTCAGACTGAATCTGTTCTTCTCCTTTAGAGTCGACTCTTGATGTGTTTATCTTTCTCTCTTTCACATGTCATCGCCCGCATGGCAGCTCTCTTCTCCGTGGATGATGAGGACAGGAAAGAAGAATGCATCCTGGTAGGAGGGAGGTCGATCCCTCTCACCCTCCCTCACCTCTCCTCCTCCTCCCCCTCCACTTTCTTGCTCGGCTTCTTCATCCCTCTCCCCTCCCGTGCCTTCCCTTCTTCTCACCTCCTCCTCTTCTTCCTCATCATCTCCTTCGAGCACTCCTCTGGTTTCCTCGTTGTTCTGCCTCGAGCCTAACCCCAAGAATCCCCCGCTTCCTCCTCCTCCTCCTCCACTGCTTCCTCCCCCTCCCTCCTCCCTGCTGCCACCCAGTCCTCCTCCCATGCTTCTTGAATGAAACAAGCTGTTCTGGCGCCCACCTCCCAGTCTCCCCAGAGAGAACCCGCTCCGACTGAGCACCAGTCTCCCTCCAATCCCTCCGCTTCCCTGCCCCGCCGCTCTGATCCCAGCTACAGTAGCATTCAGGAGGGCCGTGGTTCCCATCGGGGCCCTTAACCTGGAGGGGAGACTGGCACTTGAAGTGGTCCTCCTGCACCTGGGGCAGCTCTGCAGGAGGTAAGCGGAGTTGAACACCACAGGCAGAGCTAGGGGAGGCGGGTGGGTGGCCTGGGTTGGGGTAACACCAGGAGGCCCAGAGAGGGGCGTAGAGGCCGTGGGGTTTGTCCCTCCACTTGAGTCCATGTCCATGAGAAGGGCCTCAGAGTAGCTCGGGACCATTTGTTGGTTACAACGAATGTGCCACTCCAGCTCCGTCATGTCCACAGTGTTGACTCGAGAGATGGCTCGGTAGCTTGTCCCGTTCAGTCCAAACCCAATCCCTCCCAGATGGATTCCATTCTCAGTCCCTCCTTCTACCCCATCGCCTCTCCCGCCTCCACCTTGAACTCCTCCACCAATTCCCCCTCCTCCACCTGTGTCCTCATCCTCCCCGAACAGCTTCTCCACGTGGTAGTGGAGGTACGCCGTGCGATACTCCGACACCACCCTCAGAGGCCATGACAGGAGGAAAGCAGAGGCCAGCCAGAACACTCTGTGCCTGGAAAACCACGGTTGATGAGCGGGATCCGGGAAAGCCAGGATGTGCTCGCGGAAATCCACATTCTTCAGGTGCATTCCCTCTCGGGCCTCCATGTAGTCGTCAAGCCCCTCGTTTTCCCCAAAGAAGCGCGCTCGCTTACAGTCACAGAGAAAGGAACACGACACACTGTTAGCTTTTTGTTCAAAGTTATTTTCAAAACAATAAATCTAATTATTTTCAGCCTTCGGGTAGAACAGATCCTTACCTGGGTGAGGTAGGCAGCTTCAGCACGAGCACTGGAGAAGCTAAAACACACAAAGAGTAACAAACGTGAAGAAAAGAACACCTGTAGCATCAAACAAAGCTTATAGTCGACTTCGTTTTAGAGGGGATTTTTGTCTGTACCTGAAACATTTTGTAAAGCGAAGGCGAACAGCTGGGTGCCGCTCCAGGTCCAGCAGCTGTTTGGACACATCTTTCGCACCATAGCGAGCGTAGTCAAACTCTGAGGAGGAGGCGTGAGTGTTCACTCGCTCGTGGTAGACCTGAGGAGGGAGGGTGGAAGAGGAAAACACAGCTGTTACTATGGCTGCTTGATTATGGAAAAAAAGCCAAACATTTATTTTGGTCAATATTGAAAACAGGATTTCTCATCGAGTTGGGAAACAAAATTCTGAGTTCATATTCAAAAATCAACAGTTGTTAAAACTGAGCTGTTTAGTGGTGATTAAACTACTTTTATCATACTAGAATCAATATAGACTACCATGAAATGCCCAACATCAGACCTATTTAGGATTAATAAATCAAATACATCTTTTTTACCATTCAGACATAATTTTAAAATGTGTAAACATCAAATAATTAAACCTAATGTTCCATTTGATCAATGAAGAATGGACATGGACAAAGTGCTGCTATAAAAGCAGAGAAGCTGTCACGGAAGCCTGGAGGTCCAAATATGGAGTTGGTGACTATAAAGTGTATTTTTAGGAGCCATCTAACTTAGACGTCAAACCACATAGTTCACGGACTCCACACACAGAAGCACAGCACCTGGTCCACTGGGCTACATGTATTATTGGTGGGGATCGATGCAGCGTTATTTCTGCACCTTGGATCGAATTATTGGTGGGGACAATTCAGTGATTGCTGGGTATTGGTGGGGACACGTCACCTCCGTTCATGCCAAATCTACTCCCATGAATAAAAGGTTGCAACACTCTCGGTGGTAACAACTTTAATCCAGTGTTGGTGATGACTAGTAATGTCTCTCACCTCTCTGTGGAGGAGTTTTGTCCTACTCTTCTTTACAGAATTGGTTACATTTAGTTCCACTGGAGGGTTTTCCAACATAAACTGTCTGTTTAAGGTCAAAGATCAGACATTCTCCTTCAGTATTTCCTGGTAGACAGCAGATTTTATGGTTCCATCAATTACAGCCAATGGTCCAGGTCCTGAAGCAGCAAAGCCGCCCCAGATCATCACACTACCAGCACCATGTTTGACTGTTGGGATGATGATGTTTTCCTTCTTGCTTCAGATGAAATGGGACACATGCGTTCCAGAAAGTTTTATTTTTGTCCCAACAGTCTACAAAACATTTTCCTTTACGTCTACTGGCACTGGCTTTAAGACCATCAAGATGTGTTTTACTAATGTGAGACGATCCTTTGTGTTAATTTTTGGTCAGGAGAGGTTTTGGCCTCAGAATTCTCATGGAGGACATTTTTGTCTTGTCTTTCTTATTACTAAATCACAACCTCTGACTTTAACTTTAACCAAGTGAGGCTTGAAATGCTTTAAATATTGTTCTGGGTTCTTCTGTTCTTGAATTTCTTTAGAACAGGACATGATGCTTTTTTAGATCTTTTAGCCTACTTCTTGTTATCAGACAGGTTCTGTTGAAGTGATTTCTTAATTCTACTGGTCAGGCAGTAATCAAGTCTGGGTGTAGTTAATACACACATAATGTAGTTAATCACAGTTAATACATAATTTAACAAACGCGGGAGGGGGGACTGGTGGGGGGGGCAAACAATTTTTCACATATTGCAAGGTTGGTTTAGATAGCTTTTTACATTAACAAATTAAATCATCCAACCATCCATTTTCTATACCCGCTTCATCCTCCATGGAGGGTTGCGGGGGGGGGCTGGTGCCTATCTCCAGCGGTCAAGGGGCGAGAGACGGGGGACACCCTGGACACGTCGCCAGTCCATCGCAGGGCCACACAGAGACGAACAACCAGTCACACACCCACTCACACCTAAGGACAATTTACCACGACCAATTAACCTGACAGTCATGTTTTTGGTCTGTGGGAGGAAGCTGGAGTACCCGGAGAAAACCCACGCACGCATGAGGAGAACATGCAAACTCCACGCAGAGGCCACCGAGCCGGGGAAGCGAACCCACGACCTCCTTGCTGTGAGGCAACAGTGCCAACAACTGCGCCACCAAGCAGCCCCAAATTAAATCATCACTTAAAAACTGCATTTTATATTTACTGAGGTTATCTTTGTCTGATATTAAAATTAGTTTGCTGATGTGAAACATTCAAGTGACAAAAAGCAAAAACGGAATAAATTTGTAAGGGGGCTAATACTTTTCACAACACTGCATAGTGTTTTTGTGTTTTGCCCTCATTCTGCCATTTTTATTAAGATACTGTACATGTAAGTTTAACCTTCAGAAGAGGCAGAACTGTGCAACATAACAGCATGCTTGCAAAGCAGAATGCAACAAAATGTATTAGCAATGATAGATTTTTGTCAGTTATGTTGTTTATGACAATCGTTTGAAGCTGAAATAGAAATTGCAACACAACTCTGAATAACTGTACAGCCCTAACTGAAGTTTTAAGGTGCAGCTTTTTAAAATGATCAGAGTACGGGTATCAATGAGAGCGTTAGCTTAGCTCCATCACCTGTGTGGTTGTGTACGCGTCTCCATTGCGGTATCTTGTCACTTGTCTGGTCCTCCTCACGTAGTGGTAACTGATGGCCTTCCACCAAATACAGGGAGTGGCCTGCTGGAGTCGCTGCACACGCTCGTACACTTCCTGACAAAGGATTAAGGATTTATTTATGATGATGACAACAGACATTAATCAACATAAAACCAGGTTAAATAAAATAAATCACTTTTTTTTTTAATCAGAAATCCCTTTGCTTGATTAAATTAATTACAACAATGTTAAAACATTAATAATGAAACCCTAAATTTTGAACAGACGCACTCTCAGATCATACAAAACAGTTACTTGATCTTGATAATTCACAAAAATCTACTTTGTTTAAATGAGTATAAAGCTGACAACTTCCTCTGAATGAAAACACTTGAATAAAATCTCACTCAGCCACTCTTGTAGCTTTTTGTAGTTGATTTAAAATGGTTGAGCAACAGCCAGAGAAAAAAGGTGATTGTGTAGAAGATTATAAACACAGCAAACACTACTTAACCTTACAATTCTGACTCAGTTTGAATTATGATGAAAACTGCTCGTTGGTAAAGTAATTTCAAAGCTTTGTAAGCTGTAGCGTGCTATAACAACCTATCCAACAGTGTGAGGGTAAAAGTAGATTTTTGCTGCTATCTTTTAAAGGAATTTTCTAAAGTACTACTATTTAAAATGTGCCAACCTATGAATTATCTATTTAAAATGAGTTATTTTACTGAATATTTCAGGCAATCACAGTATGAACAATGAGGTTATTATTGTTTAAATATGGTGAAACTGAAGTGATGGTGCTAATCAGTCCTAGTAGATATGGTAGAAGCAGATAAACAACTTCTGAATAGGCAACATGCTTCTGGAATTTGTGATAACGGAGCATAAAAGACCAAAAACCATCCTTGTTGTTTATACGTTCTTTTTTTCAGACATGTATATTTTTTTGTAAGTTTTTACCTCGACATGTTTCGACTCGCTCCTGCGGTCTTCATCAGAAGTGTCACTGGTGTTGGTGTGACGTGTCGTTCATCAGAACGTTTATGTTATGTGTTTATCAGACACGTCACACCAACACCAGTGACACTTCTGATGAAGACCGCAGGAGCGAGTCGAAACATGTCAAGGTAAAAACTTACAAAAAAATATACATGTCTGAAAAAAAGAACGTATAAACAATTTTGAAAAAGAAGACATAATGAACACAGTAAAGTATAAAAACCATCCTGTTCAAGTAATTTCTAGATGACCGAGCAATCACTTCCTCACAATGCTGTAGGGAATTAGACACAAAGTTGAGCAAATAGTGAAATATTTAGTAGTGTAATTTCTGCTCTGGATACCTGGAATTCAGCATGAGCCAACATGGCCGTCTTGGAGAAGCAGTGCCAACACTCCACCAGGTAAACCACATACAGCATCGCCAGGAAAGCCAGGGGGATGTAGACGTAACCGCTGGAGCACGGGCTCTCCAGGTGCAGGATGTCATAGTAGGCCGCCGACGTGGCGTCGTCATCAGCGCCAAGCGGTACGGAGGAGGAGGAGCCGAGGACAGGCACGCGACAGAGAGCGCACCAGGCCAGGGTAGCAAAACAGCCGTACATGAGCAGGGTCAGGAGGAGACACTTCCAGTGGGACTCTCTGCACAGAGAGGAGCCCAGAGACTGCTGCACTGGCTTCTGCTGCGGAGGCACAAAGAGGAGAAAACCCATGTTATAACACCACTAAAGGCCATTAGCGCAGTCATTTCTGAATGTTTTTCTCTTTACAAGTTGTTATATCCTTTGTGCACTGTGTGAAAAATGCAGTAAAATATGCATTCTTTGGCACATAAAATATTATTTTGTGTCTCCGTCACAGCCCAGAGGAGTACTGGCTTTAATGACTACATATGAAAATGCTGATCTCTTTATGGTCCAACTGTTAGATAACAAACCTGAATATCATTCTACAAAATTTCAGACTTTGTGAGAAAGAATTTATCGTAGAGGAAATACAGATTTTGCGTGACTCAAGACCCCCTCTGGTAAAGTATTAATAACCTTCCTGTTTGGTAAACAGTGTCATATTTCCGACAAAGTGCAGACGCTGGGGTCTCAACCAAAGGAACGCATTACGCCGCCACTTATCTTCAGATAAGTGCAGCACATTAGACACACACACACTGTTTATGCTGCTCTCTAAGTGCACACACAGCTTCACTTCCACTGTGAACACTTTACAGTGCACTCAAACACACTTCAAATACACAAACACAGCTGGTCTAATGTGGCCCTCCTCTCTCAATCCACGCTCAAGTCACTGTGCACGTTTGCAGCATTGTAATGCAGCTAGCGGAGAATATGTGAATAATTTAGATGAGGACGATGCTTCTAGACCGTTCTCCAGCCAAATGACTCGACTCCAACATCAGCAGCATAACGGTGTTGATGCAACTTGTGTGCACGTGGATGAGGAGGGCTATAGCTCGTGCCAGAAATGACAAAAAGCTTGTGTGTTTTATTTATTTTAATCAAATGAGGGGAACACATATCTGTTCTGCCTCATACGTGTTTGTTTTCTTGCTTTGTGCTGAATGGCACAAGGCAAAAGAGCAGAAGGGCAGATGACAAAAAAATTGGGGATGGAAAACCGATGGGATGACACCAGTGTCCTTCCCTTCTTTCAGTCAAGTCTGCCAGTCCTGTCAGCACATCCCTCCCTCCACTTATCCACCACACAAGCCCCTCTCACACACTCATCATCACTCCTCCTCCTTCTTCTCTCATGCACTCTCATCTTCCTCCCTGTCCAGCACAGTGGAGCCACAATATATTTGCTGGGAAATTGGAATGGTTGCACAAACATAAAGCCCCCCACCCCCACTCTCTCTCTTTCTCTCTGTGTTTTCTAACTGTACGTCAAGGGCAAGCAGCATGATGCAGAATGAAGGACACAGTTTTAGCAACCAGCCACTCACCGGGGTGAAAACACACACACACACAAAAAAAAAACAACAGCTAATTTTAGAATCCAAAAATAGACTTTAAAAGACAGGAAATGATTGGGTGTCATCCATTTCATGTCATTTTTCTGTGCTTTCTGTCTGCAGATTCTTTGTTCTTATATAATCTTTTTTCTTCTCCAAAATGTTCCACCCATGTACCTCATCTCCTGGTGTCTTCCCACCCCTCGCCTCCACCCATACGTCTCCTCTCACATCCTCTTTAGGTCTGTCTCTAAGTGGATTGATCGGGCTAAAAGTGTTGGACGTTGAGTGAAGAGGGTTAAGGAGTGTGAGAGACATGAACTTCATGAATGCAAAATATGAAAGGAAAGATATAGGACAAGAGACTGGGAAAATGACAAAAATAACTACACATCACCCCAGGAAATCTTAATATCTTATCTTTTTTCTTACTGCCTTCAAATTGCTAGAGTATTCGTCACTGTACCTTTTGCAAATAAATGGTGCAAAAAGAAGCAAACATTCTCTGAACAAAAACAGTAGCTGCAAGGGTTTGGTCCAACAATTTCATCAAGACTCTGCAGCAGTGAGGCAGGCAGAAATCAGCCCCAAGACAGGAGTCAAATTATTCCTGTTTGCACTTACCGTGCCAAATCTCTTGGAGAAAGAAGACACGACGTTATGTGGTGTCACTAAATGACAGAGCCTGGGGACAACTGAACTCAGTATCAAAGCAGCACTAACGAACCAGTGACCTTACAGAGGTCACGATCAAGAAATGATGAACAGCCAGAAGGAAATGTTTCAGCTCTTTGTCCACTGGCAACAATGAGCACAGTCATGAAATAAACTAAGATTTGAACAGTTTTTTTAACAAGGCATATCAACTTTTTAACGATTAATGCTCTTTAATGATCAGTGTTAATTTTCCACAGTGTAATTATTATTGATTTTAAACATGATTTGGATGCACAACTTAGATTTGCCAATTTTTTCCACAAGGGGGTAAAAATTATAAATGCAGACTCAAATATATAAATATATACACATATATACATTTATTTATACATACATTTACCAAATTATTTTTATAAATTTGGCTAAAGGATCAAGAATGCATTTTAATTTGTTCACGGCCAAGGTTTAACTTTTCATTTGTGATCATGATTGAGAAGTGTTTCTTTGCAGTGAAATAAAAGGATTTGTTTAACACCACTTATTGCATTGGATTGACCAATACTCATATGTCACATTCAGTAGAAAGAAATGTGATTAGGGTGTTCAGGAACAACACAGGAACCACCCAGACTCAAGCCTACCATGAACTGAAAACTGCTGATACACCAGTGTCTCTTTACACAGTTAAACGAGCTTAACATCAGCAAGAACTGTGAGGGTTCTGATCACACAAGAAGAGTTAGCCTTAAAGAGACATCTCCAAATTTGACTAAAGTTTGTAGCTCCACATGGAAGAACCAAATGTCTTCCTGATGAAGGTTTTATGGTCAGACAAAAATTGAGCTGTTTGGCCACAATAAGAAGAAGTACGTTTGGAGGAGCCAAGATGAGACTTTTAAACCTAAAAACCATTTACCAACTGTCAAGCATGGTGGTGGTGGAATTACCTTGCCAAAGCCACAATATCAACCCTAATAGAAATTTGTATTGTACCGTATTGACCCGAATATAGGTCGACCCCGATTAAAAGACGAACCCCCCTCTTTTCAAGACTGGTCTTCAGAAACAAGACTAAATTCACTTTTTTTAAAAAAACAATTTTTACAGAAATTTTGAGAAAATCATTTAAATAATATCGTAATTACAGACTGCTTTAATATTTGCCTATTAATCAGGGGTTAAAGTTCTCCATCATGGTGACAAATTTCAGTCAACTGAAAAAAACGAGAAAAAAGTTCTGTTAAAACTTTCTCTCTCTACCTTATATCGCACTTTCTCAGTCTCCCTCCCTCCCTCCCTCTCTGTGTGTGCGCGCATGTGTGTGTGTGTGTGTGTGCGCGCGCGCGTGTGCGTGTGCGTGCGTGTGTGTGTGTGTGTGTGTGTGTGTGTGTCTGTGTGTGTGTCTGTGTGTGTGTGTGAAGTGCCCTTAAGCCTGGGTCCCACAGAAGTGAGCGCTGCTCAGTGGCAGCAACGCGTCTGAGGTGAGTTTTCTAGTCCCCCTAGGAGCGGAGCGTCGTTGAACGCAGCTTGCAAAATCACGCGATAGTCACAATATCTCACGGGAACTGAGAACAGGAAATATGAAGCGCATCTGCTAATTCAAAACTGCCATCTTGTTTTGTGGGATTATCTTTTAATTCTTCAACAATGGGTAAGTGAGCTATTTATTGGAATAGTCGGTTTCTAAAAGCTCAATTACGTAAATATTCCACAATGAAATGCTCCTCGTCCATGTACTGGCGGTTGATTATATTTGCCATACTAGTAGCAGTTCAGCGAATTGTCATAATTTCTGCATCATAAAGTCCTCCACAATGTCGTGACACACGCGCTGTGGCTCAGAAAATAGCGTGTAATGACCCCAAAAAACTAGGCCGCGATTATAAGACACCCCCCCTCCCCCTTTTCACAATTTTTCAATGAAAAAAACCTCGTCTTATATTCGGGTCAATATGGTAATAGTATACTTAAAAACAGAGTTTGTAGCAGAAAATCTAACTAAAGTAAATGAATGCTACCAATTCTGCCAAGAAAAGTGGTCAAAAATTTGCTAGAATTCTACCGGAAGCTTCTCAATGGCTATGAAACACATATGGTGGGCGTCAAACCTGCAAATGAACATTTAACCAAGTATTAGTGGGGTTATGCACTGTGTGTATTAGAGCCTGTATTTATTTAATTCTGTAATGAACACACAGCATGAACATTCACAATAAATTCAAACTTGTACATACAATCCCTGCATTTTTTTAAATCACTGAAGTTTTATGCTGTATAATCATTCCAATCTGAAAAAAATAATCCAATCATTAAAAGCTCCAGATTAATAAAGTATGCGACGCGTCCGCGTCCCCAGGATATGTAAACGTCTGGCTGACACTATGTGGCAACCTAACTGTACCACATGCTCTCAACCCACTGTCAGCATATCACCTAATGCAAACCAAACGTCACATCAGAGCCTAAAGATTTTTGACACAGAAGAGCTAGAGCTGGTATTGGTGGGAAAAAAAAAACTAATTTCATTGTTTGTAATCTTGAGAGTTGGCAGCCTTATTGTCTGTAGAATTAAACTGTTGCACATTCTGGATGCTTTTTATTCAAATGGATAAATTCTTCCACCAGATGGTAAGTCACTAAACACATGGGAGGGGATGATTGCCACTAGATACAGAGAGCTTTCTTCTTGCATCTTTTTTTTTTTTTTAAATAGTCCCTAAGGAGACACCAGTGACTCTCAGCCATTCTCTCCACAAGTTACAGAGCCTTCCTGTTAGTCACACTCCAGCTGCCGATCCAAGGTGTGATTTAGCTTGTTAGGATGCTCTCAGTGATGTTCTGGTAAAAGGTGGTGAAGACAGAGGGGGAAGTTTTGAATTCTGTCTCTTGAGGAAGTGCGTCCTCTGCAGAGCTTTCTTGACCTGGTTTGTGGTGATAAGACTCAGAGAGAGGGAGAGGTTATCTGTCTTGTTCCTGAAAATCACAGACAGTTTTTTACTTTTGATGACATTTATCTGAGACTCAAGACATGTTAAACAGGGTCTATTGGGAGGAGATCTTCCACAGAATTTTTTTTTAAAAGGGCAAGTACAAAATGTTACAGAAGTGAGTGGTTGAAGGTTTTATTTCCATGATGAGCACCAGCACAGGACAACAACTGGATGCATTCTGTTAAGATTTGTTCAAACAAAGTTCAGGCCATTGATAGTTCAAAACGTTTCATTATGTGTTATAAAATCACAAGATCAGACCCTTACAAGATGGGTCTATTCATTATTGTGACCCACACAATATGGAGTAAAGAATTTCTGGCTTCTGAGTGGCTCTATCAGAAGTTTAAAAAATTGCATTTGTATAGCTCTTTAGGTGCTTTACATCAGTCAGTCATTCACACGCTGATGGCAGTAAGCTACATTGAAGCCACAGAAGCAAAGCAACCATACACCGACACCACCAGACCCTTTGACCACCACCAGCAGGCAATGTAGGTGAAGTGTCTTGCCCAAGGACACAACGGCAAAGTGACCCAGCCAGAGTGGGATTTTAACCAGCAACCCTTCAGTGGCAAAACGAAAGCTTTAACTACTGAGCTACTGCCCCCCAATGCTAGACATTAAAATGTCTTTTTATATTCTGACCAAATAACAGAGGTTACAGAGGAAGTCACATACCTAGGGCTCCATCAGACTCGATCTCTATGTCTATAACTTTAGATTAGACTTTAAGAAATCACATGTTGACCTCGACTTGGACTTTAATACAACCGACTTGATAAGAACCTGCTGACTTGAAAATATTTAGTATCTAACACAGGAGTGATAAAAAATAATATTTAATGACAAATGCAACATCAGCACTCATTTTTCCTGATCAGGTTTGGTTGCATTTCATGCTTGTTTTGCCAAAAGAAATGCATATTTTAAGAAAAAATCATCATTTCTGGATATTGTTTATTATTCTGTAATTAAATAACTAATTTGGCCAAATGGACTTGTTTAGGACAAGTTTCAAAGTTGGTGACTTAGAATTCACTGGGGAATTGCATGTCCTGGGACTAGACTTGTCTCAGGACTTGCATGTCTTGGGACTGGACTCATCTCAGGACTTGCTGGTTCTGGGACTGGACTTTACTCAGGACTTGCTAGTAGGAATGCACGTTTCCAAAATTTTGTTTAACCGGCTATTGAAGCTCTTAATGGTTAATAACCGGTTAACGGTAAACTCTTGCCACTGCCCGTATCTCCGCAACCAGACTTTAGAATTAGTCCCATCACTACAAGAATAAAATGCTCCACGCTGTGCTTTCTTGACCACTTTTTTTAAGGAACTTTATTTTATCCATGTGACAAGCTGCCCTCTCCATGTGTGGTTTTCGGGTAAATGTAGTTTGATAGTGGTGCTCTTGCGCCCCCTAGTGGCACAAAAATGTATTACACACAAGCAAAACACAAACTTCAGTTAACCGGGCAAAAATATTATACTCTGTTAATTCATTAATATCAGTTAACCGGTATACATCCCTACTTGCTGGTCATGGGACTGGACTTTACTCAGGACTTGCTTTTCCTGGGACTGAACTCGTCTCAGAACTTGTATTTCTTGCAACTGCACAGGAAATCCAGTAAGTGAACTCACATCACCCTGATTTTACTTGCTTTGCACTGGCTCCCTGTAGAATTTAGAATCTGTTTCAGAGTGCTTGTGCTCCTCTAGAGAGCTTTGACTGTCCAGGCTCCTGACTATCTATCTCACCTTCTACTCTCACATACTGCCTCTTGTAACCTGCTGGTTATTCATCCTACTAGACTAAAAAGTAAAGGGGACAGTGCCTTTTAGCATATGCAGGGTTCCTACAGGTTTCTTCTAGTCAAATTCAAGTCTTTCTAAGACCATTTATATACAAATTTAATACCCATTTTACAGACCTACCGACAAGAAAAAACAAAAATTCTTGAACATATGTTTATTTATTTTTAAAAGAAATGTGGAATGTGCAAAGTATGACAAGTTATTTAATCAGAATAATCGTGGTTGACAAATGAAACCTTTGAGGTGAAATGTGATATGGGGAAGTTTCATACAGCATACATTTTAAGACCCAGATATCAAAATTCAAGACTTTTTCAAGTCTTTTTAAGGTATTATTTCCAAATTCATAAATTCAATGCTTTTAAGACTTTTTAAGATCCCGCAGGAACCCTGATATGGCTCCTAGATTGTGGAACAGTTTGCCTCTAAATCTGGGGTACTCAATAGGTGACCGAACCTGTCACGCTCAACCCACACCCTGGACCACAGACACGTCCACACAGGAGCTGGTGCTGCAGCATGTGGGGTGACCACTCCCTCGCAGCGCCCCACAATTGGAAGTGAAACTTACAACGGGCAGGTCAGCTTGCTCTGCAGCTTTTCAGTGTGCAATCTCAGGCTACGCGATCAGTACTGCAACAACACCAGTCCGCAAAGCAGCGTTGTGGCAGAACAAACTGGTATGCACACATGATATCTAGTGTGCATGCATACTGCAGCCCACTTATGCGCACCCCTGTGTGTATAATTACACACACAAATATATTTCTCACATTACAATTTACAAGAAACACAACAGAATAAATACAATTCCTAAACATTCAAACAATCCACAACAGTCAAGCATGAATCCATGAATGAAATTTACACACGCAAACACAAACACACACAAACTTTATGTGTGAAGACAGTCGGTGAGCTGCTGCTTGGTTTTAAACAACATCCTCTGCAAACAGGAGATATATCTTGGCTTTACTCATACTACAAACACCAGGCCCTCTATTAATTCAACTGGCTTTAGTCAGTAAATATGTTGGACTTATGAACTTGCAGATTTTATAATAAAACTATGCTGCTTATGAAGTGCACGGGAAATTTTGCTTAGTGTTTTTTTGCTTTAAATCCCCTTTGTACTCACCTGTACACTTTAAAAATTAAAGTAGAAAATTGTCCAACTGTGCAGCAGCCAGATTAATTCCACACATCCCTTCCTGTATAAAGAGTCTAATAGATTTTCTCTCCCACTCCGACTCTCAGCTCGAACTGATTCAGCTGGTTAGGTGTGACTGGAGCAGCTATAATTAGCAGCCCCAGTATGTGGGTGGCAAATGAGGTAAGGAAAAGGAGAAAATGTGCTGCTGATGCCTGCAGAGAGCTGTTAAAATGATTCCTTTTTATCGGAACTGGATTGAGTCATCTGGGGATGTCAGGTTACTACTAACTGTGCTACAGTAGCAAATAAATTGTTCATAGGCTACTTACTGTGGTGGCAATGTGTCATCACATGCTCACAACACAAACACTATCCCTTCATCCTCTATAGTGTTTAGTTCAGACTGAACATCCAGCAAATTTTTATTGAGTTTTCTTGATCCTACAAGGCTGCTGAGCATTTTATAAAAAAAGCTTCTCATTTTCCTCTTGAGCAAAAATGTTAAAACTTAATCACAATGGATCATTTGTAGTTCTCAGAAGGATATTTATAGAATTGTAATGATTGTTTTTCTTGGTGGTATGGTATCAGAATCACTAGATGTTTGCCTCCATTATTCCTTTTATCGGAACTTGTCTCCCAGTTCCTGTCAGAAAAACTTCTCCAGGCATGAAGAAATTAATGAGGTGATGCTCAAAGCCTGGATTTCCATCACATACACTGGTTTTAGATGGTCTTTGATTCATAAGATCAGAGGTTTTTTCTTGACAGGGTCAAACAGACAATCAGGCACCAGCTAGTCATCCTTTGTCTTGAACTTGTTAAGTGTCTAACAGACACCATTAATCTCTGAGAACTTAGTTTAGCTGAAAAGATCTTGAAGTCTTCTTCCTTCTCAGATTGATGAAGTCCTATATGCTTCCCCAGATCTGTGCCAGTTTTATACACGTTCATCTCAACCTTACAGCTTAGTCGTAACCTTTAGGCTGATCAACCCAGACTATAGGCAAAACATAAATCCTGTATTAGAGAACCTGGTTGATTTGCACAACTCACTAAAAGGTAGCAATGTTAAAGTTTCAGGTAGAATTTATGAAAAATGTACAAAGTTTATGCTACACTGATATATATTATGAATAGGGGATTTAGGTTAAAGCATGCAGTGATAACTTCTTCATCTAAAAAAATTACCGTAAAAACAAATGCTAGAAACAATGGTGGATATATGACAACAATCTCAATGTTTCAATAAATCGTCACGTGTCCTTGAGCATCAAGATCAGTTGATGTCTCATGCTGTTCACAAGTGGACTTAATGCCTGCTGATGCATGCTGTCCCACCCCTCTTAAAAGGCTGCCCTCAGGTCACTGAGGTTCTGGGGTTACGACGCTATATGACTGCTCAGCTGATCCCTGAGGTCTTCTATGTGATCTAGAGAAATCTAGAGAAAATGCAGACCACTGCATTTGTGGTAGCTCAGCCTCAAAGAAGTTCACCTTTCGCGTTTATATTACATTTAGGTGCATCTATCCATAACTTTTATTCACAAAGTAAATCATTCTCACAAAGATACCAAGTATATATTAGGTATTATGATCTTTTTTATTAAAGGAAAAACTTGATTTTTGTTCTCGCTGGTAGATTTTGTTTTAAATGTTCCACTGTCACCATGCAACACTTTTTCTTTTTAAATTTATAACACGATTGTCCTCTATTTTGTTTTTAACCACCTGAGGGTACAAAGTTCCTGATGAAAACTAGATCAAATATTTTACAAATAAGATTCTGATTACATGAGGGGATGTGTGAATCAAATATCTTATTTTAATATCAACCATGCAGCTCTACCTCATTTGTAATTATGCCTCTGTAAGCCCATAAGTGTAGTCCTTGTGGATTTGAGAGCAAATGAAGTTAATGGAGGTCTGAGTGAGCAGAAGCCTGAGAGGCAGAGAGTTAAAAGGAGAGAGATACTGAAGAAGGCCGAGGCGGTAAAACTCCACAAGGCAAATCTAAAACAGGAAGGAGATCAGGAGGGGAAGCGGAGGGAGTAATGGAGGCAGAAAAACAGATGGAGGCTGAAATCATTGCATTACATTGCACTGTCTGCAGCAAAAGCGTGAATACATACAGAAGAGAGTGGTGGGATAAAGTGACAGGCATCATTTAACAAGCTAACTCCATATTAGCGCTTTAAATTACCATTACATGAGTACTATAGTCTGTATTTCTAGTAATTACTAGTCTTAGGTTGCAGAAAAAGAGGTTAGACTGCAATAAAAATCTACTTTGTTTTAAAGCCAAGATAATTCAAGATAATTACAGGTACATCTCAAAAAATAGAATATTGTGAATAAGTGAAATACTGGAACCTCATGGTATCACACCCTACCCAACTAATCAACTCAAAACACATGCAAAGGTTTCCTAAGCCTTTAAATGGTCTCTCAGTCTGGGTCAGTAGCCACACAATCATGGGAAATGTCTGCTGACTGGACAGATGTCCAGAAGACAGTCATTGATACCCTCCACAAGCAGGACACGCCACAAAAGATCATTGCTAAAGAAGCTGGTTGTTCAGAGAGTCATATATCCAAGTATGTTAATAAAGAGTTGAGTGGAATGAAAAACTGTGTTAGAAAAAGGTACTCTGCAACAGTGATAACCACAGCCTTGAGAGGATTGTTAAGCAAAATCCATTCAAGAACTTGGGGGAGTTTCACAATGAGTGGATTTAAGTTGGAGAAGAGCCACTACACACAGACGAATCCTCCACATGGGCCACAAATGCGTCAAGTCTCTCCTGAACCAGAGCCATCAGAAGTGTCTTACCTGGGCTAAGAAAACAACTGGACTGTTGCTCAGTGGTCCAAAGTCCTCTTTTCAGATTAAAGTAAATTCTGCACTTCTGCAGCGCTGTCTTGTTTTTAAAGTTTCTCCCCTGGTCACTCAGTCAATCAGGTGTGTTCAGCCAATCAGAAGCTGAACACACCTGATCCAAGTAATCAACAGCAGGAACAACAAAGATAGTTGGAAAACAAGCAGGACTGCAGCTCTCTAGGACCAGGGTTCCCTACCCCTGTTCTAGATGATAGATCAGCAGTTCAAATAACCACAGGTTCCAACCAAGGTGAGCAGAACGTCATCTCCGATCCACAACATGTTGCACCTTGAAGCAGATGGACTATAGCTGCAGGAGACTACACCAGGCGTGTCTCCTGTTAGCTAAGAACAGGAAACTGAGGCTACAATTCACACAGGATCACCAGAACTGGACCAGGAAAGAATGTTTCCTGGACTGATGAGTTCTTATTTCAGCTGAAACATTCAGATGGTTGAGTCTAAATTTGGTGTCAACATCATGAAAGCATGGATACATCCTGCCTTGTATCAACAGTTCAGGCTGCTGGTGGTTTGATAGTGTGGAGGAGGTTTTCGTGTTCCACTTTGGGTCCCTTAGTACCAACTGATCCTGGTTTAACCTCCACAGCCTACCTGAGTATTGTTGCTGACCACGTCCATCCCTTTATGACCACAGTGGACCATCTTCTAATGCTACTTCCAGCAGGATAATGCTCCATGTCTCAAAGATCAGATCATCTCTAACTGGTTTCTAAAACATGACAATGAGTTCAATGGACTCCAGTGACCTCCACAGTCACCTGATCTCAATCCAGTCCAGAACTTTGAGATATGGAGATTCACATCAGCTGACAAACTTGCATCAACTGTGATGCTGTTGTTGTGTCAACATGAACCTGAACCTCTGAGGAATGTTTCAGTTTGTTGAATTTATGAAATTAAGAATTAAAGCTGCTCTGAAGGAAAAAGGGGTCCAATCTGGTACCTGGTACTAGTAGCAAGATCTACTTAGTGACTGGTAAGTTTACTTTTACTCAACTTTATACAAATTAAAGCTGAAAGAATAGTATCTTGTGCTTTAGCCGATTCGTCCTAAAGTCTGTGGGTCAGTATTGATTGTGAAATCTGCACATTTTTGTGGCTAATCTGACTCGTTGAAATCAATCTGCATAGTTTCGATAGGATAAGCAGGTTGTCTCATTTTAAACTCTTAAAATACAATTTGGACATAAACTAGAGATATGAGAATTACTCGTCTGAGCAGCTAAAATCCGAACGACTGGAAAAAGAGAGCTCTGTCGTGTCAACAAGATTGAAATAAAACACTTTAAGGTTCGTACTGTGTCCAGAGATACACTGCAGCTTGCTGTAAATCGCTAAGAATATAAATGAAAAAGCATGGACCAGCTGAGTCTAAGGAGGTGTTATCCTGTGATTTCACACACATTACGTGTGACTGTGTAATGTTGAATTTAAGATCAGTGTGTGATGTAACCCTCAGAGGTGACAGCTGAAGATGGCATGCTGTAACACACTGAGTGATCCTCTATCCTGAAAGCATCCTACAGCTGACATATTGCATTAAGACCGTGGGGTTAATTCCATCATCATTTTGAAGCCCATTTAGAAAAACCACAAGCTTTTTTTCCCTCGTTCAGCATAAAAAAACCAAGGACCTTCTATGTGTCCTTGCTAGTAGAAACTGCACTAAAAATAGAGAAAAACATGACTAAAACATGATGAGCAGGTGTAAATGTTCGGGTTTTTGTCTGATGAAGGGAAATGAAGGGCTGTTTGGGAACCACCAGCAATGACACCGTAACAGGAGGTGGTTGGAGTAACTGGGCTCATCCTGGTGGTGTAAACAAACGTGGCTGGCGGCAGGGAAAACACAAACGGCTGGATGTCCTTCCTTACCTGCTCTCGTCCCGACCCTTCCTCCAAAATGGGCTCTTCTGCGGCCGCCGTCTCCTCCTCCGTCTGCATTCTCCCTCTTCTTGCCACCTCCTTCCTCCAAACCTCACAGCCGGCCACGGCAGGCGGCTCCCACCCAGCAGGTACCGTCCGAAGGCAGGGACCTCCCCGGCGGAGCAGGGAGCTCGGTCACCCCATCCGCCGCAAGTCGGTATCCAATTTCACGATGATGGCGGGGCCTGCGGCAAATAAGAAGCAGCATCTACTGCTGGTGACTCGGCGGTGTCCTTCCCGCGTCTCCTCCTACCGCTGACCCGCTCACCGTTTGTGTCGGACCGGGGTTCGGTGTAACACCGGCTCCATCTTCCTCCTCCTCCTCCTCCGCGCCTCTCCGGTCGAGAAAGAAAGGAGAAAAAAAAAGGCCACAAAGCGGCCAAAGTCAAAGCAGGTCACTGTCAGCCGATGCTCGCGCCGCCTCTCGCGCTCATGAATGATAGGAGCGTGCGCTGTGGCACGTGAAGCGCGTGACCGACAGACAGCGCTGGACAGCCAGCTGGACACGAGCCAGATTTTTTATCACTTTATTTTAGTGAGATTTAAAAAGTAAATACAGATAGTAGAAACAGCACAGGGGTCCCGTTGACGTCATACATCAAGAGCCCCTCCCCCTTTTATACACCTGACATTAAATTAGAGCAGTGGTTCTCAATGGTGGCTTTGGGACACAACATTCCCCATAATAACAAACTGGGACCCAAATTGAGGACACTTTTGAATCTATTTATGAAATAATCTGAACCAGTAGTTTAATGATGGTGCTACAGAAGGAAGTAATAATATTTACATTCATTTGGCTGCATTTTTATTTAAAACAAACTCGTTGCTTCGTTAAATTAAGCATTTTTAAACAGAAACAACTGTTAACATAAACAGCCGTATAATAAAACTACTTACAAAATTCAAAAACACTCTAAATATGTATGTGAGTATAGAGGATCCTGCCATATTTTAAGATACACATAGAAATAAATAAGTGGCTTGATAAAAGTAATTAATATGTCAAATATTATGTCCAAAGTATAAAAATAAGTTTTTTTCCCAAAAATCTTAGATTATAAAGTGTGACATGAATTGATATTTTAAAATCATTTTCAACCGTATTAATTTAACATCATTATTTTTTAATTTTCCACTTTATTTCCTCTTATTTAAATATTAAGTTTCATTTTTATCTTTTTTTTCATATTCTGTATACAATGTGTTTTTTTTTACTCACATTTTATTTCATTATTTATTTTTAATTTATTCTGTATTTATTATTTTTAAATTTACAGGCACTTCTTTTTTTATCATACATATATTAATTTCCTCCTCTAGTATTTCCTCTTTGCATTTTCTCCCCTATGTTTTCTCCTTTGTCTGTTTATTTACAGGTTTCTTTTTGTCATTTCCTCATGCTCTCTTTTATTTGTCTTTCTAACTCCTTGTAACTAGTACATTTACTTCATCTCTGTGACATTGTATACGGTATCAAGAAAAGATAAAAAATTAAGTTTATATTAAGTTTTAATTAAGGTGTGGTCTACACGTTTTTTATACTTTTGCAGTGTTCTCTAGTGGAAATCAATGCCTTATGGGTCATTTATATAAAGAAAAAAGCTATGATGTTTCTATTGTATGACGCAAAAGTTTGCTGATTTGTAGGTCTGCTTGAAACAGCAGGTTTCCTCATTATTATTAATGATATGCACAACCCTCGCTTCTGATTGGCCCTATAGGTATTTCATCCAGAATCCACAAAATAACCTGGCAAGCCAGTGGATAAACTGACGGTGTAGTTTACTAAACTAAGGGTGAAAGTAAAATTACTAGAGTCACTTCCTCAGCATTTGTCAATGAATGTTTCAGAATGGTAATACCTACATGTGAACTTACATTTTCTCCTAAAAGCTCAGAACATTCTGCTGTTCCAGCCAAACCAGGCTAAACGTGGTATGTAAATTTAAATAAAATAATATATTTTTTACTAGCCAATGGGGATCCCAGACCACATGAGGCACCAAGGCTCTATATTAGCCTGGGATGCCAGACTTTTAATGTGGATAGTGGATATGTGGAACGTCTGCAGAGCAAAACTCACGTTCTAGTTTGCTAGGCTATCAATCCATATCTAGTCTGTGCATTATCCGGGCCTGTCTGTGGGGCGGGGCCAGATGGGCCAGACCATGTATGCAAATTCACATTGTGACGTACATCTGCGACCAGATTCAAATCCTAGTGCTAAAACCGGAAAAAACTCCTTTTTAAAATCCCAGGAGAACCAGGGAAAAGAAGTTTTCATTTTCAACCTGCATGAAAGACTCAGGGTGACTTAATATAATCCAAAAAAAAAACCTGGGAAAAAAAGGTTTTTGAGTAAACCACACCTTTAAGTGATAAAATGTTAATTTATGTCACACTTTATAAATTGTGTGATAAATACTGTTATATACTTGTAGTTGTGCTGTCATGACTGTAACCTCTAGCACGATGAGGCCCATGCGGTCCAATACGTGACTTTTGTTTTTTGTAAGGGTTGTTTTATAAGAACTGCAGTCTGACCTCATTGCTGCGATGTCCACTCCTAGGAAGACTGCCAGCTGTCTTAAATGTTTTTTACTTGTGAACCATCTTTCTGTCAGCAGAATCATTTCCATCAAACAGTCAGTCAGAAATCCAGGCTCAAATCTCAGCCTCTCTGATGGAGTTCTCGGGACTCAATAAAGTCAAATGACTCTGGCTTTGTTTCACAGTCCAAATTCATACATTAGATTATTTTCTGACTAAACAGATTTTAGGAGCGAGTGTGCATAGTAATCAGATTCTGTTTAGCAGCAACAATTACCTGTCTGAGTCGATTGTTTCCCTCCTCCTAGCCATCATGTTAACACACCCAAATGCTTCGGACAAGGAAACTGTGAAAACCTCAGCTGGGCGCTCACATTAGATTATAATCAGTGTTCAGGTGTCTTTGATATGCTGCTACTTGTCCTCATAATTCCTGTAGAAGTAAGGATGAATTTCTTTTTATTCACCACACTGAATCTGGATTTTGGTTTAGTTCTTGTTTAGTGAACAATGACATAATCTTATTGTGTGCTGTTCCCTTGAAGCTGTATCTTTTTCATTTTAGATCTGCAGAACGCAGAGAAATAGTCATCAAGCAGATCATAGTCAAATCTGGCTCCTATACCGTGCAAAACAGAGAAATTAGACAAGGCATGTTGACAGCAGACCTCATAACTCGGTGTGAGCACAAGCGTTAAAAATGAAGATATATCACAATTCTTGTTGCTGCAGTTTTCCCAGGGATATTGTATACATCTTATTATAAATGTACAAAATACACATATATGGCAAAAAAGTAAGAAAATCATTTGAGTTTCTCTATTAATTTGACATTTAAGTTAATATCAATACAAAGGTTAGATAGAAAAAGCAATACATTCTATTTAATACCACACTAAGAGCATTTTATTGAATAGAATGCTCATTTATAATGAATGCATTACATTTACTTTAAACAATCAACCTGACAAGATTGCGCCTTCCTTTAACAGGTAGAAACAACAGATGTGGAGCCAGAACTGCCCTGAAACGAACCAATGACGCAGGCTGACTCCATCTCAACCTGTTAAACAGAAGACTTTAAAGTGGTTGTTTATTGTTTGATACTGTTTTTACTAGAGGACTGATCAGGACTGTGATGCTTGTCTGAGTGATTTTCTGGCTCACTGTGAGCCTGGACGGCCTTGGAGCCTCTCTTTCAGTGATGCATTCTTTGTCAAATAATTTCTAAGGCAGGATGAGTAGATTATGTAAGGATAAGTGTCACTAAGATCTGTGGTTATGTCAGAGAAATATTTTTATTTCCTCATCCAAATTCCTTGAGTCAGACCTGTTTAAGTAGAATTTCTGTGGGTTTTTAATCACATTATATTCAAACTGTTTCAGATCTTTGCTTATATGATTGAGTATTCAGAGGATATGAGCAGTGAAAGGCAGAGAGGGAATGTTTCAGTTTGGAGGATGATATCATCGGTGATGCTCATCTTTGGTTCTGAACAGTGCACGTGGTAAACAGCTCAACGTGCAAACCTGCAGCCACTATATGGACAATAACACGTTTTTATTAAAGCCGCACTCTGGATTATTTCAGCAAGAGAGCAGTTTTTGAATCTAACGTCCAAAGGCTCCTTCTCAAAACATCTCGACATGCGCGTCCGGTCGCGTGTGCGCGCGTGCACACGGCGCATATACTTCGGGCATAAACTGTACAGCTCAATGTGTAGGGTTTAATCACTCACAGTTCACAACTCTTATTCCAACAATACTACGAGGGTCTGAAGAGCCCTCTCTGTCCCTGCTGCTTCTGATATTAGCTCTGTTAGCAGAGAGCTGCTGCTGGACTCTGAAGCTGAACTTGACTCGGCCCTGGATGAACTTTCTGACCAAAATAAACGCATAATCCTGTCAAACCTTGCCATTCTGTGAGGTGAAAGGTTTAAAAATAAAAATAAATCCATCTTTAGTTGGAGAATGGGTAGGTTTTTAGTAGAAATGAGCCGTGAGGCTGAGACGCAAACAGAGAAACACACGGAGCGTCCTGTACGACAGCGCCCCCTACTGGTACAGGTTTGGTCGATGCGCGTGCATGTTGAGAGAATGCAGACATTTGAATTTCATTGGCTGAAAAATGTCGGCGGCAAGAAATAATGGAAAGGGGTCTCTAGGAGGAAGGAGGGTCTTCATCAGAATGACAGATGTTGTGGAACTCTACCCATAGATCATAGTTTAGACCTGAAATATCATTTAAAACATTTAGAAAACTTTGATACAGAGAAAAATAATCCAGAGAGCCGCTTTAACTGCTGTTTTTTTTTTTTACTTGGTAAATAAGAATAAACAGCTTCTTTTATTTATTTCTTTAACATTTAGCCAACAGCTTGGAAACTGAAAATCAATGTGAGACTACTAGTGCAGATAATACTGTATGTAGGAATGAACTGAATGAATGGCAGGAACGTGAGGGTGGGGGAAGAATTTTACCAACATGAAACCCTGTGACATGGGGCTGAACTCAAAGCTAGTGGGTGGAACCCCATGCCAAGGGGCTGACTGCTGTGCCGACGCACCAACGAAGGAAGAGTAAACCTAGGTCCAGATCCGTATACATGACCCGGTCCTCGATCCAGGGCGAGGGTGTTTGATCAGGGAGGTGCGCGAGCAATACTGAGGAGTCTAAACCTAGTCTAAACCAAGACCCCTCTTCAACCTTTTTGTGCAAAAAGGCAAGAAGATGACATGAGAATCAGTGTGTTTTGCTGACTGGCATAAAACCAGAAGGGAAATAAATCCCTCATACAATCCAATATCTGTATCCAATAAATCCACTCTGCTGAGGAAAGAGAACTGACTGTCTGTGGATAAATTAGTTCATGATCTGATTCTCTACCCAACATAACCTAAACATAAAATATAATAGAACTGATATTATGTGTGTTCAATTATGAAGTCAACTTGAAAACAAATCACATGGATGGGAAACTCAGGCCGAGGATTATAGCTGACTCAGAGGTCTGCAGGAGGAGGTTGTTTCACATGAAACCTGATGACGACACATCCAGATAAAACACACATCGTTATATTAAAAGGACCCAAGGGTAAATTAAGGAGGCAAGAAATGTGATATTAACTCAGAAAGACTTTAATAATGAATACAAGAGCTGGAAGGAGGCTCAGCAAATGCTGGATTTATCTGGAAGCCCTGAGTTAACGTACTCTAAGTGGGGAAACTCTGACGTTTTGGTTCTGAAAATCAAAGTTTGATCTCATGTAAGCATGTGTGATGTTAGGTGTGTGGTTGCAGAAAAATGTATTATAAATGAGTGAATTTTATGGAGAAAAAAAAACCATCCCACCAAAAATCATTTGGGAAATGATAGAATCATAAAATCTCTCTATAAAAGTCACTAAAAGTCTTGTATAAAAAACTAATGTCATCCCACATCTGTAATATTCTGACTCAGCTGACAACAAGCTTGGCCCCCCGTGGCCCCTGCTAAGTTCTGAGTTTTTTTAGATTGTGCCCCTCTGAAAAAGCAGCTGGACCCAGCCTGCCCACTTATCTAACTATGAGGAATATGACAATAGACAAAAAATAACTTTCTGGTGGAGTATCCCTTTAAATCCTGGATGAGAAGGGTCACTGCTGAGGTCAGCTGCCCGTTTCCTCCCTCTAGAGGAGAGCAGGTCCTGGACGGAGGTCAGGTTGGCACCAGTGATCCTGTCTGCTGTCTTAATAGTCTTCTGCAGTCTGTTTCTGTCCTGTCTGGTTGTTGACACAAACCAGACCATGATGGATTGACAGAGGACAGACTGGATTGTGGGTCGTGTAAAAGTTAACCAGCAGCTCCTGAGGAAGTCCATCCTCTGCTGGGTCTTGTTGATGGTGGTAGTCAGAACCTTGAATGTGGCCATAGACACAGTGCTGTTGAGGTTAGTGATGGAGAACAGATTTCCACTGACATCTCCATTGAAGGACCGAGGTGTGAGCAACCCACGTGTATGCATGTGTTCATTAATATACCAGCTATTTAATAATGGGTTTTATTTTATTATGTAATACTATAACAATATACAGTACCAGTAATAATGAAATACAATTGGCTCTTTCCAGATGTAGATCTTTCAGCAGAGGGCAGCAGACATGTATTGGACAGGAGGTTTTTGATGAAAGTTCTAATCCTAATACTTCCTCTGGCTGATTTTAGACCTGAAGCGGTTTAATGCAAATTAGTGACAAAAGTTAAAGGGTCTTTTTGAAGTGACCACACCTACTGGTGACATCAGTCAAAGTGGGCGGAGTCTCTAGAAATGGAAAGTAAGAGATAATTATGATAATTCAACGTGATAGTGATCTTTTTTCTTTCTTTCTTTGTGTTGTTATGTTTGTTTTGATAAAATGAATAAAAACAATGTTGGCAACAAAAGTGATAGAAATAAACCTTTAAGATGCATATGTGAGCTGGTTTCATGCCAGCTGATTAAACTGACACCTTGCAGCTCATGACGCTGTTGCTTAGCGTAGGATAGAGGATTGTTCCAGGGAAGGCCTGCTGTGCTGGTTGTTCCCTCATCGTTCAATAATAAGCCCTGATGATCCACTGTGATCATAACCTCAAACACACTCTGATCAAACAGGTGCTCCACTTCTCACCATGACACCATTTCTACATCATGACTGTATTAGAGTTTCCCCATAAAAACCTAAATTGTTCTACATCTTAGGTTACGATTCAGACAAAAAAAAAAGCTTACTGTGTTGCCAAAAACAGGAGCAGAGCTACTTTACAGTTTAATGTTCTGCAGCAACAGAGCTGAGGTGGGTGGAGTGGGTTTTTGACCATCTGTATAGAAGCTGCAGTTTGACTGCCATCCAGCAGGTGGTGCTGTTTCTCCTGTCAGCTACAGGCTGACAGATCCACCTCTACTGGATTAATACCACGAACCACCTTCAAGAAGCACCTGTGTTCACAGTCCTGGTAAAAAGAAAAGGTCAACCCTCTCTCAGTGTTAGGGTTTCACATATCAGGATGTAATGGAAATGATTTTGTCTTGAAACTGAGAGCCATTAAGAATAAAATACAGAATGAACAAGCCTTCAGTTTGCAAGACAAAATCATTTCCATTACATCCTGATATGTGAAACCATGCATCAAGTACTGCAGTGTAGTGAAGGACTGCTACTTTTTACTTTATTTTAGCACCATCTTCTGGACAAACACTGGTATTAAATTATGGATCATCCACTGCAGTGTGTGCAGCTATCAGACCTGTCTGACACAGCAGTCAATACAAAAAAGACTTGGAGGGCATTTTGAGCAAAAGCAGCAGTAACAGCAGCTCCAATCAGAGCAAAAAATCAACAAACAGCCCTGTGTTTTCTGACAGCCACAATATCAATAAGAGTTTGAAGAAGATGCATTTAATGAATGTTATTGGAAGAATTTGCTACCACAGAATTATTTCAGAGGGAACTGGAGGCAACCTCGAAGAGAGCGGAAGACAGAAGAGAAGAGAAAAGGACCAGAATCTCAACCAGCAGGCTGTCTCTGTTGTTGCCTTTTACTGCATGTCTGGATCTGGGTTGCAGGGGCAGTATCCCAAGTAGGGAATCCCAGACCGTCCTCTCCCCAACCAACTCCTCCAGCAGTTCCCGGGCCGCCTGGAGATATACATACTTTCTACTGCTTGTCCCAGGTCAACCCAAGGGCCTCCTGCCAGCAGGACTTGCCTGAAACTCCTCCCCAGGGAGGCGTTCAGGAGGCATCCTGAGACCGAACCACCTCAATTGGCTCCTCTCGATATGGAGGAGCAGCAGTTCTACTCAAGAGCCTCTCCTGAATGTCCGAGCTCCTCCTCCTATCTCTAGGTCTGAGCCACCCTTGAAACTCATTTTGGCCGCTTGTTTTCCCACCTTCCCTCACTCAAGACCCTGAGATACTTAAACTCCTCCACTTGAGGTAGGACTTCTCCCATGACCTGCAGTAGACAAGCCACCCTACCTATTCTGACTGAGAACCATGGTCTCAGATTTGGAGGTGCTGATCCTCAGCCACTTCACACTGTGAACCTCCCCAGCAAGAGCTGCAGGTCAGAGCCTGATGAAGCTAGGAGGACCACGTCCACCTCTTGAGGAAGACAAACAAAAGTATTTGGCTGGACCATCAATAGACAACATAACTTCTCAAAGCTTTGCCCACAGCAACTTTATGTATTTAATGGTACAAATTATGTCCACCATAGAAAAAGAATAGGGCAAAGAACAAAGTAAATAATCCTGAATAGATTAGAACATTAAAGCTACATTCCCCACTTGGCAAACTGGAACACTTGTAACAGATGTTATTTGTCACTGATATCAACTGGAAAAAAGTATGAACAATTCTGAACAAATATCTTATAACAAGGAAAGAGAAGTCACATTTAAAATACTTCATAAATGTTTTCCTGCAAACATATGAGGAATTCAAAAGAGACACTGATGTAAATAGTTTCTTTTGTGGAAGTCGCCCTGAGACAGTTCACCTCTTCTGGATCTGTTCACACACTACTAAAGACTTCAGTAGATTTATGATTGGACAGCTCCACAAGGACTTCACCTTGAAATGGGAAAATGTTGTATATTGTTTTTTCAAAGGCAAAAGACAGAGGATGTATATTTTATCATTAGTTTGTTAATTATTCTATATTCTATATCCACAAATGCAGATACAGTCACCAAAACACTTGATCTCATATAGGACTAATTAGTGGATAACTAAAAAAAAAAGGCTATAAAGACAATCTATTTGAACTATTTACAAACTGTTTGAATGAATGTGACTTTTTTTTTTTCATTGTAACCTCTGGCATCGTTCTAAAATATGTTCAATATTGTATACAACCTGGAATATTTTATAGGTATATTATAACTTGTTTACTTGAATTTATGTTTAAAGTTCTTTTTTAAAAGCCTGTAAATCAGATGTGACGTCATTCCCAGTTCAAAGTTCCAACCTCCGAGGTAACTTGCTATTTAAGAGACGAGTAGAAGTTGTGGTTTGTTTCTCTTGTCCGGTTACTGACCCACACTCCAGTTCGGCAGGTGGCGGTAATGCGCCTCATGTTGGCTGCCAACCGCCATTAAAACCACCTGAAGAAGAAGAAGAAGAAGGAGGAGAAGAAGTCTGAGCCGAGGTAAGTAGAATGCAGCTTAATCTTTACATCGTCTCTCAGTGATGATAAACACAGACCTGTCCTGAATGACTGTGATTGTATCTTAATATTCTGATGGGAGACGATATTTTAAACAAAGTTTTAACCAACCCATTCGGTCCTGAACACGGTGGACCGACCAGTCACGTGGTGGCTGGTTGATGAACCATGCTAATGATAGCGGTCTTTTCTTTTTCTTTTCCAGGCGGTCCAAGGGTTAAATCACTTTAATAAAGGTACATTCTGCATCCTGCATGCCATGGTTTCATATCAAAACGAGTTTTCTATCATTAAAATGTCTTGCGCTACGATGATGTTTAATTTGAACTCTCTCACTGAATAAATTTTGAAGAAGTTGAATCATTCTGAGTAGCATCACGCTGTGAACAGTCGCCTATTAGAATGTTATTGAAGCTAAAAGCCTTTTTTCTTGTGTTTCAGGTTCAGACTGCTGCTCCTCCTGACATAGGAAGGTGATTATTAAATGGTTTCTGTTATTTTTAGCTCTGCAGTGCCTCAGATTAGCCCATAGCTGCAGTGATGAGTCTATGAACTCTCTCACTGAATCAGCCTTGAAGAAACTCCTTTACCAGATTCTGAGTAGCATGTTGGCTCCAGCAAACATCCAGATAATTAAACTGATAATTCTACAGGCTAAATTAGGTTTATTTAGTTTTATCTTACAGATGCATACTCCTTTATTACAAATAAACGTAACTAAATATCTGCAAGTAAGTCACTTAAAAGTTTAAATTAAAAAAAAATCAAAGGCACTAACTGATGAGTTTCCAACAGACAAGCATATGCCTGACTCCTGTGATGATGGCTTTATTAATCTGACCAGCCTTTCTGACACTAAAGCTCATTGATTCTTCAAGTTTTGAGCTAATTTCATGTTTTTCTGTAGGATGGCCTCCAGTTCCTGTCCATGCAGCTGGAAAAATGTTGCAGAAGTAAAGCGGTGAGTTTAAAGTTTATCTAAAGATGTTTCATTCAACCTGGGTGAAAATGTGATGAATCGATTTCATGACAAGCATATGCCTGATGACGGTGATGCCAGCCTTATTCTCTGACTACCCAGAGTTAAACTTGTATAATGTGAAGTTTGTATGAATGTGTCTGACCTGCAGATGTTTCTCTACAGGTGGAGGCTTTACGTGAACCTTGAGCTAGGATGAGTGCTTCCTGATCCTGTAAGCGTACAGATTAATGTGTAGATCAAATGTCTTCATGTCTAAACCGTGATTTGAGCTCTGTAAATGGTCCCTGTTGTCCTGTAGAATGATGTAATGCAGTTTCAGTGATGATAAACTCAGCTCACTTTGACCTCATGTGAAACCACTGAAAACCTCTGAGCAGCTGCATTAACTTGCTCTAGTGAAACACTGGTCATGCTACAGGACGCTCTTAAACTGTGTTATCTTTACATATTAACGTGAATTAACTGTGATGTCGTTTTGTTTTCCAGGTCAGCCTCTTCAGCATCGTCTGAAGGTAGGAGAGCTGTGTGCTGTCGACGCGCTGTCGCTTCATTCCTACTGAAAATGATGAGATAGATTTGGAATCTCGTTCGTCTGAATTGCTGTTGAGAAATTAAACCTCTGACATTAGTAGTCTACGCTTTTTGTTTTCAGCTCAAAGTTAAACAGCTCTGTGACTGAACCGGTTGTTTTACAGGTTCCTGGTTTTGGATGGTGCTCTCATCACCAGATCTCTGGTGTTTTTATCCAGGTGAGCTCAGTCTTTTAAAGGATCTGTCAAGGTCAACAGAGCTCCTGCAGTTCAGGGACTGTAAACATTTAATAGTGGAGCCAGATGAGTCTGCATTGTGTTTCCTTGATGATGACACCTGCACACGTCTTACACCATGTGTCAACGCCAGAACCTGAAAAGGTGAACCCACTGGTGTTGCCATGGTAACAGGGGGATGACTAGTTGGGGTTACCAACAGTCTGAATGGAAACGAGGATGCTGAAACAGCTTCTAGTTTTTCTGAGATGTTTGATTTAAGAAGTTCAACTCCGTCTTTCACACTTTCTATTTGTCCTTCAGGGAAGTTCTTGTCCTGACGTGGAGTCGATGGTTCCAGTCAGGTTAGTATCTGTCAGAGTATTACTAAGGTAGTTGATGGGTAGAGATGATGATTTGTGTTTACCGCCCCAGTCTGAGAAATCATGATTGATTGGTATCACCTGACGCCTGTTTTTATAGAAGTTAATCACAGCGATCACTGACTTTTATCCACCTGTTGCAGGTTTCCTGATCCTGGTGGAGAAGTTTAATGGCTGGATGACTGCAGGTAAAAACAAACCTACAAAACCTGCAGATGGGATTGTGTAAGTGATGACCGACCACCTTCAGTCGAGGGATGATGTTCAGCATCCCGTTCTTGGTTGGACTCCCCTCTTGTTGACTCAGTCTGGCGCTGAGAACCCTGATGACAGCAGGTGTAAAGTGACCTGCTGAGTTCTGATGGAGTGTGGAGGGCTGACTAAGAGTCTGACTGAGAATTGTTTCTGATCACATCCCATTAATACATCTACATTAACCACAGGAAGCACTGACAACTTTTTATTTACGTTGATCAGCTGATGGCTCAAACTGGAAATCCAAACACGCAGCAAGTTTTCTGTTTTAATGGACAAGAAATGAATATTAAATATATTTATTTATTTTTCCTCTAGCTTGGAACTTAGACCATGTTGGTGAGTCAGTTTGTTTTTAATTTAGTCCTTTTTCTGAATATTTCAGTAGATGTGATTTAGTGGATTCTGCCCCAGCCTGAATACTGACTGGTATCGCCTCTGATCCCACTAGTTTTAAACTTGCTGTCAGATTTACTTTGACTAATTCTCTACCTGTTTCCAGTTTGAACCACGGAGATCATCTGGTGTCTGCTTTTTGGGCATTTTACAGGTAAACAAAGCAAGAATCAAAAGTTTCTGGGGATCTGTAGTGATGCTGCAGGTAGGACAGCAGTCAGGATGTTTGGGCTATAGCTGGAGTCCCCTCCTGTTGATCCAGTCTGGCACTGAGAACCCTTTGTTTCAGGTGACTGCAGAGTTCTGATGGAGAAGGGACTTGTTGACAGTCTGACTGAAAATGTGTTTCTGATCAGTGATCACATCCTGTAACACAACCTCCTGAATGGTCCTGTTGAGGCTTCATTTCCTTTTGCAGGTTTCCAGTTTCGACCACTGAAGTCACCTGGAATCTCCGTTTTTTTGGATAAACTTTACAGGTAAATAAAAATAGTTGAACAGTTGCTGGGATTATGCAAATGATGTGGCAAGCTCCTCAGTCACAGGATGAAGCCTGATCGTCCTGTCACCAGCTGGATTCTTCTCCTGTTGACCCAGTCTGGCACTGAGAACCCTGGTACTGACAGGTGTAAGGTGACCTGCTGGGATCTGATGGAGTTCAGGTCTGGCTGATGGTCTGACTGAAACATGATTCTGATCACATCCCAGATTCAGAACTAATGAAGCACATTAAGGTGTGAAGCCAGCTGAATACATCAGTGGTGTTGACTTCTTATTTTCTCCTCCCCAGCGCCCTGCAGACATCTGGGACACTGTTTTTTGTCTGTGAGTATCCAGCTTCAAGTAGCCTGTTTCTGCTTAAATGCACTGAATATGCTGTGTCCTAAATCATGGAGTAGAAGTGATGAGTTGATGTTACCGCCCCAGTCTGAAGACTAATGACTGATTGGTATTCTCTGATCTGTTCATTTGTTTAAACTTGGAGCTTTTTGTCTCTTTTCTCTTCTCCTAACTCGTTTTCTCCTCCTACAGACTGAAGCATCACAAGGAGCTGCTGAACTTCTGACGACTCGGCACTTTTCTGCATATTTGTGTTTTTGGTTTGAAGACATAAATAAAGATGCTGTCAGTCATTGGAATGTCATTTAGTATGTGAGCTTCTGAACATAACACGGACACTATTTTGAAACTTGAATCAATCCTGGGGAAATTCATGTGTCCCAGCAGGAAAGTGACAGGTGATCTGAAGCACCACAGGGTTAAAGTAGAAGATAACAGGTTACAGTAAGGATTTCTGACAACTCTTCTACTTGTATAGAATTCTCTAAATTAGTCTTTATTTTAGGGGATTTTTTATGACACAACATGGATGTAAATAAACCATAAATACTGAGGTTATTGGACATGAAGCAGTCGACCACACCATGCACAGAAGACACTTGGTACAGGTTTTCCTTAATGTCATGAAATCAAAGCTGGTAACTGCTCAGTGATGAGATGAGGTTTGATTCTCTGCTCATTGTGTTGACGTTGACAGAAAAGTAAACCTAGTTTGTGAGACGTGTCAGGAAAAACCAACTGTATTGCAGACGTCTCTATCACCTGCATGTAGATGTAGCCCTATAACTAAACATGTCTGATTATACATGTAATAAACATGCTAATGTTCCCCAGTCTGCTTAATATGTTTAGTGAATGTTTGTGACATTTAATCATTCTAATTTGCCATAGATGCTCAGTGAAAGTACAGGAAGTACCACGCTGCACCGATAGGGGGCAGTGCTGAGCCCTAAAGGCACAAAGCTAACAGGTTAGCATCGCGGCTCAGGACCATATTAGGGTGGGGTCCATTTAAGGGGCGGGGCTTGTGACGTATCAAAGGCGCAAATTCTATGACGTCATCAATGGAATTTTCTATAGGTTGAATCAGACTTGTTTTTTCAGTCTGAAGAACTCTCTCAAGCAGACAACAGCTGTCTCTGATTTCTCTGTTTGAATTCATCAGAAAACATTTGTAGATTTGATCATTCTCTCTCAAACAGAGAAGTTCTAGTCTACACACACTGACTAATAACCAAATTGTGGGATTACTGATTTTAAACTTAAAATTCAGAAAATTTGAGAAAAAAAATGAACAACAGAGGAGATCACCGTCGGATCAACAGGACTTTCCGTTTTAATCCCCTACTACGTCGACCAAGGGTCATAGAAGCAGGAGACCGCAGGAATCCGTTCGAAGCCGCATTCGACTTTTTAGAACATATTTTGAATCACGAACCAAATGCTAACATTGTATTAATACGCATTGGAGAAAACCGTTACCACGTTCAGGCTAATGGGGTTATAGATGTAGTCAGACATGATGCTGAAGACATTCATGTAGAAAATGTCCATCCAGACCCACAGGACATCCAGAACAACCAGAATGTTGCCGGCATTGAAAATCAAAATGACATCATCAGACCTGAAGCCAATCAGAATGCTCAGGAGGACAACGTCCAACCAGGACCATCAAGGAAACGACCAAGAGAGGACGATGATGTAGAGATGAGGGAAGACTTCAACTGGTGGGATGAGTTAGCAGATAGCAGCTCTGACTCTTCTGATTCTTCTGACAGCGAGGATGATTTTCCTGTGAGCCAGAATGTCAGAAAGAAAAGGAGAACCCAGGAAGTGACTGGGAGTTTTGAGCAAGAGGCTACAGAGAGAGAAGCTTTGCCTGGACCATCAACAGACAACAGAACTTCTCAAAGCTTTGCTCACAGCAGGAGCAGGATGGACAGCAGTGATGAAGAGGACAGTCAGGGTTCCAGACATCAAGAGGAACAAAACATGGACACTCCTCCAGGAAAATCTGGAAAGAGACGAAGAGAAGACCATGATGACAATCCTGGAGGCAAAAAAAGAATGAAAAGAAACCATCTGACTGACTAACTGAGTCCAGTCTACATGTTTGGGTTTTCTCTGGGTGCTCCAGTTTTCCCTATAAAAAATATTATATTATGTTAAACTGCAACTACAGCAGCCATTCTGGGTCCAGTCTACAGTTTTGGGTTTTCTCCGGGAGCTCCGGTTTCCCCGTTACACAAAAAAACATTCATTGACTCATTTTGATTCTAAAGCTGAGACCAAACATGGAAAAAGTTTAGAAGATTTATTTGCAGTCGTGATAAACAAACAATAATGAGACTGAACCACAGAAGATAATGGACTCAGCTTTGTTTTGTTCCTGCTTTCTGACTGGTTTTCTCACTTGTCACAGTAAAGACTGGTGGAGATTATACAAGATGACTTTATTGTCATTGCATCAGCGTCCTGATATAACGAAACTTAGTTTCAGTACAACTGTTCCAAGATTCAGACAAACAACATGATACAAAACAGGAAACAGTTGACTGCATGCGGGCATGCGCACATGTATGCGCTCCCTTTTGTAGAGGAAAACGCTTGGAGGGGAGGGTGTGTGTGGAGGTGATAAAAAACATGTTCATTACCCTAGGCTCAAGGGAACTCAGAGGCGTGAACAGGAAAAAAAGGCCTCCTACATAAAAAGCACAAAACTCTGACAGTCACAAAAACATAAGACATGTGATAGAGAGTGTGTGTGTGTGTGTGTGTGTGTGTGGGGGGGGGGGTACGGGAGCCCCCCACCCCCCAGGTCGAGTTCGCAACATTTTAGCGAGATGGATGGAGATAAAATCAGGAGGATGAATAAATGGTGAAAAAGCGGTGATGATTTACACTGAAACAATGCTCAAGATGAAGATTCACTTCCAGGTTCCACAAAAACACACGTTATTGTTCTATAAAGAACCCAAATGATGTATTATATTAAACATTTCTTGGGTGTTTTTAAAGTCTGATCAAATAAAACTGGACACAAATACCAGTTCAACAGTAAAATAAATTAAAAAACAAAATAAGTCAAATGACCTGCTGCTCTACTATAAAACAGGACTATCACAGAACCTTTGATCATTATTTTGGCTCCATCAGAGGAATAAAGTTGATGAGTCATGAAGTTATGGGATAAAGTGGTAGAAGGCAGGTTAAGATCAGGAGTGGACATTTGAAACCAGCAGTGTGGTTTCATACAAGATTAAGATTACAAGAAGTTTCCAGAGGGGGGAGTAGAGTCCCAACTTCAAGGTTGGCAGGAACTTTATCAATAGCATTCAGAGTCCAGCTGATCAATTCCATGGTAATAAAAGGTTGAATAATCCAAAATGGGATGAGGAAAATGCTCCAAACTTCACCCCACAAAGCAGCAGGGAACACAGAGAGAGGGAGCAGAAGGGAACGGGTCCGTCCTCCTCAAGAGCAGAAAGAGAAAGAAACCAAGAACGAGCAGGACGGATGAAGGATCTGCTTTGAGGAGGTTTGATAGAGAAGTTCAGAGAACTTTGCTGGTGAAGGTTCTCAGTCATCCAGGTCATGATAATCCAAAAAAGGGTTTTAAATAAAGGCAACTGGACTTATTTGGTTCTTTGAAGACGTTTCGCTGCTCGTCCGAGTAGCTTTATCAATTCTGTCTGAAGTAAAGGAGAGAGAGACTTATAAACTGTGCTTATCTTCCTCTGTCTGTGACACACCTCATTCCACCACTCAGCAGTCCACTTCCACCTCAAAGACAAGGGACACACCTTTGAAAACGACAACGTCCACATTTTGGACAGAGAAGACCGATGGTTTGAGAGAGGAGTTAAAGAAGCCATCTATGTCAAACGTGAAAAACCAACTTTAAACAGAGGAGGAGGACTCAGATTTCATCTTTCCAGCTCCTACCAGTCTGCTCTGAACTTAATTCCCAGATAATTCCCGCCTCTAATCAAAACACCTCACCAGGACTCCAGTTGAATACAGTGGAGCGAACACCTCCTCAGGAGGCAGGAAGGAGGTGTGCCACAGACAGAGGAAGATAAGCAGTATATACGTAAGTCTCTCTCTCCTTTACTATAGACAGAATTGACAAAGCTACTCAGAGGAGCAACGAAACGTCCTCAAAGAACCAAATAAGTCCAGTTGCCTTTATTTAAAACCTTTTTGGATTCAGAGAACTTTTAGATCTTGAGCAGGGTCACCAACCTTTGTGAAGCTGAGAGCTTCTTCATGAGCCACACAAAGGATATCATGTTTTTCTCTAAACTAGAATAGATCAGAGTTAAAATAACTTCACGTATAATAAACATATTTTCATGTTTTAATAAGACAATTGTAGATTTTAAATCTATATGAATGCATTTGTGATTAAAAAAGATGGCAGCCAACTCACAAATCAGGACCACTATAGATATCTTCAAGTACGTGAATATTATCAAAAAAACATGAAATTAAAAGAAGACCAGGTACACCCCATCTTAAAATTGTTAATAGGAGCTTATCAGAATAAAAAAAAAGAAAAGATTTCTGCTTTGTACAGCTGCTTATTAAGTTGTCAGGGAAACTCTACTGCTTATGTCAAGAATAAGTGGCAGTCAGAGCTAGAAGAGGACATCCCTGAAGAAACATGAAAAGAAATGTGGGAGATGCACAATAGTACAACACAGTCTCTTGAATGGAGAGAATTCTGCTGGAAGAATCAGATTAGATATTTTATAACTCCCCATATCAAAAGCAAGCAGACAGGACAAACACAACCATGTTGGAGATTGTGCGACGCCGACAATCCAAATCATGCACACGTCTTCTGGACATGTAAGAAAGGGAAACCCTTTTGGGATGTAGTTCACTCAACCATTTGCAAGGTGTTCGACTATTTGATCCCAAAGACGTGTTTAGTTTTGTGTTTGTGTCATCTTAAGGAAGATGTGCGTCCAAATGATTTGTATTTCTGTAAGATTCTACTGGCAGCAGCAAAGAAAACGATGACAAAGAATTGGTTAAAAGAAGAAACACCAAGTGCTGGACAATGGTTGGCCACTGTTGAGGAGATTTGTGAAATGGAGAGACTTTCTTATAGACTCAAACTGGAAGAACAACGATATATGGAAAAATGGGACAAATGGACATCCTACAGAAAAAAGATTTAACATCACCGGTCTCTAATGATAAGATAATTGTTCTTTTAATTGAAGACTCGGGTTAGTTCAAGACACAAATGCAATATATATATATATATATTTTGTTTTAATATGATTAGATGTAATGTGTCTACTTGTTCAATGTTTATGGGACACTGTTTTTTGTCTGTGAGTATCCAGCTTCAAGTAGCCTGTTTCTGCTTAAATGCACTGAATATGCTGTGTCCTAAATCATGGAGTAGAAGTGATGAGTTGATGTTACCGCCCCAGTCTGAAGACTAATGACTGATTGGTATTCTCTGATCTGTTCATTTGTTTAAACTTGGAGCTTTTTGTCTCTTTTCTCTTCTCCTAACTCGTTTTCTCCTCCTACAGACTGAAGCTTCACAAGGAGCTGCTGAACTTCTGACGACTCGGCACTTTTCTGCATATTTGTGTTTTTGGTTTGAAGACATAAATAAAGATGCTGTCAGTCATTGGAATGTCATTTAGTATGTGAGCTTCTGAACAAAACACGGACACTATTTTGAAACTTGAATCAATCCTGGGGAAATTCATGTGTCCCAGCAGGAAAGTGACAGGTGATCTGAAGAACCACAGGGTTAAAATAGAAGATAACAGGTTACAGTAAGGATTTCTGACAACTCTTCTACTTGTATAGAATTCTCTAAATTAGTCTTTATTTTAGGGGATTTTTTTATGACACAACATGGATGTAAATAAACCATAAATACTGAGGTTATTGGACATGAAGCAGTCGACCACACCATGCACAGAAGACACTTGGTACAGGTTTTCCTTAATGTCATAAAATCAAAGCTGGTAACTGCTCAGTGATGAGATGAGGTTTGATTCTCTGCTCATTGTGTTGATGTTGACAGAAAAGTAAACCTAGTTTGTGAGACGTGTCAGGAAAAACCAACTGTATTGCAGACGTCTCTATCACCTGCATGTAGATGTAGCCCTATAACTAAACATGTCTGATTATACATGTAATAAACATGCTAATGTTCCCCAGTCTGCTTAATATGTTTAGTGAATGTTTGTGACATTTAATCATTCTAATTTGCCATAGATGCTCAGTGAAAGTACAGGAAGTACCACGCTGCACCGATAGGGGGCAGTGCTGAGCCCTAAAGGCACAAAGATAACAGGTTAGCATCGCGGCTCAGGACCATATTAGGGTGGGGTCCATTTAAGGGGCGGGGCTTGTGACGTAACAAAGGCGCAAATTCTATGACGTCATCAATGGGATTTTCTATAGGTTGAATCAGACTTGTTTTTTCAGTCTGAAGAACTCTTTCAAGCAGACAACAGCTGTCTCTGATTTCTCTGTTTGACTTCATCAGAAAACATTTGTAGATTTGATCATTCTCTCTCAAACAGAGAAGTTCTAGTCTACACACACTGACTAATAACCAAGTTGTGGGATTACTGATTTTAAACTTAAAATTCAGAAAATTTGAGAAAANAATAAATTAAAAAACAAAATAAGTCAAATGACCTGCTGCTCTACTATAAAACAGGACTATCACAGAACCTTTGATCATTATTTTGGCTCCATCAGAGGAATAAAGTTGATGAGTCATGAAGTTATGGGATAAAGTGGTAGAAGGCAGGTTAAGATCAGGAGTGGACATTTGAAACCAGCAGTGTGGTTTCATACAAGATTAAGATTACAAGAAGTTTCCAGAGGGGGGAGTAGAGTCCCAACTTCAAGGTTGGCAGGAACTTTATCAATAGCATTCAGAGTCCAGCTGATCAATTCCATGGTAATAAAAGGTTGAATAATCCAAAATGGGACGAGGAAAATGCTCCAAACTTCACCCCACAAAGCAGCAGGGAACACAGAGAGAGGGAGCAGAAGGGAACGGGTCCGTCCTCCTCAAGAGCAGAAAGAGAAAGAAACCAAGAACGAGCAGGACGGATGAAGGATCTGCTTTGAGGAGGTTTGATAGAGAAGTTCAGAGAACTTTGCTGGTGAAGGTTCTCAGTCATCCAGGTCATGATAATCCAAAAAAGGGTTTTAAATAAAGGCAACTGGACTTATTTGGTTCTTTGAAGACGTTTCGCTGCTCGTCCGAGTAGCTTTATCAATTCTGTCTGAAGTAAAGGAGAGAGAGACTTATAAACTGTGCTTATCTTCCTCTGTCTGTGACACACCTCATTCCACCACTCAGCAGTCCACTTCCACCTCAAAGACAAGGGACACACCTTTGAAAACGACAACGTCCACATTTTGGACAGAGAAGACCGATGGTTTGAGAGAGGAGTTAAAGAAGCCATCTATGTCAAACATGAAAAACCAACTTTAAACAGAGGAGGAGGACTCAGATTCCATCTTTCCAGCACCTACCAGTCTGCTCTGAACTTAATTCCCAGATAATTCCCGCCTCTAATCAAAACACCTCACCAGGACTCCAGTTGAATACAGTGGAGCGAACACCTCCTCAGGAGGCAGGAAGGAGGTGTGCCACAGACAGAGGAAGATAAGCAGTATCTACGTAAGTCTCTCTCTCCTTTACTATAGACAGAATTGACAAAGCTACTCGGAGGAGCAGTGAAACGTCTTCAAAGAACCAAATAAGTCCAGTTGCCTTTATTTAAAACCTTTTTGGATTCAGAGAACTTTGTAGATCTAGAGCAGGGTCACCAACCTTTGTGAAGCTGAGAGCTTCTTCATGAGCCACACAAAGGATATCATGTTTTTCTCTAAACTAGAATAGATCAGAGTTAAAATAACTTCACGTATAATAAACATATTTTCATGTTTTAATAAGACAATTGTAGATTTGAAATCTATATGAATGCATTTGTGATTAAAAAAGATGGCAGCCAACTCACAAATCATAGATATCTTCAAGTACGTGAATATTATCGAAAAAACATGAAATTAAAAGAAGACCAGGTACACCCCATCTTAAAATTGTTAATAAGAGCTTATCAGAATAAAAAAAAAAAAAAGATTTCTGCTTTGTACAGCTGCTTATTAAGTTGCCAGGGAAACTCTACTGCTTATGTCAAGAATAAGTGGCAGTCAGAGCTAGAAGAGGACATCCCTGAAGAAACATGGAAAGAAATGTGGGAGATGCACAATAGTACAACACAGTCTCTTGAATGGAGAGAATTCTGCTGGAAGAATCAGATTAGATATTTTATAACTCCCCATATCAAAAGCAAGCAGACAGGACAAACACAACCATGTTGGAGATTGTGCGACACCGACAATCCAAATCATGCACACGTCTTCTGGACATGTAAGAAAGGGAAACCCTTTTGGGATGTAGTTCACTCAACCATTTGCAAGGTGTTCGACTATTTGATCCCAAAGACGTGTTTAGTTTTGTGTTTGTGTCATCTTAAGGAAGATGTGCGTCCAAATGATTTGTATTTCTGTAAGATTCTACTGGCAGCAGCAAAGAAAACAATGACAAAGAATTGGTTAAAAGAAGAAACACCAAGTGCTGGACAATGGTTGGCCACTGTTGAGGAGATTTGTGAAATGGAGAGACTTTCTTATAGACTCAAACTGGAAGAACAACGATATATGGAAAAATGGGACAAATGGACATCCTACAGAAAAAAGATTTAACATCACCGGTCTCTAATGATAAGATAATTGTTCTTTTAATTGAAGACTCGGGTTAGTTCAAGACACAAATGCAATATATATATATTTTGTTTTAATTTGATTAGATGTAATGTGTCTACTTGTTCAATGTTTATAAAACCAAATAAAATACACAGTGAAAAAAAAAAAAAAGATGGCAGCAGTTTTAACTCGTTTTAACTCGCTAGTGTTGATTTAACACTGGTGATCTTGCTGTGCACCGTCTGATAGAATGAACACAGAAGAGGCTTGGTTCAGGTTTTCCTCTACCTCCTCAGATCAAAAGACACTGGTAACGGTACTCTCAGTGATGGGACAGGGTTCGATTCCCTGCAGTGCCCTGCTCATTGTGTTCATGTTTTGTGTCAGAAACCCCCTGACTGTATTCAGACATCTATCACCTGCATGGAGACCAGAACTGAAATGAGGTCTAGAGGAAGTGACCCTGGAGAGGGAATGAGGTGTAGGGAGAGCAGGTCCTCCCCGTCATCACGACGAGTAAAATACTAACAATTAGTGTACGGAATAATAATAATAATAATAATATATAATATAAGTCATGTGTCAAAGTGTCCTTGGGCAGGGTACTGAACATCCAACTGCCTCCTGGGTGCCATCAAAAATGGCTGTTCTGCTCCCTCAGGCATGGGTCAAATATGGAGAACTAATTCCACTACGTTGTACTGAGGGATTACACAAGTGGACACAAATCCCCTTTCCTTCATTCCTTCCTTCCTTCCTTCCTTCCTTCCTTCCTTCCTTCCTTCCTTCCTTCCTTCCTTCCTTCCTTCCTTCCTTCCTTCCTTCCTTCCCTTATCTTAAAGCAGCCTAGTTGACGTTTTTCAGGGGCTTTACTCTAGACTGGGACATCCATCACGGCTGTACTGCTTTGAAGATGATCCAGTGAGTCTTTGGTAAAGAATCATTAAAGCTTCACTAACTGGTGACTATCTGAAGTGTTTCATTCTGTTTGTATGTATTGTTTTTCTTAACGCCACTATGAACATCAGAGGTTTTGGCCTCAGCTCAGAGTCAGACCCTGACGGTGGTCCTGTCATCAGGTCCAGGGTTCAGATCCCGGCCCTGCAGTGCGTTAGACGTCTCTCTGCACCGTGTTTTGATTTCCTTCATTTGTACTTTGATCAACATCAAGTCTCAAATTTACTATCAGCATTTATAATAACTAGATACAGGAAGGTGAGGTAGATAGATTTTTAAATTCTATACAGATATTTTTGTGTTGTTTTCAGGAAGAATGTGACATCTTTGTCCATCAGGAGGGAAGCTGTGCTGGAGGTTAGATCACTTACAAACTTATAAACTTTACTTATTTACTACATGATCCTCAACAAAAGTCTTTAGTGTCTGAGTTGAGTGGTCCACCATAGGCTTTGTGACAAACTCCTCTGATGTGTTTAAGCATTTTTCCAGTTTCAGGAAAAAACACAAGTGTGATGGACTGTTTGATCACGTTTAACCAGAGAACATCATCAGCTCAAAGTCTGGCCCAGACTCAGGAATCATTTAGCTGATTTTAGTCTTTGTTGCTTGAAGAAAATTTCCAGACATGTGAAAGTTTGACCATAATAAAATGGATTTATAGCAGTAAAATGTTTTCATTCTTTTCAGATTATTTAGAAACCTGAAGTTCAGTGTTTAACCGCCACAGGATGGCGCTGTTGGGCTTGTTTTTGCAACATTTTAATTTAATGAAAGATTCGGTTCAGTATTTAGTTTAGTGACATAATTTGTTTAGCCTTTTTCATGTCATGGTTCATACATCACTATGGAAACAAACAAGGAAAGAGAAGTCACATACTTAAATGTTATCCTGCAAACTAATGAAGAAGTTCAAAAGAGACACTGACTGATGTAAATTGTTGCTTTTGTATACCGGTACTTGTATACTTGAATTTATGATCAATAAAGTTCTTTTTAAAAAGCTTGTAAATAGGATGTGACGTCATTCCCAGTCCCAAGTTCCGACGTTCTGACCTCTGATGTAAATAGAATGCTGCATCATCGTCTCTCAATGATGATATTACACAGACCTCTCCTGCATGACTGTGATTGTATCTTAATATTCTGATGTGAGACGATATTTTCTGAATTTTAAACATGTTTTAACCAACCCATTCGGTCCTGAACACGTTGGACCGATCAGACTTTGCCTGAATATATTTGAACTATATTTAATCGTATATAAGCATAATATACATGCAAAATATCACTGGATTTTCTTTTAAATATGTATTTATTTGTTGCAGAATACTTTGAAGCAACATGGTTGGCGTTAACTAAGGAATATAAATCGTTGACAAACTATTTCGGTTTGTTCTTGAATACACCCTTAACAACTCGAGCTTTCGAAAAGCATTGTGGGTTGGGATGCCGGTGAAAAGCTTCTCGAAAGAACTGCAAAGATGATGGTGAGTGGTTAGCGTTGTTGTTGCGGAGTCAGCCCATAATCCGTGTCCATCCTTTAGTTAATCAGTCAATAATTACACCATTTATATTCTCTTCGAATAAAACAGGCTGTTGGCAGTGTTTAAAATCTGTTATTGTGTAGAAACCATTTACAAAAAGCTGTTATTGCTAGCTAGACACTGTTAGCATCTTGTCATGAATGGGCGTATATGATGCTAAAGGCGATGCCAACTTTTTTGTTGGTTATACTGGAACATAAAATTAAAACGTAGACAAAATAGTGGTACATTTTAAGAATTGGGTGTATATTTTAAATATTTTGGATGTATGTAATTGGTGTTCGCCTTTTTATGTTATTATGAGGAGCTTCTTTGTGTGACTATCTTCAATCACCTGCCTTTTATCTCAGGTGTAGCTTAGTTTAGCAGCTCACTTCTGACCTCTTTAAAATGCCAAAACAAATAAGTTAATTATAGTAAAACAAGGAGTTGTTAAGACATCCGGGTTATGACAGTCTAATTATTAAAGCCTCAAAGTAGCATCAGTTAGTTCCCATATTTGGTTGTGTGCTGTTTTGAAAGATCAGAATAAACGTGTTGTAGTGTGTATACATATATGTATATGCCTGAATACGCTATGATTTGCAGAACTAAAATAAAACTAATAATTAGTTCTGTCAATAATGACTAGTTTTATTTAGATTGTTCTATCAATTAATTTTTAGAGCAATCAGTTATTCTAAACTACGCAAGTTTTTACAAAAACCTTAATAAACTATTAAATGGCTTTTCCTATGATGGACAAAAAAAATTAAACACCTGAACTTTAATTATGCATATTAAAAATGCACAATTTTTTTTTTTAAACTATCAAATTTTCCTTCAGCTTATCATACATTTTTATATTTGACCTCAGTTAATTATTAAATACTTATTAAACGATTGATATTTAATGAATTTGTTATTTATTTAGTTATTACATTGTTTGCAGTAGGTAACATTCAATCCAAATTTATTTACACAGCACTTTACCATGAGGTCAGAGTGCTGTGACACAACAAATACATTATAAAACATCAATATGCATTAAAGATCAAATAAATACAGATAAAACTAAAATAAACTTTTAATAAATGACAAAATAAAGTTAAAGCCTACACAGCATATTATACTAAAACAATATTAAAGTCAACATGTTCTGACAGTGTCAAACGCTATAAAGAAAAGGAGCGTTTTTAAAGCTGTCACAGAAGGGGCTTGTCTAATGTGTAGCGTTAGCTCGTTCCAGTTTTTTCCTCTTGAGTGTTTTTTGCTTGTTCTGACTGGGAATATTCAGGAACAGCTAGCTTGGAGATCAGGCAGACTGAGGAAGATGGAGGATCTCAGAGGGATAGCAAGTTTCAAGGCCATTAAGAGCTTTAAAACAAAATACCTAAAACATGTTCTAAAATGCACCGTGTGCCAGTAGAGTGCTGATAAAACAGGCAGTATATGACTTAATTAGTAGTTAATGGTAAAAGTTGAGCAGCAGTGTTTTGTACTCTTTGGAAGCGGCCAAGGGAAGAACTGTTAATACGAATAACCTGTTGCTGTAATCCAGCCTAGCAGTTATCAAATCATGGGTTACTGTCTCAGACTGGAGGGGTGAAAAACCAGATTTGACTTTAGCCAGCTAAAGTCTCATATTCCCCCTTTAGTAACCAACTTGTCACAAAAACTTTAACATTTCAAAACTAGGATCTGTTGTTATGGAAACAGGAGGCTTTTAAATGTTTGGCTGTAGGAGGTTCTGGGGAGTGTACTGGAAATCAGCTGAAATGTTTGATGACTGAGATGTTACATTCATTATTGGTGTTGATTACAAATGTTGACATCTCCTAATTCTCATAGTAGACATGTATTCTGATGACTATTTGCTGCAGCTCATGAGCAATCTGGCGATTTATTATTTTTTTTACAAGATTTTTTCTTTCAGAGCAGCAACAGCACACACTTTTAACTCTAGAATCTTGTCATTATTAGTTTGTGTTCATTCCACTTGTTAAATAATATTTTTCCCTGGTCTGTTCCTGCAGCCCACACCGGTTATCCTGCTGAAGGAGGGAACAGACACGTCTCAGGGCGTTCCCCAGCTCATCAGCAACATCAATGCCTGCCAGGTCAGAGGAAGAAGCTCTTCTGCTTCCAGATTTGTCTTCACTTTGTGTTTTTGCAGCAGCAGGGTTTCCTCCAGTGCTTTATAAGCCCAGTGGCCCACCGGGCTTTCATTGGCTTCCCACCGGGCTAAGCCTCAGAACCCGAGTGAGTCTGTACCAGTCCAGGATTGTCCCAGAAGCTAACAGTGGCTAACAGCTGCTAACTGTGGCTAAAGCTACAAAACTAAAACAAAGTGAGCTAGTTCAGCTCTCTCTGGTTGGCTCTCTCTCTCTCTAGTTGTAGTCTGTATGTCAGAAAAAGCAGAGAGTCTGGGGATGTCTGTCTGTGGGCTTCTCTACCACCGGGCTTAGCAAGTTTTCTGGGGGAACCCCTGCAGCAGTTTAACTGAAAAGTTAAAAGTTTGTCCATAGCTGCAGTAGCTCAGTAGGTTGAGTGGTCGTCTCGCAACCAGAGGGTTTTCGGTTTGATTCCAGCTCCTGCTGGGTCACTGTCATTTTCAAGACACCAAACCCCAAAGTTGTCCCCTGACCAGAGCAATAATCTGATCAGGAGAGACGCTGCTGCTGAACAGTAACAAACGTGGCTGATTTTTGGGTTTTTAAAACAACTTTTGCTCAGAAAAGTCAACCTGGTGCGTTAGAACTCTATATTAACTGTTAGTAAACCTCTACAATTAAACGTGAGACTGATTCTTGAGTTTTCAACCAACCAGTGGGGGGGTATGGTCATTACTCTAGATATAAACTTGATGGAAAGTCACCTCATAATGACCAGAATATCCCTCTTAAATAAACTAAATGAGATTTTAAACATGGCTAAACAACATTTTCATTGGGTGTTGGTGTCCTTGAGCCTGGTAACAGGATGTTGGTCTCTAAATGGTTGCTCTCTGCTGCAGGTGATTGCTGAGGCTGTCCGGACCACCCTGGGGCCCAGAGGGATGGACAAACTCATGGTGGACAGCAGAGGTGAAGAGATGGAAAAGACTGTAGATAATTTAGATATCAGAGTCTTGATTAAATGAGTAAATGTTGGTGTTTTTGTTTTGTTAGGTAAGGCTACAATTTCCAACGATGGTGCCACCATTCTGAAGCTCCTGGATGTGGTTCACCCTGCAGCCAAGACTCTGGTGGACATCGCTCGCTCCCAGGATGCCGAGGTCAGAGTTGTGTCCGTCAGCCGAGTAGACGTTGCAATCCGTAGAAATATCCGACTGATTTGTGTTTTTCTTCTCCTCTATAGGTTGGGGATGGCACCACATCCGTCACCCTCCTGTCTGCTGAGTTTCTGAAGCAGCTGAAGTCGTACGTAGAGGAGGGTCTCCACCCTCAGACCATCATCAGAGCATTCCGCACCGCCACCAACCTCGCCGTCAGCAAGATCAAGGAAATCGCCGTCTCTGTGAAGAAAGACGACAAGCAGTGAGTGCTCTCCTCCTCTGATGATGAGATTCGCCTCCTCCTCTGTGGTTTGGTCCTAAATGTTGTTTCTACTCTCAGAGAGCAGAGGCAGCTGTTGGAAAAATGTGCCGCTACAGCCCTGAACTCCAAATTGATCGCTGGTCAGAAGGAGTTCTTCTCCAGAATGGTGGTGGATGCTGTCATGTCTCTGGACGAGCTGATGTCTCTGAAGATGATCGGCATCAAGAAGGTCCAGGGAGGAGCCCTGGAGGTGGGTATCTACCATTCAGCTTCACTAAGAAATAAACAAGTTCCAACAACCGGTGTTTAGGTTCATACAGTTATGGTTAAACTCTGTGGTGGTCTTCAGGGAAAGAAAGAAAAACCCACAATGGTCACTGATATAACTTGGAACTGACATTCATAAATCACTGATAATGAGCTAATGAAAATGAGACATCGCTCTGGAATTGTGGTTCAACAGAATCATTTTAAAAAAACTTGAAGGAGGTTTTATCCACAGCAAGTATTCAGGTTGCAGAAACTTCGTCAAAAGTTCATGTTTTTTTCTTTGTTGTTGTTGTATTTCTCATTTACTAATTCTGAATGAAACTGTCCAGGATTCCCAGTTGGTCACTGGAGTAGCCTTCAAGAAGACCTTCTCCTACGCCGGGTTTGAGATGCAACCTAAACGCTACGAGAATCCAAAGATCGCTCTGCTGAACGTGGAGCTGGAGCTGAAGGCAGAGAAGGACAACGCTGAAGTCCGTGTGAAATCAGTGGAGGTACAGAGTCACTGCAGTTCAGTGCTTTTTAAATCTCCTCCTCCTGTCGCTCCATGTGAACTTTAAGGTTCTATAACCTCCTCTGCAGGACTACCAGGCCATCGTGGACGCAGAATGGAACATCCTGTACGACAAGCTGGAGAAGATCTACAAGTCAGGGGCCAAGGTGGTTTTGTCCAAGTTGCCCATCGGCGATGTGGCCACCCAGTACTTTGCCGACAGAGACCTGTTCTGTGCTGGGAGGGTGCAGGAGGAGGACCTGAAGAGGACCATGATGGTAAACCAAGGAGTCTGGACTAAAACTAATGAAGTTTGAGGCAGGGTTCTTATGGTGAAATCATTGAAATAACTTGAATTTAATGTGATCAGAATCATCCTCTATTCAACATGATCAGCCTGCTAGTGATCGGCCGTGAACGCACCATTACCAAGCAGCAACTCATCAGCACTGACAGAACTCCCATGGGGAAGTTTTTACTTCTAGAATCATCATTTATTTTCAAGTTGATCAGAAATATTTTTAAACAACGTCTGGTAATTATAGTTCTTTGAGATAAATCAGAATATCAGTATCAGTCCTCACAACCAGTGCCTCTCTGTTTAAAACGAACTAAAAACTGGTTTTATCACCAAAACATTTACTGTTCTGAAAGAAACCAGTGAAATAATGGTTTTGATGAACTGTTTCTCCAGTCATGTTATTAACCATCAGTGTGAGGGGCTGGAAAACTCTGTTTTGGCAAAGATGTGAGCAGCCTGTCATGGTTAAGTCAGGATTTTATTTAGCCAGAACAGGATGCTGTGAAATATTTCTAAAGTTTAGTTTTAGTAGATTGCATGGTTGAAAATGCAATTTAAAGTTTTTGTAGAGATTTGATCTTAAATCTAAACGCGGCACCAGGCTGATGGACCCTGACTGACTGGCTGTGTGTGTTGTGACCACCAGGCCTGTGGCGGCTCCATCCAGACGTCTGTAGGAGCTATGACAGAAGACGTGTTGGGACAGTGTGAGCTGTTTGAAGAGGTCCAGGTGGGAGGAGATCGGTAAGAGACCCCATCACTCAGTGATGCGCGCTGTTGATTTATTTCTACTTGATCTGTGTTTTGGAGCAAACTGAAACGGCTGATTAGAGACTTTATTGCCCTCTTTTGAAATGGAAGCAAGGAAGTTTCTGTTTTTTGTGAAGGTTTTTTTTTTTTTTGCATGCTGGCAAAAATATCTCATGAACCACTGAACACGTTTTAGTGAAACTTTGGGGAATTTTTTTTCAGATGTTCGTCTGCAACTGATTAACATTTGGAGTCAGTCCAATTCAAGATGGCTGTCACAGCTAATCAACATTAGCAAACACAAAAATGGCTCGTATTCAGTCTATTTTAAACATACTGAGCTGAAAATTGGTGCAGTAGTAGATAAGTCCTTCTCATCACATACTGCCATGGCCAAAACTTTTTAGATTTACACAAATGGTGTTCATCACAGAAAAAAAAAACAGCTGAAAATGTGAAGCAGCAGTTTTGTGATATCTGTATCATTTTAAAATGTTCCGGCCATGGTGATGCTGAGTTCTAACAAATTATACAAGATCTTGTTGGATCGCTTATAAAACTATTTCCATGATTTGAACCAATTTGAGTGATTCAAATCATTTTATTATAATAATTCTGGTCAACCATCATGTTTCTCGGGGACTGATTTTACTGTCAGACACCATGCTGAATCTGTGTCCCGAGTGATGGAGGAAGAAAGGCAGAAACATGGAGAAAATCTGAGAAAAAGACCAAAAAGATCTTAAAGCTTCTTGTGTAGCACCATTCATACCAGACTCTTTACAGGAATAAATAAATACAAATGCATTAAAGACTTAACCCTTTTATAGAACTGCAATAAGATTATAGCATCACATCAAAATAAACTAAAGAACTGCTCTTTACGTTGAAGGCTGCAGTGAACAATAATATTTTCAGTCCTGATTTAAAGGATTCAACAGTTTCTACTCATATCAGCTGGTTCCTGAGACGAACTAAATGCTGCCTCTCCTCGATTAGCTCTGGTCCTGGAATCACTGAGTAAACACAACTTAATTCACCTCAGTAACGTAACATTACTGACTTTATACGAATGTTTCTGATTAAAACTCCCTCCCTACAGACAGGACCTGTCTTTACAGTGAGCTGCAGCATCCTCCTGCCTCACCCTTTACTGGACGCTCACTCAAATACATCATTTTATTAGAGGATATTAAGACTTTATGACCTGTCCAGGGTGTCCCCCGCCTCTCGCCCCTTGACCGCTGGAGATGGGCACCAGCTGCCCCGCGACCCTCTGTGGAGGATGAAGCGGCTACAGAAAATGGATGGATGGATATTAAGACTTTATTTTACTTTTGGAGCATTTTTCAATGTTGAATATTTATATCCAAGTATTAAATAAACCTTAAGTGACCATATATCATTCCTTTTCCATCTGTAGTAGGGATGTGAATCCCCACCACTGAGGCTGATTCGATTCGTATCTCGATACGCTCCCAGCGATTCGATACATTGACGATACGTTGGGGCCTCTGCCGATACGATTCGATACGATTCATCCCTGCTGGCGATTCGATTCGATACGATTCACGATGCGAGTTGAACCGATTCAACACATCACAGAGAATTTTCAAGTCCACGTCTGTTTTTTTTTAAATCATCATAGTATCTCTCTCTCTTTCTCTGTGAAAGATTTATTTGATACTTTATTGTTTTTGATAAATCAATAAATTCTACTTAAAAAAATGCACTTCATTATGGTTCAGACAAGAAGACTGTTTTATTCAAATTCAAATTTTATTTGTCACATACACACTCATACACAGTACGATATGCAGTGAAATGCTTGTACGACTGCCGTTGAACCAAAAAAATAAAAAATTTATAAGAAGCAAGTAAGAAATACAGTGGGGCAAAAAAGTATTTGGTCAGCCACCGATTGTGCAAGTTCTCCCACTTAAAATGATGGCAGAGGTCAGTAATTTTCATCATAGGTACACTTCAACTGTGAGAGACAGAATGTGAAAAAAAATCCATGAATTCACATGGTAGGATTTTTAAAGAATTTATTTGTAAATTAGGGTGGAAAATAAGTATTTGGTCACTTCAAACAAGGAAAATCTCTGGCTCTCACAGACCTGTAACGTCTTCTTTAAGAAGCTTTTCTGTCCTCCACTCGTTACCTGTATTAATGGCACCTGTTTGAACTCATTATCTGTATAAAAGACACCTGTCCACAGCCTCAAACAGTCAGACTCCAAACTCCACTATGGCCAAGACCAAAGAGCTTTCGAAGGACACCAGGAAAAGAATTGTAGACCTGCACCAGACTGGGAAGAGTGAATCTACAATAGGCAAGCAGCTTGGTGTGAAAAAATCAACTGTGGGAGCAATTATCAGAAAATGGAAGACATACAAGACCACTGATAATCTCCCTCGATCTGGGGCTCCACGCAAGATCTCATCCCGTGGGGTCAAAATGATCATGAGAACGGTGAGCAAAAATCCCAGAACCACACGGGGGGACCTGGTGAATGACCTGCAGAGAGCTGGGACCAAAGTAACAAAGGTCACCATCAGTAACACACTACAACGGCAGGGAATCAAATCCTGCAGTGCCAGACGTGTTCCGCTGCTGAAGCCAGTGCA
>SSNR01000199.1:958660-979050 GCA_006937965.1 Callopanchax toddi
TAAAAAGGTGTGGTAACATTTTAAAAAAGAAGATAAAATAAGACTAAGTTTAGCTTACAAAATAGAACAAATATAAAATTACCAAAATATATATAAGAAATGTAAAAAACTTATTCCTAATAAATATTAAATCATCACCAAAAATGTTACATTTGTTGTTAGTTTCAACTGTTGCTAAATTTCCCTTAGGATTTTCCCCAAGGGATCAATAAAGTAAATCTCTATACTTTTTTAACAATTAATTGATATAGCCAATTTAAAAGATTAGGTCTCTTAAAAATAAATAATAAAAAATGTGAACCCTTAATAAAGCCCTTTTCTCAGATCCTCCTTTAATTAATAGTGTTTTCTGTCTGTAATTTGACTAAACCACTTGTTAAACCTCCTCTAATAAACATTTCCAGCATTAACTCTGTGCATTGTGTAAATAACTCCAACATAGTGTCTCTAATACTGACTAACAGATTCTAGTGGCTAACAGAGCAGAAACCATTCAGATTCACTGATGTTGCTCATCTCCTCCTCACCTGTTCTACCAGGTTTTCTAACTGCGGCTGCACCACCTGGCTTCCGTAGTTTTACTGATGGTGCGTTTAACAAAACGAGGACAAAACAGATAAACTATAAACTGATCAACCGGTTGAACGCGGAGTCGTTGCTGTTACATAGCGGGACGGTTCTCCCCCGCGCTCCTCCGGGTAACGAGTTACAAGGACAGCAGCTGAGCCACGAAACCTCCGTTAAACGTCACGTGAACGAGCGCTGACTCGGTGGTGGACACACAAACACACACGCACGCACACAGCGTTTGCAGCACCTGCAGCTCGCCCTGCAACCAGCGTGGAGCTGCTCAGTATAAAAGTAGCTCATGAGAGGAAAAAGGCTGGACACCCTGAACTAATCGATGCAACCATCGTTTTTACCGATGGGAGACGAGAGAGAGAGATACGTTGCGCAATTAGCAGTCAGCTGAGCCGATGCTCGCTGAAGCTACCGGTGCAGTCGGATTTTACACGTCATGATCGGACCACCGGTTCAGATCGGTGAATCTCCACATCCCTAATCTGTAGGAAGAAAGAGTTTTTTGGAATATAGAAGAGAAATACAAATAAAAAAGGAATGTTGGTCTTTAAACTATTATAGGCAAGGGTGCAGATAAGTGGCATGCTCTTTCGTGCACCGGTGTTACGTCTCAGTATCAGTCGTGCAGCGTGTGATCACACTGACGAGCTGCAGCGTCGTCATGCCGACCTCACCTGCTTTCAGACTGATTCAGTCTCGGATAATCTCAGAAAAGCAGACAAAAATTTTGGATTGGTAAAGTACACAACTGTAGTTCTCAGAACTAACAGAGTTTCAGGTAATTCTCTCACTCGGCTCTGAGTACCTGTCAGAGACTTCATCACCTTTTAACAAAAACCATTAGATAAAAGCTGAGTTTCACAAACATTCTGTCGTCTCATTCCTGGACTGAGCTGTGCAGCATCCATGTGACTGTTAGCTTTTTGTTATAAAACTGCTACAAATGTGCTGGAAAGAGTTCCCTATAAAAATAACAGAACTTGGTGGGGCCCCAACATGTGCAGCTGTATACTGGGTACAAGTTGGGAAAACCTGGCGTAGTACATGTACTTCAGAGTACTCTGATTAAAATAATCATTAGCTGCAGCCTTACTTTTCATTTTCAACATAAAATGATTTTATTTAAACTCTGGAATAAAAGGCAGCTGGTGATATGTATTCAGGCTTTAAGCATCTTTTATTTTAAACAGAGACCAACAGATTGTGTGTTTATCTGCTCTCTGTTAGAGGTTGTTCATCTGGAGACGTAGATATAATTATCAGGTCTTTTCTCTCTCTCTCTCTCTCTCTCTCGTAGGTACAACTTCTTTAAGGGCTGCCCGAAGGCGAAGACGTGCACCATCATCCTGAGGGGTGGAGCCGAGCAGTTCACAGAAGAGACGGAGCGGTCGCTGCATGACGCCATCATGATCGTACGCAGAGCCATCAAGGTCAGTCACATGTTAGTTTTAGAGGTTTCTCCTCGTGTTATTAAAACAAGACAACAGCAGCGTGACTGATTATTCCCTCAGTTATGAAGAAATATTTTAGGAATCAGGAGCTTGATTACAATAATTTGGCTGCAAATTTGTGTTTGAGGGATTTGACAACTGATGCAACCCTTTAGAGCCGAGCTGGTTATGTCCTGTGATTTACTGACGCCTGATTTAGTGGAGCAAGGAAACCACTAAGATCAGAACTCTATCAGCCTTCAGACCAGAATCAGTTCCTCTCAGTTTCAGATGTTTTACAGCAGGTGCTCCTTGAAGCAAACGGCAGCAAGAGGTTTTCTGACGGTTTATGTGAATCCATACAGATGCTCAGCACGCTGTAACTGTTCTCTGCTTTGCAGAACGACTCCATCGTAGCGGGTGGAGGAGCCATAGAGATGGAGCTGTCCAAGTACCTGAGGGATTACTCCAGGACCATTCCTGGGAAGCAGCAGCTCCTGATTGGAGCGTATGCCAAGGCCCTGGAGATCATCCCCAGACAGCTGTGTGACAACGCCGGCTTCGACGCCACCAACATCCTCAACAAGCTGCGTGCGAAACATGCACAGGTAGGAATTAACACTCAACCTGGTCTGATATGAATAATCTGATCACAGGAGTGATTTTTTTTTTCTATTTGAGTTTATTTATTGGTTCATCCTTAACTACAGGGTGGCCTTTGGTACGGTGTGGACATCACCAGCGAGGACATCACTGACAACTTCACCGCCTGCGTCTGGGAGCCGTCCATCGTGAAGATCAACGCCCTGACGGCGGCGTCGGAGGCAGCCTGTCTCATCCTGTCGGTGGACGAGACGATTAAAAACCCCCGCAGCAGCGTGGACGCACCTCCAGGTGGCGCCGGCAGGGGGCGAGGCCGTGGGAGACCACATGCCCACTAACAGAACAATAAAGTCCAAATGCAGATAACAGCGCTCAGGTTCCATCCAGCTGCAGGTTTAGAGTTTCTGACGCGTTCGTCTGCGTCTGGGTTTAAATTCTGGATTAAATGAGGCATCAAAACCAGTCACACAAACAAACGGCAGAAAGGAAAGTTACCCAAACAGATTCTGTGGACTTTTTGTTGTTTGATTATTTTCTCTGTTTTCCACTTGTAGTTTTGACCCAGTAACTAAAACATTTCAAACACCTCATGTCTGTGTTCACTGAGACGTCCTGGTGGAGAGCAGCCTGAAGACGTCGGTCTGAAACTTTCATCTGGTTTTGTTGGAAGACAAATCGTTGTAAAGCACTGATAGGATGAGGAGCAGTTCTGAACCGTTTACCGGTAAAACGCTGTCTGAAGTTATTTATTGGACCATTATCAATAAACTCACAGCTGAAATCATTGTGTGTGTTAATGTTCACAGGATCAAGTGTGTGTTTAACTTGACTCCGTTTGATAAAGCTCCAGTTCATCAGGACGACTGATGGAAGTGAATGATGTTTATAATGTGATTGAGCCTTTACTGTAATAGAATCCCACTCTAAGCAGCACAGTTTGAGGACGACTGTGGGAAGGAACAACGCTTGTAGGCTGCTGTCGATAATTGACATCAAACCACTTCTGGCTTTAAGTGACCAGATGGAGTATCAGGATTAGTACTTTTCATCAAAAACCTGCCATATCCAGTCCTGTACCTCTGTGCTGCCCTCTAGTGGAGGACCTACAGGTGGGAAAGGACCTTTTTTTTTAGGTTATATAATACAAAATGAAACACATTACATAGTTACTATTGTTAGCCAATAAATGTTCAGTTTTAAAAACTAGATATTTAATATTTCAGACTTTAAAGGTCCAACAGGAAGAAACCGCCAGCAGAAGTCAAGAGTGGGCGGAGCCTAATGCCTCAGCCCACAGGAGACAGGACAGGATAGAGACAAACAAGGCCTGGGACAGTCATTTATAAAACTACAAAGTTAGTTGTAGCAACAACAGGAAATACAATAGTGGTTTAAAAAAATATAACTCAAAGTATTAGATGAACATCTAATTAAACTTTTCGAAAAAGTCCAATCCAACATGGCCACCCTTCATAAACACAGACACGTCTGTAACCTGGTTAGTTTTACAGCTTTAACTTGGTGTGTTGGCAGCTGAGAGGGACTCACAACACACTCTTTTTAAATAATAGGTATTTTTGTTTTGAACAACTTTAATTAAGTTTCTTAGGTTCAGGTTAAATGGTGTAAGAATTAGAACTATGTTGAGCAAGAGTTGTTTCAAATACCCAAAAATGAATCGTTAGTTTACCATTCAGCAGCTACCCATGAGTATTGCTTCAGTCAGAGGACTACTTCCTGTTTCTAGAGCGTGACTTCACTTTGAGTGATGTCACCAGTGGGTGTGGTCCTTTAAATAGAACAACGCTTCAAAATGACCAAACATCCCTTTAACTGAAGGCGATAAACCGCCCCTAAAGGGCCCTTCATTCAGCTTGTAAACGTTTTTGTGCTGTAAAACAGAAATATATGAGTTACTTCATCATTAGCTGCACATAATTTAGCTTGAAACACACTAAAAGTGAGTGTTTAGCCCACATACTAACATAATTGTTTTGTCCTCAGCTGGGTGATGGTTGCCTTCCCCCTCCTGCCTTCAACTGATTCACCTTTAGAAGGTCTCAGATAAACTCTGACATGAGGGATGCTAGGCCTTTAGACATTTCTCAATATGTTTTAAATCAGGGTTAACCACATATTTTATTTTGCTTCACCAAAAACATAAAAGGTTATCACAGTAACTGCAGTGTGATTTATAACTCAGGATCTTCATAGATTCGTCTTTCCAGCTGTAGTTTAGTCTTTTCGCCACCAGATGGCGCACCACCTTCTTAGAAAAACAGCAAAAAAACTTCATATCAGGATCTAAATGAGGTATTGATTATCATACGAGTAAAAAGTCTCTTAATGAACAGTAAACATGAGTGAGTCTCTAGGTAGTATACTCTGTACGGTCCTTATGAGAGGTGTGAATACAGCTTAATGAGGTTTATCAGGTTTCTTTGAGAGGTTTTGATGAGGGGAACACTGGTAACAGCTTTATGTAGTGAAAGGACCTCCAATGAAAGAAGAAGATCATTTATCTTCTAAAGGTCTCAACTGAACATAAGAGCTCAAGAAATGTTCAAACACTGACTGAATTTGAAAGTCTTCCACCGTCTGGACTGAGGGACTGAGTTTTCTAGAGATAGCGGTATTAGTCTGTCTCTCCCTGCTCATCCTTAGTTAGACAGGAAGTCTATGGAAGCCCGGACAGACCGGCTAGACATGACATCGACGGCCGTCACTTTGATCTCCGTATCTCCAAACTGCATGGTGGCCCTGATCTCTCTCCTCTCTGCTCCTGCTCCTCCCACTGCTCCAGGTGGCGGTATCGGTTCTGGTAAGTCCAAAGTTATCGTCCCACATTTCCTGACACCGGGGTCAGAGATGTACGTGATGTCGTCCGTTGCGCTGCAGTAGATGTTGATGATGATCTTCCGCTGGCCGACCCTGGCGGGTGTGTAACTGCGTCTCACCACTTCCCCCAGGGCTACGGACTGGTCGACGGAGACGAAGCGGTCGAAGATGTCCGTGCACCACTCGCGGCCATCTTTGATGAGGAGTTTATCCCGAGGGTGGCGTCCCTCCATGAACCGGTTCAAGACGCCGACCCCGTAGGTCAAAGGGCATCTTCGCACTCTAACCTGAGAGAGAGAAAGGGGCTATTAGATGATGTTCTACAATCTACCATGACACCACCTGGTATTCCTGACTCCTCACCACAGTGGGATCCAACCCGAAGAGCACAGCACCCTTCAGTATGGTCAGACCGACATCGTGGGGGATGATGATGCGACACATCCTTCCTAGAGCCTTCTGGATCGCTTTCTGCAGCATTGGTGACTCGGCAAAACCACCAACCAGGAAGAGAAAGCGTACACCACGAACTTCCGGCTTCGCCATCAGCTCCTCTGTCAGGAAAGCAGAACACGGTCACTGAACTGTGTGTGTTTCTGAGTGATTCAGTTGATTACTTCCTGCCCATCAGCAGCCTTTAGTATTCTCCTAAACCATAAATTAAATAAAAACCTTCTTGTACCACTGATTTAAACCAGACATTTAACAATATTAGTTCTATATGGATGAAATAGCTCATCATCATCTAGAATGAGAAACCTACAGACACCTCTGTAGTAAACCCCTCTGACGTGGGTCCCTGTGCGTTTCTCACCTATGTGTTTGACTATATTGCAGATGGTGGGCTGGAACAGCTCGTTCATGGCTTCCTGCGTCAGCCGCAGCATCCCCTGGGACGACCACTTCACTATCTTCATACTGGCACACAACAAAAAGCTTCATGTTGACTGTTACAGGAACAACAACCAGCCCTGACCTTTCACCCCGACTCACTTGCTCCTCCTCAGGGCGGCCTCCACACTCTGCCCTCTGTGTCTCTTGTAGTAGTCGATGAAAGAGAAGGGCAGGGAGATGTTCAGGGCGTTGGCTCGGCCCGGTGACGCTGTCCGTTTCCTCGCCTCGAAGGCGATCATGAGATCCACCCAGGCGGCCGGCCGCTTGACTTTGAAGCTCTGAATGAAGTCCTCGCCAAAGATCTGACACAACATGGCTTCAAAAGCCAGGTCTACTCCGACGGCGCCGTAGGGACCGCCTGGAAGACACACTGCAGCTTTGGACGCTGTTGAAGCTTTGTCTCTATTTGAACTCTAGTGATCGTACCTGAAGCCTTGTAGAGCTCTTTGAGGGTTCCTTGCGGCTGCTCGATCTGATGGACCGTCAGGTCGACTGTTCCTCCTCCACAGTCTGCTACCACGTACCTGTCACCTACAGAAGGAAGGTACTAACACTCACTCATCGAGCTTTGGTTTGTTTCTTGATCTCATATTTCAGGATCAGAGGCAGAAAATACAAAGCAGTCAGACTTTATTATATTTTAAAGGTGGTCTTGACAGTTATTTTTTTCAGGCTTTCTGAAAACCTTTCCAGCTTTGGCTGATTTTGACTCATTTTCAGTCTAATTGTGGAGAGTGGGCAGGTGTGTGGAATTCCAGGTGGTCTGTTTCACAAACGGCTATATGTCTACCAGGAGGAGGGTAAAAGGAAAGGGATACTATGCAGTTTTGCTTGTTTTGGCTCCCCCTGGTGTCCGTTTTAAATAACTGCTGTAAAAACGTTAGCACCATTGTTTCTGCTCAGAAACCCCTAAATCTACCTGTTGAAATGTCTCCTCAGCCTTCACTGCTTTCTACTGGAGCGGTTCATCACTCATTTAAAGAAATCAGCTGTGTTCAAGCAGGGAGAGATTAAAAAAATCAGGAATCATGAGCTAAGAACACTCCAATGCTAGCATAACAGCTAGCCACTTTGGGTTAGCCTAACCCTCGCGAGATACGTGACTTTGTGAGACTTCAGGGCACCAGACCAGAGACTCTGAAGTTGCAAACGTGGTATTCTGGACACAAGCAGCAGATGGGGCTGAGTGACTTCACATTACCCTGTAAAGGGTCAAATTAGCACAGACTGGCTCAAGGAAAAGTTGGAAAATATGCTTTTAAAAATGGTTAAGAGTCACGGTGTAAATCTGATGATTTTCTAAGAACTGTTAGGTGAAAAAAGCTTTAAAGGATTACAAGAAAGTCGGTTACAAGATCCAGGAACTAAAAATGTGCTCCATCAGATGGTTGACTAGAACGTCAGCCAGCTTTTATACGAGCAGCACTTTGTTGTTTTGTGATTGTGCTCTGAAATGAACTGAGATGAATGAAGAATCTGGATGAAGAGGATGAACCTTTATTCTTGTTTTTGAATATGTTTATGATTTCTGTATAAATCATGGGTTTCCTCTCATGCTAAAAACACCTAAAGGGTGTTTTTAATATTTGTGAAAGTGTTTATAATATGCATGAGGGGGAGCTTGGATTCAGCTGAATATAATAATAGAATAAAATTTAAAAAATAGTCACAAAAATCATCAATCAAAGGCATGAGAGGAAGAGAAAAGAGGGCTCCCAACTCTTGACAGATTTACAGCACAGAGGATGGGTTTTTCCTGTTTAAGTGTGTGTGTGTGTGTGTGTGTGTGTGTGTGTGTGTGTGTGTGTGTGTGAGCTGGAAAGAGAGAAAAGGGTCACAAAGCCTACGTGGCTCCTCAGACTATTGTCATGGCTCCACAGAGAGGAGCAGCTGCATGAGAAATGAGCAGAGTGGGATGTTTTCATTCTCAGGATCTTCTTTAGCATTAGGACTCTGGAGCGATGTGGTTCTGATGGGCCGGTCGGAGCACCTGGTTCTGATGGGCCGGTCGGAGCGCCTGGTCGGTCTAAGGCTGTGTTCCAAATATCCACTCCTTCACTATCTAGTGAGTCGGCCATCTTGTGTCTATAGGGGCCTAGAAACTCGTCATGTTGTAAAATAAAAGTAGTGAACAGACTTTGTGTACTGCATTGGTGGAAATGGACCATAATGCATTGCAAACTGAGCTGACAGAACATGCTAACAGCTGATTATAAGCTGATTATCTCTTGCTCTGAAGAGTGAAGGTGGTTAAAATCACAGTCATTGTGTAGCTGAAGACCAAACTCTCTAACAGTCACAGGTCAAAGGTCAAAACCATCCATATCCTGGACCTGAGTGGCCCGTCCTCACTGAAACACACTCACCAGTCTGCAGCTCTGACCACAGCTCTCCAGTCCCGCTCTCCACCATGAAGGTCCTGCTGTGTCTGGATCGTCTCAGCTGCTCCCGAGCTGCAACACACACAAACCAAGTGAGCAATAAATGTCCCAGCAGATTGACTGGAGTCAGTAACAAACAGAGCAGTGGTTAAAATAAGCTGTTTGGAAAGGAGCTTCCACGATTTAGGAAAACAAATGGGATTCCTGTTGCGTCCTCATCCGAAGCTCAAGCTAAAACACATGATCTGCAAGCAAGTTCAAATTGACCACATCTGATTACAGGGAAAAATACATCTGCAGCAGGAGATCACTCAAAGCAGGCCTCTAGAAACAGGAAGTATATTAGCCAGAACATGGCAACCAGCTCTATGTTGTTTTTGCTGCTGCATGGTAATTCAGGTGTTGTTTGATTGAAACAAACTAAACAGTCTCGTGCAAACAGATAATATAAAGTTCTAACGCATCAGGATTATTTTGGAGCAATAATTGTTTTTGTCACTGATCTGCAGCAGTGTCTCTCCTGATGTTGTCGTGATTAAAAAAAAAAAATCTTCAGAACATCAAATGCAAATATTTGACCAGTGCAACACCATCCCTGTAAAAAGGCTAATTGCTGATTTAATCCACACATTTCCCTGATATTTATGAGTTTTGCTGCCGTTCTTGTTGAATTAAAGCCAAACAGCTGCAAGCACTCAGAGCCATCTCCATTTTTCACCACCTCGCTCTGTTTTGCTAACTCAAACATTTTTTGTGTGTCAGTGTAAACACACTTAACACAGAGCTGAAGTATTAGGTCTAGATTTGAAGACAAAGCAGGTCAATCAAAGACAAACACCACTTTCAGTCTAATGATCAGGAGTGTTAAAGTTTAAACATGTTTCAGAGCTCGTTTTTACACGTGCGCTGGAGTTGAACAAAACTCTGGTGACACACGACCAGCATGCAGTGGAAAAGACTCAGATCAAACGACGGGGTCACACACAGCTAGCAGGGTCATGCATCTCGCGAAAAGCGGCAATTCATGTTTCCTGCTCAGGACAGATGAGCTGAAGACACAGACATCAGAGATATGAGATCTACTGTATCGTGTTCATCATGACGGAGCCTCCAAAAAAACCTTTATCTGATGATTGAAAACACGGACACACAGCAGGGGAAGGAAGGGCCACAGTTCATTGTTATGACAGTGATTTAAAACGGACACTAGGGGGTGCTAAAAACAAGCCCAACCTGCCTAGTGTGCCTTTAAAAGTCACTTCGACTTCCCCCTCCCTCCCCCCAGGCTGACGCTGAAGCCTGGAGTCATGGTTTTATTATTCTGGGACATGATTGATTGACTTTGAGTGATTCAAGATCCTGTTTTTAAGACTGAGCCACTCAGGGGATCAACAATTTTTCATCCTTCACACAAAAAAAAAGGGGAAAAAAAAGGGGTTCAGGTGAGACTCAGGCTGAATGTTTCATGTGATGATGTCGGGCCGTGCTCAGACTTCACGTCCTTCAGGTCATTTTGTGTTCTAATTTGAACCCCTGATGGTTTTCGCTATCAAATCACTAGTCATGTTTAAAAAATGATGATGTCACTAGTGACCAAAATAACAATGATCATGTTTTCCTCCATTATTAAAGCTGCACTATGTAATTTTCAAACAAGCTAGGTATCGCTAGCTATTTTACACAAACACGTCTCAGAGCTCTCACCCCTCCCGTCGGGTATAATCCTTATGCCGCGCCTCATCTGGATATGGGACCGCGCATTACCACAGAAACAATAGAGAGCAAAACACCAACCGTTGAAACGCTATGCTAACGTTCACCCAGGTTTTATCTCTTACTACGTCCAAACGTTTTTAGTTTTCTGCTGAAAAGGTGTTTTTCTTTTTGGACTCTGGTATTTTTTACTAAAACTGAAGCGCTAACAGCCATCTGTTTCTGTCCTCTCATTTCTGGGATGTTCTGCTGAAAAAGGGGATCCAAGCAGTGAGGAAGTGAGGCGCTTCAGCGAGACAGATAGTCGGATTGTTGCTTTGAGTCCGAAATGTCTGATTGGCTGATGTTTTTAGAGAACTGAGAGGAAACCACCTAATAAATTTCTTTTTTTTGTTTATCACCACAATATATTTATAGCTATACTATGTTAGAACATTGATAAGAGGCATAAAAACAAACATTTTAAGCTACATTTTTTTAACAAATGACCTATATCACCTTTAAGTCGCGTTAAAAAAAGAAATAAAAGAAGACGAACACTTTAATTTCTGTTTTTGATAAACTTTTGTTTTAGTTTTTGATGAAAAAGTGCACATAATTGTGTACCGTAATTTGTTAAATATGTTCTTGAGTTGTTTATATCAAATTGTAAGAGATCTAAACATCATAAGAATTTAAAAAGGGGGGAAAGGAACATGTTTAGAACCAAAGTATTTACAGTAACCATTGAGAAAGTAGAGAACTCAGATTGATTTCAGCCCCCCGGACGGTGCAGGATGTGTGTGTGTGTGTGTGTGTGTGTGTGTGTGAAGCTGAACAAAGCGCGCCACAGTCATGTAAACCTTGTGTTTTTGTTCTGAGGAACTGGAGTCTGGAAACCATTTACATGAAGCAGCAGAAATGAAAACGTACGTGTTTTAACGACTCCCTCAGTGCTATCTTTGGAGACCAAATGAAGTGGAAGAAAAGCTAAAGATAGTCAAAAAAACTCGACTACGATGCCAAGTGTGCATTTGTGTTTGTGAGAACGAGTCCTGGAACAGGACTGAGCTTGCAGAAGAAAAGTGAGATTGAGAGAAAATGCAAAGAAAGAAAGAGAGAAAGAAAGGAAGCAAGTGAAGGAGAAGGAGAGTGACAGGCGAGGAGGGGGTGAGATCATAGTCTCACTGCACCTTGTTCCAATTACAATATCCTGTGTTTGGAGTGTGTGAATGCTCTTTGTGTGTATCTCACAGCCTGCATATGTATAAGTGGGCCTTTGCAGGGGATTTTGGACGGCATGTTGGCTCACTGAATTATGCATCCACCGTCTTTTTCCCAGCTTGCTCTTGTTCTTTTCTGCACCGAATGCCAGGTCATGTCATTAGCATGCAGCTTTAACCGCACACCTGTCACTCATCAGAGAGTTGCACTTTTGTTCTTGCAACCAGAAGTATTTTTTAGGATAAAACTCCTACTTTATAGTTGCACTAGTTAAAGGTTTTATGTCACCAACTGGTTGGATAAAAGCGTCTCCTGCAGCACAAATGATGTTGAAGAGAAACTGGACTGAGGTTGAAGCTTCTTGTAGATGCACTAAATTTAGTCTTGAGGATAATTCAGATTTCTTGAACCACTGGATGAACTACAACTGGTGTTTAGTTACCTTTGAGTCTTCCTTATCCAAAGAATTTCTGACAAAAGAGGTGCTGCTGATAGCTTGAATCAGCTGATCTGTAACGATGCGTTCACAGACCAGACAGAAAAATAAAAATCTGAGTTTTGTTGTCGGATCTGGTGATAATATGTCACTCCGATCCAGCACTCTGACCCTTAGTGTTTGATTTCACGACCTTCCATCCATCAAAGCCTCATAAAACTGTCTGAGTTCGTCAAACATGTCTGATCTCACCCATCCACCCTCCTTCCCTCAGGCAGGAGATTGAGCAGCCTCAAATCCCTGACAAGGCTGGGGAACAGGCATCCAATTTCAGACGCAAATAAACATTTCAAAGGTTAAATAAAAGGAGAACAAATCATGGTGCTGGAGTTGGAGGGTTGATGTCAGATGTCAGGGAAGGAGCCATAAAACACCAACTTCACTAAACCCTAAAGAAATGGTTTCAGCTGCTGAGTGTTCCCTCTTTATGAGAATTCTGGGGTCTGTTTCAGAACACTCCTCTCCTCTTTCTCTTCCTCTGCTGCTACATCAAACATGTGGCCTGGTCAGAGTTGTACAACTCCACGCCACAAACAACCACAAAATCATCAGAGGCGAAAACATGAGCCGTATCTATCTGAGGTCACATCTTTCCCCTCGGCTCTTTGTTTCCCTCTCCAACACACAGGTCCGTCCTTTAGAAAACCCACAATCCTCCTGGGGATCCAAACAGCAACGTTTACAGAAACACTGTGGTTTCACGCTCATGCAAATGACAAAAAAATAAAATCAACACACAAACTCACTGTGCTTTCTGTACCTTGTCTGAAGCTGGAGTCGAAGGGTTGGGACCCGTCCAGATCCAGGCCGTTTGTGATTGGCTGAGTGCTCAGGTCGATCACCTGGTGGAGGCGGAGCTTTCGACAATAAATGGACGCTGCTTCAGGCTCCAGAGCGATGAGGAGCTGCTCGGGGCAGTCGGGAGACACCAGACCAGCCTGAAGAACAGAAACATTAAATAACAACCAGCCTGAGACCAGCTGAGCCAGCAAACATGAGATCAACTCTTTAAATACAAACTCTGACAGGTTCTTATCTACATCAGCCCACAACACTAGCAAACACAGACAGTATACTTTAATCTTATTGTTTATCCTGACAAAGTTCTGGAATAAAATGAAAACACATTACAGATGGGGGGGATTTTTCTATTTGGATCTTTTAGATCATCCTGATATTTTCTGGTTTTAATAAACCAAAAACATGTCAGTTCAAACGTTCATCACGATTAGTGGTTAACGTGTCAGATCACCAGCTGCACGATGACCTGGTGGAGGGAAGAAGATGCTGCGGAGGCCAAAGAACAAGAAGAAGACTCGGTGGAGAACAGCTGTGCTGCATAAGCGTCTCAGTAATATAAACACGAGGTGAAAGATTAAAACAAGAGTTAAACAAGACGTGTATGAGCACGAGTTCTGATGGACTGGGAGGAAAGTTGAGTGGCTGTAACAATGTGTGTGTGTGTGTGTGTGTGTATGTGTGTGTGTGTGTGTGTGCGTGTGCGCAGGGTGGGGGTCTGCTCTCCACTTCCTGTGTTTGTACGCCGGTCTCCCTTATTGTTCAAACCCTAATGACATCATCGCCAGCAGGAAGTGCACACGCCCTGACGGCCTCAAGCCAGGAGCCAGAACCATGTGAGTGTGTATGTGTGTGTGTTATCAAAGTGCATGTGAAAGTGTGTATGCAGTTAACTTTTCATGCACCTACCTGGTAGAGTGAGAGTCAGACGAAAGAAAATATTCAACAGCTTTAAAGTGCGTGTGTGTTTGGGGAAGCGGCGCAGGAAGTGATGAAGTTTTTTCTCCACATGTCCTGCAGAATCCGACACACACTCACAGAAACATTCCCATCTCTGTGCGTGCACGCACTCTTCCTACACACAAAAGAGGGTGTGTGTTTTGGTGGGAAGGCATGCAAACAGAAACGAAGTGAAAATGCTCTTTTGTGATCTGTGTGTGCGCAGTGCAAGTGATCATCCGTGGGAAAATGATTCGGTCTTTAGCTCATGCTTTAGACAACATCTTCTTTTCCGTCTTCATGTTGTTCTTCCAATTTTTCCAGACAAAAACGGGCTTTGAAGCAACTCTGCTAACAGCTGTTTGATGGTGAACAACACGGACCATGTGATCGGTGTATATCAAACTTTCCAAGGGAGACTTCCCACACAAAAGCAATGTTTTTCTTTAATTTGAGGAGCAGCTCTATTTGGCCTGAAAGCACTAAAGACCTGTAGGAGTTCTGTTGTTGAATCTATTCCTGGGCGTGAAGTTCCTACCAGATATGCTGCCTCTCTCATAAACTGCTTGGCAGGTTGTCTCCACACAGCGGGGACGGTAATCACCCATCTCACCTCCTCCCCCTCCAAAACCGACGACGACTGGTCCTTCACCTCCTGAAAACAAAACATCGAGTCATCTGGGGGCCTCGGTTTTGACGCATCGACCACCGATGCCTCACCTTCAGAGCGTGCTCTCTGAAGAAGCGGAGGGCATGTGCAAACACTTCGATGGCCCTGACCCTCCGACCATTAACCGCCTCCAGCTCCGTCTCCATCGAGAGGTCCTGCAGCAAACACAAAGTCAAACCAAATCTCACAGGTGAAGATCACACTGGAGGAACAGCTAAGAATCAAGCAGATCATGTAGTGTGTGTGTGTGATGGAACTGGGCAGCTGAGCATTATGATGGTGCAGGAAAGTGGGAAGAAGAGCCTGAGCATACTGTAGCAGGGACAATCTATTTGGTAAGTCCTGAGCATAGCAGCATCATGACTCCTGATTTGGTTTTATACATTCCAGTAAGTCATAGAGAATATAGTGGGGTTGTAATCAGGGGATTTACCCAAGCAACAGGTTTGAAACTTTCTTACAATAAGCTGTATTTTTCCATTGATTCATCATCGTCTTCAGCTTTTCCATGGTCAGTCTGCAAAGTCCCAGTGGCATCCAAGTGATCCCAGGGGGTAGTGGTGATATATAATCTCTATAGCAAGTTCTGTGTCTGCCCTGAGGTCTGCCTCCAGTAGGACACTCCCAGAAACCCTCCAAAGGAAGGCAACCAGGAGGCATCCTAGTCAGATCTCCGTTCAAGAAGCTCCACCCTGAGCCCCTCATTGGATGACTCCGCCCATTTCTAAGGCTGAGTCCCACCATCCTACAAAGGAATCTTCTTTGGGTCACAATCCAAATCTCATAACCACATTGAGGGTTGGAACATAAACAAACCAGTAAATCAACAGCTTTCAGCATCAGCTCCTTCTTCACCAAATCAGACTGGAGCAGCATCCTCATTACTGTAGACGAGTTCTGACACCGAGGTGACTGAACCCCACTGGAGGCAGATCTGGAGGAGGGAGTGTTCCACTTTTCTCCAATCAAGAACCATTTAGACCTAAAGGAGGTGTCTAGTCTGGCCACTTCACACTCAGAGCATGGCTTGGTTACAGTCAATCTCATTATATGACTTATTTTTTCCCCATAGGCCTCTTACACTTGTGCTGTGGATTTTCATTTTAAATTTATCAAAGTAAAGCCAGTGCTGGGCCTCTTCTGGGTCTAAGTCATGGTAGAAGTCTCGCGCTGCAAACCCAAAACTGTGGAACCGTAAATCAGGAGTCAATAGCAGACATGTCGGGCTCTTCTGGTTGGCCACGCCGGGGTCACCGCCCTCCCAGCGCCTGCACGGAGTGGAGCGCAAAATGCAGTCAAGCAGAGAAAACAACAGAACCGTTTGTAATGGAACAAAGACCGGACTGGTCCTTACTTCATCATGTGTATGGCTTCTGAGTCCTGGGTGAAGCTGAAAGCGTAGCCACTGGAGGTTGTTCCAAAGTCCATCGCCACGACAACCGAGAACGGACAAGCCATTCTGGGTCTAACCTCCACCCTCTGTCAGAAAAAAGTTTGTGTTTAATCTCAAACAGGAACTATCTGGAACACCAACATGCTTTAGACGTTTATGTATTACTACTGTAAAGCAAGTGTCTCAGTCCATTTCTATTTGATATAATACACGTCGTGTGTACTAGCATCTATCTGTTTTTAGCCACAGACGGGTCAGACTAGTAGGGAAATATTTTGGCAAAACTCTGACGTGTTAATGAATAGATCGTACATCAAAACAATTCAACAAATCGTGCAAAATGACTCATTAGAGTCCTAAAATCAGAGTTGATAATGCTCCTGAATATGAGCAGAGATCAGAATCAGGTATCCAGTCCAGGCTGTTGGGTTTATGTTGTTTATATTATTCCTTGGTTGCGTGATTGAATTTCCATTGGTAAGGTCCATTTGTTTTCTTTTATTTTGCCTCCATTTTTCTCCTTCTCTGGCAGATTTGACCATTCTGACTAGTTGTTTGGCCAAACTAAACCACAGCAGAAACCAGATGGATGATTCTTGACAGATGGTGCTTCCATGTCTGCATTTATTTTAGTTTTTGCCAATTAGATTATGCTTATTTAAAACGATCAGTCTTTCACATCAGTGGTTTTAGTAATTTAATCCTAAAGCTTAACCAGGGACAAGGATCAAGTCGAGCAATGGTTGCACTGACTTTTACGTAACATTGGTTTTACGTGTACAAATAAAATCATTTAAATCATTTATTTACTTGTTCACCATTTGCACACAAAACAAATGTGGTCAGATGTGTATAAATTAATTTAGTACCAAATTGTATATGAATGTTCTAATGAATGTTTATATATTCTGCTAGACTTCACCTTCAGTAGGTTATCTGGTAAAATAAACTAAATTATTTAATTTCAAATCACTTTTTGTAAACTGTGATTTGTTTAAAACTTTTTATTATGGAACTTTAATTTATCAGCTCTATAATTTAGCCAAATAACATGTCTAAAAAGTCAGTACATTTTTTTAAGAACAGAATTTAATGTGAAATTTGACTCAAAATGTATGAAATTAAATTTTCCCAGAGCTAATATAAAGTCATGAAACTTTAAATTGTCGCTTTAGCCTAAATGAAACCTAACATGACGTAACTTCCTGTTTCCTTTTTGTCGTTAGCACAAAGGCTAGCTGGGTGAATTGGAGACTTTAAAATCATTTCTAAAAAAATAGAATAAATCAACTGTCAAACAGAAAAATAGTACATAAAGTGTACAGAGTGGATCAGTCAGGATTAATGTGGGAAAATTAATATTTTCATTGTTTTGGCCTGTTTTTGCTTTAGCACAAAATACCGTTAGCTTGTTTTTTTTTTTAGCTGTAAAAGTAGTAGATTTTAATAATTTTAAAACTTTTACAAACATCACAGTGTGACTAAGCTATTGTGAGTTATCTTTTCGGTCTGTAAAAGTATAAAGACAGTATATTTGAGTTTTCTGTATTTATATTTCATGAGAGGAAGAAGCTTTTAGGAGAATTAGCAGGTTAGCTTACTCAGTAGTACCTGCTAAAGTTAGCACCAACTTGTCGGCTGAACACTAATCCTTATTTTTGCTACTAGTTTAAGGCTATTCTTTACCTTCCACCATGTGTTTAAGCCTTAATATAAACCACTAATAGCAGCTAGAAGCCCTGAATAAAGTTAAGTAAGCAGAAAGAGGAAGTGGCGTGAGGCGTGTCTGTGGTGAGAGGCTGCTTGTTACCGGTGAAGGCGAGGGTGTGAGCGGCGTGATATTGCAATCACTTCTGGCTGTGGCTGGAGAGGATGGAGTGGACGCATTTTCACCTGAAAGAAAAATAAAGATGAAATGAGGCTAAATGCCCTGCTAAAAAAAGGAAATACTGCTAGGCTGTTTTGTTTTTTATCAAGAGGAAAGAAGTGGTTTTGAAATGTGCTCAGCTACTGATACTGAAGAAAAAAAAAATCTTCCAGCTGATTTGAGATCAGGCTAAAAACACACTTGACCTGAGTTCTGAAGAGAGTCTGGATAATTGTTATAAACAGGAATGACTGGAATGTCACTGGAATCTGAAGTGAGTAATAATCCCATGTGGGAGAGGGACACTGAGAGGTCAGCAGCATGTTCTCACTCCAAAAGATAAGGAAGGAGCTCAACAAGCTAAGTCACCATAGAAACAAAGCTGTGTGTCTGAGTGTGTGTGTGTGTGTGTGTAGGATGTGTGTGTGTGTTTTACCTGCTATCTGCAGGTTATTGGAGTCAGGCTGCAGCTCGTCAGCCATCTTTACAGGAGCCAGGGTCTGAAGAGAATCACACCCCCAGTTAGAATAGTTCTGAAAACACAACTCTTTGCCTCAAATGTGATCATAACTGATATTTAGAGCTGAATGTGGTATTTTTAATAAGCAGATGGAAATAAAATGATGGAAGGAAGCTGACTTTAACTCAAAGTTGTCTCAATTCACATGGATTTCACATGAATTATCAGTTTTTTAATGGTTTTCAGACAATCACATTTAAGGATTTTTTAAATAGAAGCCTTTAATGTTTAAGCTGCCAAAAAATGTTCAAATGTTCTGCGAACCTTTCTTACTCCCACAACTTGTTTAGCCCTTAAACAAGTTATACATCAAAGTGTTTTTCATCCACTGTGCCTCTCGCTGCTTTTCTCTCAAACCCCCTCAGAGTGCAGAGTGTACGCCCAAACTTCCATAGACTTCACTTACATGTAAGTTCTCTTCCAAACTGTAAGTGAAGATTAATTTTAATTGATCTCCTTCGCCGTAGAAACATAAAAAACCCACATGTGGGACCATCAGAACCTCCGGATGTTCACAAGGTTTTAAATATTTTAGTTTTCACACAGTTTCCTCTTTACTCCACATTACTGTCTGCCTCTTATCAAGCTGTCAGAGACAGGTGTGTGACTACTCTAATGAGCTACTTGTAGTTACCATGGTAACCCTAATGAGCCACTGGCAGCAGCTTTAACATTTCTTTTGATATAGGTTCTTTTTACATTCGTTATACATCAAAACACTGGCGTTTTGTCTGAGTTTAGATTATTACAAAGTTGATGTTGCCGTATCAGCCTCCATATTTTCTTTAAAAAAAAAATCAAATTACACATATTCTGGACATGCCACATTATTAGCCAAGAAGAAGAAACGGAGTATTTTTCAGTTTGTCTGCTTTTAATTCATTGCTTCAGATAATAGTGATTTTAATGAATGAATAAAACACACAAAGTCAGTCTTTTGCTTCTCAACATGCTGTATTTACACATGTTAGTGTCCTCTATTCTTACTAGTTTTATTAAAGGCGTTTGTGTGTGGTGTTCTTTAACAGAGTAGAAGTTCTGGATCTCTAGAGTTGAGCGTTAGAAGCAGCTCTACTGGGAGCTGAACCAGTGCAATGAAACAAAAATCTCCTTCTTCTTACAGGATGTGTAGTTCACATATGTAAACAATAGATCCAGGGTTACTTGGGCATTTTGGTCTTTGTGCACACACGCAACATCTGCATGCATTTATTTAAACATATTGCATGAAGCATGTGTGCATCATCAGCCTTCCTTCACTAGTGATGATCAAACCAGAGAGAGAATCTCTGCTGTTTATGTTCCTTCTTTTCTCTCCTCAGATTTAATGTGCTGTGGGTGATTTATCTCTGACATGAGCCTGAAATCTGCTGCAGGTCTGGGAAGGAAGCTCCTGAAACTCATCTGAGACGTCACATCAGGGACTTGATGCGCCGTAACCAACAGGAAACGATCAAATCTAAGAGAAAGTGTTGCTTTTTGTCATGCATATTAAATGGAAAGGTTAGGGCATGATTCAGCTAAACAAACTTGCATCCTCCTAAAACATTCAGCTTTCTACATAAATGAGAGTGCAATCATCAAAAAAAGTGATGTTCTTTAAAGTTCACCTACCACTTTTAATGCTTCTTCACTGACTCTGCAACTGTTGTGCTGGATAACAAAAATACTCCCAAACTCTGGAGTTTTACAAACTTAGAATCAACCTCCAAGGAAGACAGATGGATGGAAGAAGGACCGGATGAAAATGCAGGATACGAAAGGATGCTTTAAAAAAATCTCTTCAAAAATGTAAAACTTCCTCACTGTTTTAGAGTTCCCAAAATTGGAATTTGCAAATGAGAAGAGCGTTCTTAGAGAGATCAGTGAGAACAGAGGGGACCTCTCTTCCTCGTCTTTATGCCGTTTTGTCCCAGAGGAGTTGGCGTTTGGATTTGCAGCTCCGTCTTTCTGCTCTGCAAATGAATGTCAGAGGGAAAAGTGGTGACACACACATGAAGCAGTAGTGGGAGTGGGAGGGCTGTGACAGCACATGGGGGGGGGGATGCTGGGGGGGGGGGGGG
>SSNR01000199.1:979060-1029189 GCA_006937965.1 Callopanchax toddi
GGGGGGGGGGGGGGGGGGGGGGGGGGGGGGGGGGTTACCTCATCAGGATAAAGCCAGTGTGAGACTGAGGGTGGAGTCATTTGGAGCTGTCTTCTCGTTTTCCTCCTACTCCTCTTTTGTTTGATTAGCTCTTCCTGTCTTCATCTCTTGGACTTTTCCCGTTGTCTTCACCACTTTCTTTACTTTCCTTCATACTGTAGCGTCCTTCTTTAAAAGCAGGAAGCAGCCAGGTGTGTTCAGTCAAACCTAAACAAAGGATGGGCTTCACTCCACAGATCATTTATCTCAGAGTAAACACAGAGAACTGAAATCTCTGCCTTTTATTTGATTTGTGCGGATGATTGTGTGGTAGAGTTACTTTTTAAAATCATTACGTTGTTATTTTTAATTGATGTTTTTAGCTAAATGTTCTTAAGTCTGTTTAGTTTAGACCATGACATCATGGTCTAATTCAGCGTCCAGAAGCAGACAGGTACATGTCTCCTGAGGTGGGAGGAGGACTGCTGCATGGACTGGGCTACCTGTAAGAGGGGGGCGGGGCCTATAGCTGAGACGAGTTAGAATGATACATGCTTTCATATCAGTTTCCAAACACCAGAAAAAGTTATAAGACTCGTTGCTCTTTTAGAAAAAGAGTTGCTATATGGGTCTGAAACAACACAGATGTTGACGTGATAACAAACCTGGCCTAACTCTAACCCTACCCCTAACCCTAACCCTAACAACCTATGAACATTTTATAGTTTAAAACAATGTATCAGCAGCTAAGGATAAGATTAAATGTGTGGGTCAGAACTGTTGGGGGATTAAGAGCAAGTGTGCTGCTAAAGGAGGTCAAACTTGGAAACCATGGCAACCGGGCTTACAATGACACAGAGGGGGCGGTGATGGGAGGAGGGATCACCTCGAGTCTGAACTGTTTATATACTGTGTGACATCATCATGATAACCATGACAGCTCAACTATAAAAGAACAAACGTTACATAATAAAGGTTTACAGTAAAGCTCTCATTCAAACTCTTGTGATTTTTAGAGGTTACTCTTTAGGTAGAAATGTACTCCTGTAGCCATTAGCTTGACTTTTAGTTGAGAATTTCTTTCTGATTCTCCAAAGTGAGGTAACTCTGACTGCCGTCTACTGCAGGTAAGACACTGACTGCTCTTAACTACTCCTATAACCCTACTGATAAAACCCAAACTGGCCCTTTAAGCCAAGCAGTTCATTGTGTTGTTTGACAAAGGGTTCTGAGTTTTTCCTCAGATTTTTGTTTTCATACGTCCATGTGTGTGTTTTTGTTAGATCTCGCGGTCGGCCTCTGCAGGGATCTGATTTCTCCCCATAGAGCTGTGATTGAAAGCATACATTAACCCCCAGTGCTCACTCACACACACACACACACACTGGGACTAACTCACCCCTCTCACATGCACAGAGGAAACCAAACCTCTTGAGTATGTGAAATAAAATGCCTCAGGTACTCACACACACACACACACACACACACACACACACACACACACACACACACACACACACACACACACACACACACACACACACACATCCAAGTACACACAGTCTCCTTGTCCTGTCAGATTTCCAAATCAAATTAGCTGTACATGTGTGTGTGTGTGTGTGTGAGTCTGGAAGCCATTACCTGGCACGTCTCCCCTTGTTGACCAAACCAAGGGGCCCCACGCCGATCCTGCCATCACCTCCTTCCCTCTCCTCCTCTTTCACTCGTTATTGCCTCTTTTATTTTTCTTACGCGTCTGTCTTTGGTCACCCTTGTGAGCCAACACTGGATCTATTTGATGTTTTCACAATCTGAACCTGCGTGTCCTCAGAAATCATCTTCATCTCGTTTGAAATTAAGATCGACTTGAACCCATCAGGGTCGCCTTTCTTTGTTCAGACGCAGGAAACGATGGGAGTCAGGTGACAGGAAGGAACCCCTGGGTGACATTCCTTTCATGAATTCCACTTTATCTCTGGGACCCTGGAAGTCCTCCAGTATTGGGAACACACCCAGTGTATGTGACACACACACACACACACGCACGCACGCACGCACGCACGCACGCACACACTTTCCTGCCACTCCTTTAAATAGCCCAAAATGTCAACAGAAGCCTGAATGAGAACTTCCCCAGATAGCATCACTGTGGATACGGTGTAGCCCACACCATGACAGCTCCACCTCAGGGCCTCGATAGAGAGGAAACTTTAAAGTCTTTGTTTTCTCTCACATTTAACAAAAAGCATCTTGATGACCCTCAAGAACTTTTGGAAAATATTTTGTGGATTGAAACAAAATGAGTTTTCTGGAAGGTGTGTGTCCTGTTCCATCTGAAGGTGTGTGTCCTGTTCCATCTGAAGGTGTGTGTCCTGTTCTCCATCCCACAGACAACATAAAGAAAAGGTCCAAAACGTCAGCTTCCCCTTTGAGTGATCAGTGATGTCATCAGGGGTCAGGATCCTTACTAACTGATAGAACGTCACTTCAAAAGAACTCAAATGTCCCTTTAATCAGATGTAGACGTACATCCAGTGATTATATCTGAAAGTTAGTTTAAATATATCTCTGCTTTTTATTTCACAAATACTAGTCATTAATGAGCAACTCTATAGAACACAGCCAAGTTTTAGACATGGAGTAAACACACCGAGTGCCTCTCACACCTGTAGGCACAGGAATGCTGACTTTCTGCAGACATTAATAAAAGGTAATATTGAAGCTTTGGGGTGTAAGTGTGTGTGCTAACATTCCACTTCCTGTCCGTGTGCATGTGAGGGTGTATTCTGTTCCTGTGTGTGAATATTCATGTAAATGTGTGTTGAGCAGGACTAAGTCACTAGTTCAGACTGGGGTGGGGACCACAGGAAAGCCTGGGGTAGAAGATACACACACACACACACACACACACACACACACTAGACACAGCGCTCTCGGACATAAAGTCTGAGCTATTGTGTAATGAAAAACAGTTTTAGCAAGCAGGACAGGAAGAGAACTTATGATTTATGATTGAACGGGGAAGACGGAGGGTGAAATTTATAACAGCAGGGACTGAGGGGAACAGAGAACTGTGTGTGTGTGTGTTGGGGTACCAGGGGGCGGGAGGTAAAGAAAACTAGGGAAAGTGTTTAAGAATTCTTCTTTTGTTAATACATGAGCTGAATCTAGACTCATAACTATTAAGAATCTCTCTTAGACAATATTCCAGTAGAATGAAGCAACTAACAGCAGATTTAATCAGTTCTTTATATGTTATCAGAAAAGAAGCTTAAAAATAAAGTCTGATGAAGATAATAGAGGGACTTTAACAAGTCTCACACACACTTAAATCAGAAGAAACTGAACATTAATGGACACATTACGACTGACTCACCTAATAAATCATCATTTGAAAAAGGGGAATTTCCTGATATCGTCAAAACAGGAATCATTATTCAGATTCTGAAATCGGGTGACTCTGACCAAGTTAGCAACTACATTATTTTACCAGCCAGTCAGTGGCAGAGCAGTTAATTAGTCTTCTAGATTAAAATCAGCTGCTGTCCACAACAGTTTGGCTCAGGATGTCCAACAGAACTGGCTACGTTCTACCTCAGAAAATATGAAAAGACCTTTAGATGATGGCGGCAGTCAATCATGAGATGCTCCTAAATATAAACTTTTTATAAGGAGTTCACTGTGATCGTTGGGTTAAACGCTGTGGCAGCCGTCTAAACTTAAAGTTCCTCAGTTGTCCAATCAGTGTTTACGAGTTTCATTATCTGTCTAGTGGATTACGAGATAGTTTTTTCTATCCTGGACGACTTTAACTTTTAACTCAGTACTAAGCTGAGGTAAAGTCATTTTTGTGTTTGCTAGGATCTGGCAGCCATCTTGAATTGGGTTGATGCCAAAAGTAAATGAACGCTGGAGGAAGACATTAAAATCCATTTAGTGGTTCATCACACGCGCTTCATCTTTTAGCAGCAGATGGTTTAACAGAAATTCTTTAAGATGTTAATTCATCCTGTAAAAATCACAATTTTTCCACTTATGCTTTAAAAACAAAACTCTGTACAAAGTAAACTCGTTTCATACTTTAACAACTAGCTGCCATGACACACATGTGCATTTAATCACAAGGAAACCTGACATTCCTATAGCTCTCTGTGCTTTTCTTAAGGACACAGATCACAGAACTCCACGGATAAACACACACACACACACTCTTATATTTAAACGGACACTCAGGGGAACATTCGGCATTCTTGGATTTAATGTGCCCCTCTCCTCTGCACACATCCAGCTGGACCTGTTGCATCCATTATAATGGATATAAATAGTGGTTTATGTGCCCGAGATTTGAAAATATAAAACATGCCGTCCTCAGAATAGAAATGATTAGTGAATGTTAAGAGGTTACACGGTACAAAGTTGACCGATTACTCAGTTTGTTCTTCAGCAAACATCAAAAGGTTTGTGATGGAGCAACATCCCTTAAAATCAGTGTGCTATGGTCGCCCTCCTCTGTGGCTTTAGGGTAATGCAAGCTAGCTGTAGCCTCCACAGGCTGCAAACCAAAGACTTAACCTGCCATTTATGTCAGCTTAAAAACACCCCAAACCCTGAAATTAAGCTCCAATGTTTCACTTATTCGAAATTAGTTTTCCTCAGCAAGTCAGCACAGGTGAAGGTCTGGAAATGAGCTTCAACAAGAAAGGGTCTCCAACAGGCTAACAAGACAGTACTGTAGGAATAAATAACTCCAAGTCCAAATTTGTCTTTAACATCTTTATTTATCTTTTTTCATTATTTTTATTTGTATTGAAATTCATACTGTGTTTTCAACTTTTTTTCTTCCTTTTTAAAACAGCTTCTGTCATCTAACTCAAACAAAAATCACCAAAAATGATTTAATGTTGTACAATCCACCTGGCGGACATTCCCCATTGGCTTCTCCAGGGTGCCATTCGACAGCTGTGGTCCAACACGATGTGAAGGAAGTTCCCCTTTAAACCAAGACTTCAGTGTCTCTGCTGCGCTGACTGAAACCAGAGGGCCGACTCACGTGTTTCCTGTCGGATCATAAACACAACGAGCAGCACGCAAGTGTCTCTATAACCAGGAAACGCCAAGTTAAATATATCACTGCTAATACCACGAAGGATCAGGAGATTTGACAATACTGCGTTTGCATTTTGACTCGGATCTACAAAAACTGGCTCCATATTTCAAGATTGATGCTGATTACTGAGATTTCACGAACAGCCTCTTCTCATAGCTTCGCCAATTGGCTCACAATTTGTACAAATATTATATAACGAAGGAGGGACGCTTTAGAAAACCCAGACCACAAAGACGTATGGTTTAAAAGTAGAACTTCCTCAAAAAAAGAAAAGGTTGTCCTTAGATGGGACAAAAAGAATGGCAAGGATGCAAACACTGTCCACCACATGCTCCATAGTAACAGGACTGAATGGACACCACGGGCTACCATCCCCAGTATAAACCAACACCCCCACCCTCAGACAGACAAAAAGGGCTGAAATAAAACTATCTGAGAACCTGATCTGGATACGAACACTCCATCTGATGCTGGACGAAACAAGGAAGAGGCAGTGGCTGCGATTCAGACCAAACACTTCCCCCGTAACGAAACAAAACTCCCCGTAAATCCAAACTGAACCTGAGGGTGAAGCTCAGGGTCATAAACTGAGGCTTAGCTTTAATACTACTTAAACTCTACTAGCTGCATTTAGACATGATTCACGTCTGCTCCTAGAAACAAAATAAATCATCATATATCTCTCATCTATAATTACACACATCTGTTCTGATAACTTGAAATGAAATGATGAGCAGGATGAGATCTGTGTTTGGTTTGGAGCGGAGTCACTGCGGGTACAGAAACGGATGTGACATCACAGGAGCTAACGAATGAAATTTATTGACTTCTTTACAGAGCAGCAGCAGAAACTCAATGAAGTCCCCTCAAATGGTTGTCCTTCTCCAACCTTGCTGTTACGGAAACCCTCATCCTACTGTCATGTTTTTGTTTCCTAATTCATAAGAATAAAGTTTTCTGTGTTTATAAGAATAAATTTGAGCTGTAAACTTATTGGATCAAAGTTCTGACCTGGCATCACTCCTGGGTAGCTGCCACAGTTCCAAGGAAACCCCACTGAGATCTGAGTGCTGTGTAAATGTAGATGTCACCTGAAATGTAATGATGAGCTAGCGCCTGCAGCAGGGTGGTGCTGGTACCACGCCCCCCCTCCCTGACCCCAGTTAACCACGCCCCCTCAGTTTACAAGAAACAAACAGGAAATAAAAAGATTAAAGAAGGAAAAAAACAAAACAAAAAGAAATCCCCCCACCCCCCAACTGGGCCTGCCGGCACGACACTGACTTCAAGTGTGTGTATGCTTGTGTGTGTGCGTTTGTGTGCGCGTGTGTGTGAGCGGCCACGGCCGTAAGAGTCTCTGAGGATGTGCGAGGGCTCATGTGTGCATGGAGGCTCCAAGGGGGTGAGGGGGACTCCTAGTATTTCTTTCCTGGGACAAACTCCTTTGCTTCAGGATTCAACATGCTCTTCCTCTGCAGAGAGAAGAAACCCTCATTAGACCATTTATGAGCTACATTACTTTAATACAACAGTCAGAAGCCTGTAACGCACCGCCACCTCCTCCACGTTGCTGTGGTGGTCGCTGACTGACAGCCCGTTGAGCTGCTGCTGCAGCTGACCCACTCCCTGGTTGTTGAGGTCACGCGACGGGATGAACCAGTCCTGGTCTTCCTCCTCCAGCATCTCCTGGAAGCAGCGCTCCAAGAAGTCCTGCTCCAGCAGCTCCTCCTCCACCTGGGAGGGAAAAACGTCAAAATCAAAAGTCCCACGTCAACGGTTTCTAAATTATCCACAAGCTAAGCTCTTCCTGAATAGGACCAAAGACTCTGACCATGGTACAGCATTTGACCTAGGGCTGCACAATTGCTGGGTTTCACATGACGTAGCATTAACGTCACCAAATGCAGATGGGGGTCAGGAAGTAACCACCGCTGCACATAACCCTATTGTCGCTGGTGGCTCTGCTTCAAAATGCCCAAATTCTGTGTGGTCTACGGTTGTTGCAACCGCTCTAATCCGGAGAAAGACAAAACGTTTTTTTTGTGTCCTGAAAGTCATGTGCCACAAAGGACTTAAAGTGGCTCTCTGGAGCATTTTTCTCTGTATCAAAGTTTTCTAAATGTTTTAAATGATATTTCAGGTCTAAACTATGATCTATGGGTTGAGTTCCACAACATCTGTCATTCTGATGAAGACCCTCCTTCCTCCTAGAGACCCCTTTCCATTATTTCTTGCCGCCGACATTTTTCAGCCAATGAAATTCAAATTTCTGCATTCTCTCAACATGCACGCGCATCGACCAAACCTGTACCAGTAGGGGGCGCTGTCGTACAGGACGCTCTGTGTGTTTCTCTGCCAGCCGTTCACTGAGGACTCACGGCTCATTTCTACTAAAAACCTACCCATTCTCCAGCTAAAGATGGATTTATTTTTATTTTTAAACCTTTCACCTCACAGAATGGCAAGGCTTGACAGGGTTACGCGTTTATTTTGGTCAGAAAGTTCATCCAGGGCCGAGTCAAGTTCAGCTTCAGAGTCCAGCAGCAGCTCTCTGCTAACAGAGCTAATATCAGAAGCAACAGGGACAGAGAGGGCTCATCAGACCCTCGTAGTATTGCTGGAATAAGATTGTGAACTGTGAGTGATTAAACCCTACACATTGAGCTGTACAGTTCATGTCCGAAGTATATGCGCCGCGTGCACGCGCGCACACGCGACCGGACGCGCGTGTCGAGATGTTTTGAGGAGGAGCCTTTGGACGCTAGATTCAAAAACTGCCCTCTTGATGAAATCCTCCGGAGTGCCGCTTTAATTAGTATTTTAGTGAACATTTACTTAGAAACACATCTATAAAAATGGCAGTACGAGATAGCTTGTTATTGCTTCAACGCTGGGTAAATCCTCCAGACTTTATTTAAAGTCACATTTTTTAAACTATATGGGTCATAACCTATAAATGAAGATGTTTTTTTTTTTTCTCGTGATATCGTGTCTGTGCCAGCCCATTTAAAGCCTTAGTATAGCTGCTTTCGTCCATTGCACTGTGTTTTGTTGTGGTGAAAAACACTTCCTGCCCCCCATTTGCGACTTCCGGGTCACGTGAGTGAAACCCAGCAATATATGGGAAATTCATCGTCATGGTAATATCAGTCAATGCGATAGGCCCATCGCAAAACATGATGAAAACAGTGATAAATGCTTGGCTCAATTGTGTCCATACCTGCTACACATCAAGTGTTTGTAAGCTAATGTGTTCAGCCAATCACACGGAGGCTTGAGGTATTTGACCAATTTTACCACATTTGGCCCATCAGATGGATCTGTTTAAACTGGATGCCTGCTATTGAAACCAGATGTTATAATTATTACATAATATAGTGGCCTCTGACTCGCTGATGGTTTCCATTTCTTCTTTTTTGTCAATTTAGTAAGGAATCAAAATAAGTTAATTCATTCAGTGGTCGTCGATAACCTCTGGTTCCTCCTGTTGGTGTGTTTTAATGTTGAATTTAGCTGAAAGTGAGGCTAACGTCAGCTCACCTCCCTCTGTTTGGGTCGTGCATCCTTTATGGTTATTTTCTGTTACAAGCTGGGAGAAAAAAAACAACTTACTGAAAAGTTATTTCCTCATATTCCAGACAGTCTGACAGAAACTCTGCAGACATCTTTGTCTCAACTCTCTGATGTTAGAAACGCTACAAAGTAATTATGACAAGGGAATCTTTGATGAAATGAACATAAGGAAGTCTGGTGGTAAATTATGATGACAGGTACATAATATTTATATGATAGGAAAAGCTATAAATAATTTAATCTGCCAAGAGAGAAATTTAACAATTTATTCCTATAAGTTGATGTTTTCAAATATCGGTGTATATTTTAAATTTCCTATAAAATGCATGAGTTAACTACACGTCCTGATTTTACCAGGAGGTTAACTTAAACAGAGTGTGTTTAGTTTAGAGCTGTAACTGTTTAACACAGAGTTTATTAAATTAAAATCTAAACCTTAAAATGATACATCGACTTCAAAGCCACAAAGTGCTTAGATCTTTCCAAAGTGTCAACCGGAGGTCTGGTTATCAGTGTTAATTTTGGCATGAAATTTTAATTTAGTTTTAGTCTTAGTCTTTTGACTAAAATTCTTTTTCATTTTAGTCTAGTTTTAGTCGTCCAATTTGTTTTAATTTTAGTCTAATTTTAGTCAACTAAATATAAAATAGGCATATTTCACTAATATTAATATATTTTCCTCTGGTGCGTTTATTTTACATTTCTTTAAATGAATTGAGGTAACACTTTACTTTTATTAACATTAGTGCATTATTAAGTATTATATAAACAAATGGGCTCTTTATCAACGTTCCCAATATTGTTAATGACCCCAATTATAAGACACAGCCCTTTCCAAGACTAATCTTCAGAAAAAAAACTAAATTCACTTTTAAAATAAACTATTTTGTTGAAAATTTGATTAAGTAGTTTAAATATTATTTTATTTAGAGACCTTTAATATTTTTTTTATTAATTCAATCACAAAGATCTGTAATTCATATTCTACTGTGTGTTGAGTTCTGTCAGGAAAGACACTAGTGGTCCTGAGCAAAAAAATACCATAATAATTAGGGGTGGGAGATAAACTCGTTTTTCCGATGCATCAAGATGCAGACAGGAACGATTATCAATCGATTGAAAAATATAAAAATTCGATTCTATTATTAATGTTTGCGGCCTTGGAATTTCACCAATCACCACTTTCTCCCAAATCTGACCAATCATCTTGGCGTTTGTCGTGCGTCACCTTCTTTTTTGACCAATCACCGCCATTTGAAAAAGTTTTGACCAATCCCCGTTGCCTCGAGCTGTGTTTACTTCCTGCTTTTGAGTCGAGCCGCTAAACGCACCGGCCAGATTCTATAATATATTACAGCTAAAATACGAGCGAGTCAATTTCCCAAAGTAGCGATTACACAAGAGTGGTAGAAGCTGTTCTGAACCAAACATCATGTGATGGATTATACACGAAAATATTCGCTTGGCTGAACAGAGAGGAGCAGAGGGTCCGCGGCTGGGGGGTCTGATACGAGTGCTGAAAGAGACGAGGTGAGTTCTGTTTAAAGTCCGTATTCGGTCAATGTGAGAAACTTTGTTTAAAAAGAACTGATCTGTGTCCTAAACTGTGCTGAGTCGGCGGTTTTGCTACTCCGTGAGAAAATAGGACCGGGGCGTCAGCGTGAACTAACGTGAAATCCTTTGAACGTCGTTTTTTTAACATGCGAACAACCACATAATGTGTGTATCCAGTGAGTGATCACGAGGAACCTCTTTCTGCTGAACCAGTGAACCTTTGAGGTGAACGTCTAAAAGTGAAAGTAAAACGAGTCGCTCACGCTGTAACGCCTGAGTGATGCTGAGACAGTCAGCTCTGTCGTCATGGTGATTACAGCATGTTGTAGTCTTTATATTACGATGAAACGGCGCATACAGTGTGTGCATATAAACAAAATAAAACCTTAAACAAAAAATGCTTGAAAAAAACTAACAACTTTGACCACAACTTTTGAAAAATGTTTCGCAAATCAGTCATTTTAGGATGAAACATCACAAAAACCACACACCTTCCTGGAGGGACTGTATTTAAACTTATACTTACACATTTAAACACTGCTATGTTTTAATAATTAAATTATTATTAAATAATTAAAGATAAAGGAAGTAAAATCATGTCGGGTTATTACAAATGCTTTAATAGTACCTCATAGTCACATGGCAGGAAGGTGAGGAGGAAGAACAATACATCTTTCAGCAATAATCGTTTTATAATCGCATCGCAGCTCTCTGAATCGTAATTGAATCGAATCCTGAAGACCCTGAAGATTCCCACCCCTAATAATAATGCAAACTGTCAGAACTTTGCTCATGACGTCAGATCAAAAGTCTGCAGGCTTTAACTCACAGAGTCTGATCAGCTGTTCTCACGCTGCGGTCCGTCTCCTCCCACAGAACGTGATCTCCACAACGCTCCGTCTTCGGTCATTTCACTCCATAACTCCATATTTCCTGTCTCCCTGACAGCTGTTTGATCCTCTGCTGCATTCACCACTATTATCTTAAAATTAGCGTTGTAACTCTGCCTCCGTTCTGTTCATGTGACCCACTTTTAATAAAGTTTGTTCCTGTCGGAGTCTGCTCTGCCGTTTACAAATTCCGGCGCGTCCCGACAAAGCGGACTCTGATTGGTTCCTTTCTCATCTACTTCCGCCTGCTCCGATTGCTGATTGGTTCTTTGGTATGTTCGTCAAATTCTTCCCGTTTTCTGATTGGATTTCGTCACTGTCAATTCTCGTCTCGTCTTTCGTTCCTGACGAAAAGGTCCGCCGATTTAGTCTTCGTTATCGTCTTTTTCCGTTTTATATTTTTGAATTTCGTTTAGTTTTCGTTCGGCAAAATATATTCGTGACGAAATAAATAACGAAAATATTTCGTCTACGAAATTAACACTGCTGGTTATGTAGTCCACTAAAGTCCATGGTGTGTCTGTACCTCCTACAATACGGTGTTTATATGGTTGCTATGGTTACGCAGCATCTCCACATAAACCTACCAGATGAGTATGTTGATCTGACTCACTGTGAATATCGTTGTAAAGTGTGAGAAACAGAAACTGTTAGGAATACAGCCGTTAGATCACATCCACATATATTGTTTTATTTCTTTACAGTCGATTCCATTTTAAACCTCTAAATCCACGATTCAGTCCTCAATAACCAGGTAGTGTAGATCATTGGGTCCTAGGAATCCACACAATCAGATCATGGACTTTGACAGAATTAAAAGAGCTTAATTTTAGTTTAAAGGGAATAAATATCCCTGAGCGACGTGAACAAAAGGGGATTAAACTAAAAATGATGAGCAGAAACGAAGCTGTAGCACAGTTGGTGAACTCGCCTGTCTGTTATACTCCTCCTCGTTCTCCATCCACATGTACTCGGCAAACGGGTTGGCATCAGGGCTCTCTCCCGCGTGTCCATTGGCCACTGGCTCTTTCCCCTCCTTTCCTGGAGCTCCGCCCCCCGGTGTGTTGGCGACCTCTGGACCGCTCATCTCAGCCGGCTCTGTGGGGAATTACAGAGACAGGAGCTGGAGTCAAGGTCTCTTCAGAAGATAGGGGTTTTATCAACCTCAAAACCATAAAATAACTAGGTATTTATTCATTTTACATTAAGATGATCTGCATCTCATTTACATTCAGCTTCAAATTCAAACAATTCTCCTCCAGACATTTTGGTATATAGAGAGGGACTGATCAAAGAAAAACACCAGCTGGGATCGAGCCTCTTCAAACTGATCAGCAACCACTAAAAATCCATCTGCAATTTATCTAGATGACCCTCAAGTCTGAGGCATTTCATTTACTGGTTGTTAACAGATAACAGATCAGTGTTTTATGCACTCAGACAGATATAAAGATGTTCAGCTCCACTAACAGAACACTGACTTTTAGAAGCTTCAGAGAGTAAAGAAACACGTTACATTAAAATGTAGGAGATAAAGAGGAAAACTAAACATCCAGAGGAAACGGTAATATGCTGAAGCTCATTACTGGATGGTTATGTGACACGGCTCAGATGACTCAGTCGGTTACCAGCTGGTGTTTCAGCCAATCACATTTGTCCTAAAGCTGCCGTGCTGTGCCACAGACGCATCATTTAAGAGAGTGTAGCCAAAAAGCAGACGAGCCTTTAAACATCACTCATGTAGCTGAACCGTGATGTCTAATACGACAACGTCTGCATGTAAATAATGTTCCAGTAGTTTATGAGAGCGACGGGTGACCCAGGCTTTATTAAAAACTAATGAAATAAATAAATCTGATTGGTTTGGCTTCAGAGCAGAAGTACAGCTGTGTTTATCGTTTAACATCTGCAGATTGCAATAAGGGCAAACACTAACAGACATGTGATGTTGCAGCATGACGCAACACAATCACACACACACACTAATTTTTAAAAGCTGTTCTCAGTTTAGCGGTGACTAGTGACATTTTATTTTTAGAGCAACTTATTTTTCTGTCAAATGAATGTTTGTGTGCCACACATTTAGTTCTACTAACTAATAATTCCAGAGTCTAACCTCGGCTGTTGATGTCTGGAAGGAGTCAGAACTTTCATGACTGGAAATGTTTTTACAGAGGAAGTGAAAAAGAAACACTGGCATGACTTCCCTAAAGCACACTTCATTCAGTCCCTACCCGATGCTGGATAGTCCCAGAATTTGCATTCTGGGGATGTTTATATTTAAAAATAACATTGAATCCAGAACGTTCGACATCACAGAGGCACACGTTCACCAGACAGCAAATACATTGGTTTCTGTTTGAATGATCCTCCTCACTTCACTTTCATGTGCAGCTCAACCTGACAGGGATCATTATGAGGCGTTTGTGTAACCTTTACCTGTTGAAAATCCTGAATAGCCTCTGTTCAGATAAATGGTTTCCATCCTTTGTGACTGATGCACTAACAGCTAGACTGAACTCAACCAAGAAGACCAAGTAGATTTTCATCTTAAAGAGGTGGTTGGGTCATCCTGAAGTGGTGTTCTATCAGTTATTTATCTACAGTCAGGACCATACCTACTGGTGACATCACTCAACATGGGCACATCTTTACACACAGGAAGTAGCCCTCTGACTCATGGCTAGTCGGATCAGGAGGGACACTACTGCAGATCAGTGACAAATCAGCTAATTTTCCTTAGTTTATGGCGTTTATGCTGCAGCATGAACAGTAGCTGAAACAATCTAAACAAACCAGTCAGAGGACTACTTTCTGTTTCTGCTGAGTGATGTCACCAGTAGGTGTGGTCCTCAATACTGATAAATAACTGAAAGAACACCACTGCTACATCACTTTAAAGGGATACTCCACCTGTAAGTTATTTTTTGTCTATTGCCATATTCCTCAGAGTTAGATAAGTGAGCAAAAACAATTTGTAAACAGCCCAGCCGTTTTCCTGATACAGCAGGCGGATAGTCACGCTCCATTAGCATTAGCTTAGCGTAAAACACTGTAAGTAAATGGTACAGTGTTTAAAAATAACTTACTGGTGGAGTATCCCTTTACAATGGCTTTGATCTCCAAAATGTCAGTGGTACCTATGAATGTTACTTTACACATCTTTACACTGAGGTAAGCCGTTAAATATTTAAACAGAGGAGTTTGAGGGCAGGTGAGTTCCTCACAAAACAGTCCAGATTTCTTTAATAGGAATGTGTAAACGTTGGCCAGACTGATTTAAAAATCAATCTCAAAACAAAATCCAAAATGTTTTGTTGTTAAAAGTCTAGACATGCACGCTGAACGCACCCGTCTAGAAGCTGAGAACGCACAGAGTGAAGCTTCGCCTTAAGACTTTCTCTCACTCTACTCGCTTTAAGCAGGAGGATTCAGTATGCTGAACCTGTAGGTCTCATTATAAACACTGACAATCGCTGATAGTTACAAACTTCTGGTCTTTCTCTGATTGTTCTCATCACACAGAACAAAGCATCAGCTAACCCTGTATAACAGATCATCATGGACCAGTTTGCAGTCATGTGGCGTGTCGTGTAGTAAATTAAGTATTAAATCTAAAGATGATGCCTTGAGGATTTAAAAAAAAAAAATCTAATTATTTGAATCACTTCAGCCCTACCGTCAGTTTCACAATGTTTCATCAGAAATATTAACAACTTCCTGCTGAACTTGACCACTGGATGCACAGGAAGTGCTACACCGCTGCTACTTATGCTTCCAAATAATCAGCATTCAATATTTATAATCTGTAATATTATTGGCAGTTTAGAGATTTATTAAATTATCAAATCAATTCTAAAACCACTGGTGAACATGATTTATGGTGTATTCCTGTCTCTGAGACAGACGTAGCATTAAGGATAGGACAAGACAAGCCCATAGTAATGACATAATCCCCCGACTGCAGCAGACTTGTCATGACTCAGCTGTGGCCTCTCAGTGGGAAGAATAAAGGATACCAAAAAAAAAAAATATATATATATATATATATATATAAAATAAAAAATAAAAAAAAATCACAACAGCTCCAAGGCAGCCTGACTGTTCCAAGAACTGATTTTTGTGCCCTAACTCCTGGAATTCTGACATCTGTCTTGATTCCAGACCCTGAAGGAAATGTTTCTCTCAAATCTGTCCTGATCTACTCAACATACTCCGCATGTGGAGGGAGGGTTTGACCTGAAGCAGGCTGGTGACAAAACAAACCAACTATTCCTCAGAGCAGCTTGAACAAACATGTCCAATCTAAGTAGGCTAGAGGACTAAGAGGTGACGAGCAGCAACAAACAAGTCTAATTATCCAGTGTGTTAGATTACACAACTAACGGGTCAGGAGAAAGTGAAAAGAAACAATGGCTTTGAAATCACAACAAGCCTGAACTACAGCATGTTTGAAGCTCGTGTTAGAGGTTATGCAACAGCCTTTACAGTTTTATGAACAGATTGGACATCGACTGCTAAAACTGAAGAAATCAAAGAGAGAGAGGGAGAGAAAAAAAGACTTACAAGCTAGTAAACTGTCCCACAGAAACAACTTGTAAAATAAAACCCATAACACCTTTATTTACTCCGGAAAGGACTCAACTGGGATGAGACAAAACACACAGAAACCCTAAGAATAACTACACTTTACTTTTTAGAGCACTTTGTGTTTAGTCAATTAAAAATCACTTTATTCATTCACAATGAATAATTGTGGAAGGAAGGAGGTTACTGCTGCCGTTACCAGGCACATCTACAAAGACATGGCTCTAATCTACACTGTGGAGAAACCCGAGTAGGGCTGAAACGATTCTTCGAGTACCTCGAATAATTCGAGTACAAAAAAGCCTCGAGCAAATTCTCTGCCTCGAGGCTTCGTTTAATTCATATTTAATTAATTCATGGGTTTGCAATCGCCCGCGGTCATGTTTCACCCGGACCGAAATAAGTGGCGCACATACACACTGCAATGAATGCACACGCGAGTAGCGAATGTAACTTAAATTGATCTTAAGCCATGGTGGACAACTAGACCGTACTATTACTACTAGTACTAGACCGGTACAGACTGAAAGATGTCGGTAGGTACCGGTAGCGAAAAAACAGTGCCGACTTTGGTACTGAGATGCTTCATTTATCCGCCTGCGCAGCTACACGGGTGGAGACACAGATGAGACGGAGGAGCAGAGAGCCCCTCCCCTTCCTCTCAAAACACCGTAGCGAGTTGCGGGTTAAAAATTCCGAAAAACTCTAAAGTTTCGCCGCATTTTGGAAAGGTAAACAGGAACAGAGCAAAATGAAACATATGCTATGAGATTTGTGCCGCAAAAAACAGGCATTCCAGCAATTAGTCGAAGCCACGCATTGCGTATGTTATTAACTTGGTGCTGCAGCTCTTTCACTTCAGTCCGACTGAAAAAAAGGTGTGTGAGGGGAAGACAGTGACATAACAGAAAGTTCCGAGGTAAGCAATAAATACCAGTAATAATAGTAAATGCACTTATATGCCACAAAACCATGGTTTATATCTATTTTTTATTTAAAAAATGTTTAATACTTTGTTATTTTCTCTCAGATTTATACATTGTACATGTAATTTATACATACATACATATATATTTATATGTATGTATATTCATGTATATTTATATATACATACATGTAATTTATTAGAGTACTCGATTAATCGAAAAAAGATTCGATAGAGTACTCGATTACAAAAATATTCAATAGCTGCAGCCCTAAACCCGAGTTTAGTGAGTTACACTCAAACCGAGATATGAAATGCCCAGCTGAAAACACATCACTAAAGTCATGTTACCTGATTAATATGATGCATGTCGGGCCACAGTGGAGGAGAAGACTCATAAGGAGATGTTCCATCGTATGTTTATCGTTATATAAAATGAGCTATATCGGGATATGGAATTTTGGCCATATCGCCCAGTCCTACTCTGAAGCAGATGAAGTTCAGTTATTCTCTGTCAGTGCCTCCTATGAGTATAAAAGCTCTTTGTGTGTTTTATTTAGCTGTGTTTACTGGTAGATCCAAGTCATTTCCCCACACTAGGACTCACCAGGCTGAGAAGCTTATTGAGTGTTTCACATTTATTTTGTATTTTTGCATCAGGAGATGTTATAATATTCAATTCTGTTTAAATCATTTCTATTAACTGAAACAAACAATTCATTTATTATGTAATATTCTCCTAATTCAGAGAAAAATATTTCTGGAGTTGATCAGACTTTGTTTGATGCAGGTCAGAATGGATTAAAAAAAAAACAAGATTTATTCATTCTGATGATACCAACCGGCTGATCCTGCCTTGTAGTACAAGACCTACTTTAGATGAAAGTTATTGACTTTTAGTAAAAAATTGTTTTGCTAAACTAGCATTTGACCCAACCTAGGGCTGGACGATTAATCGAAAATAAATCGAATATCAAATTCATTTTGCCCATAATCGTACGTTTGATATTTTAAAAAAATGAAAAGAAGCAAGTAGGTTTGGAAAAGTGACATCGGAGCATCCCCAGTAAAAAAACAAGAAAAAACAGAAAATTAAAATTGTGACCAATTAGAAAAAAAGTGTCATGATGTAAATTTGTGTTGACGGCAGGTCAATAAAATGTACAGTAGTGATTTCTAAACCTTTCAGATTCAGACCCAGAAAACAAAAGCTGCAGAGACTCAGTATTTTAACCATTATTGCTGGGGTGTAGAAACACTGCTAGCTCATAAAGAGTTATGTCAGCTATTACTATGTTTTCCCATCTATTTAAAAAAGTGAAGATGCATTCAACGAGTGAACAAGAAATCTGAGGTAAAACATGTTTAAACATGTTTCCTGACTCAAATGCAGGACAGTTTTGGATAGAATATTTTGGTTAATTTAAAAGAAAATATTTGCATGTCTGCTAATGACAGGAGTGCTGGACAGGAAATGCCTTAAAATTGTGAAAACTGTAAAAAGAAAAAGAAAAAAACAGGGTGGTGTAACAATGTGAATAGAGGACAGATGAATGTGGTGTAACACACTGCATCATCACCATGTAAAATCATGAGCCTGCAACCTGAAGGCAACAGATAACTTTGACTAGTGTTGAAACAGGAAGTAAATGTTCAGCAGGGACACTGAAAAACCTTACATAAAAACACAATCCGTCACACAATCCAGCTGTGGTTGATAGGAACAACATAATCTGACACAATCTTAATATAATTTGTGATGTCATCATTATGAAGGATGATAATCTGTTATACTGCTTTATGAGTGTCCTCACTGTGAATTGATATTAAGTTGAAATTTACTCAGGAGTTCCTAAATTGTGGTTGAGTGGCTGAAATGATGTAATATAAAATCCTTTCCTTTGATTCAAACTAAAACCCAATTTAATATATTCTGTCAACACTGACATTTACATTATTCCTCAGGTTCATAATCCAACTCGTGAGCAAATCTCCAGATAATCTTATAAATCCTTATGCTTAGCCAAGAGTATTTACAGCTGACTAAATGACCAGCAAAGTAGCTGGGAAAGTAATAGTGCATTAGCAACTTTAAACAATAACCATTTCTCCCATTTAACTGCAAAGAAGAATTTTTCTACACATTTGATACATTTCTGAATTTGGTCTAACGCAAAAAACTCTTCATAGAAATGGAAAAAGACAATTTTAGCATATTTCATTTGATCTGAAATGAAATGACACACTAGCTGTTTACAGTCCAACCAGAACTGAGCAGCACCATGCCTGTTACTGTACTTAATTTGCACCTTTTGAAAAGAATGTTCACATGTGCATCATTAACGATGGAAACCTAATCAGATACGCTTGATTCTTCTTTACAGGTCACTCCTGAAAATGAGATTTGACATGATCTCAATTAGATTTTACCTGTTAAAATAAAAGAATGGTTTTAAAAATCCCAGCTCCAATTTTTACATACTATGAAAAGCCAGCTCTATTTGTTACCGATTTCTGAAGAATCCTTCACTAAAACCTCTTAACCTCCTGACAAACCACAGGTAACATTTCCCCTCAACATCACTGTAGTAGACCTGAAATCTTTAAAGGGATAATTGGGTCAACTTTTTGCTTCCAGAAAGATCATTTAAAGTGCCCATGACATCGTTTTCCATGTTTTCTGACTTATCTATCTTGTTGCAACGTTGAGTTCTCACCTTAAACCTGCCAGAAAGAGCAAAAAACGGCGTCCATCTGTCTCCTAGTACAGCCAGTGAGAAGCTCTTCAAGATTTCAGACCCAGGTTTCAAACCGTTTTCACTCAGCCCGCTATGAGGTCATAGTGATCCGGACTTGCTTATATGGTAAATTCTCCGCCCACATGCACGTTCACGACAACTGGAGCGAGGCAGTGATTTAATTATCTTTAATTTAATCTTTGATGCCTCTAGATTAGCATTGCACCCATTATAACTCAAAATACGCTGTAATTATTTCCTAACGAGCAACTCAGAGATCAGAAGAAAGCGCCGCCTTCCGGTTCTGCTGGGTTTCTCCTTTTTTGGCAGCCTGACACTTCGGCTGCAGTAAGGGGCAGTGCCGCTGTGTGAAAGTGAAACTAAACGCTCGCTAAAAGAAAAGAGAAACACGAGAGGATAACTCTGTCTGTGCTACGCGAATGGAGGCGGCAGCACTGGCGTTCTCCTCGCTCCAGGTGTCGTGAACGTGCATGTGGGCGGAGAATTAGACCATATAAGCAAGTCCGGATCGCTATGACCTCATAGCGGGCTAGGAGTGAAAAAAACGGTTTGAAACCTAGTGGCAGAGGAGGTCTGAAATCTTGAAGAGCTTCTCACTAGCTGTACTAGGAGACAGATACACTGTTTTTTTACACTTTCTGGCATGTTTAAGGTGAGAGCTCAACATTGCAACATGACAAGTCAGAAAACACAGAAAACCATGCCATGGGCACTTTAAGGCTTTTAAATCACCTGCAAAAACATCTGTAAAATCTGAAATCAGTCCTCAAAAACACAAATCTGTGCATTTCTAACAGTGACCCGTTTATTTTCCCTTCATGTGCATTTAATTTGGTCATACTTTAAGGCAAAAAGCTGAAATTAAAAACATATTTACACAGCTTATATACAAACATTACTACTGATGTATAAAATGACACCCTCAGGAAATTGTTTACATCTCCTGGGGACCTTTTCTATAAAAAGTACCTCAACAGCATCTACTGGTGAAAATGAGAGTCAAAAAGGAGAGCTCTATAATTTTAACTTTGACTCACAACAGCTTGTGAAGCAGGTGTTGTGCTGGTTCTGAGGTAACAGGGTGCGCTAGGTGTGTACACACCTAGCTGGAGAATCTGAGGGATTCAGCTGAGGTAATGCTAGAGGCCAGTTCAGGGCTCTCACATCTTCACTAAAAATCAAATTCAAGAGCTTTCTAAATGATTTTTAACATTTTCCATGAATGTTTGAGCTAAAAATCTATTTCAGCTGCAGTTTCAAGTGATTCTAATTTTGAGGGGCGACACCAATTTTTGTTTAGTTTTGACCTGCTGATGCTGATTTTATATTAATCCCATGAATGTCAAAGTACTATAATTTTCTTTTTTAAATTCTGAAACTTATTCTGGAAATAGATCTCTTTTCATAACTAGCATTAATTATGGTGAGTTCAAGGACCCCTCTCCCTAACCCCTAAATTGTATAAATTTTTTGATCTCCAATTAAACTGAACATGTGGGACATTAACTTCAGGTGACCTATCAGGATGTGTTTAGAAACCAGTTTAAGTTTGTTTTTTATAATTTAAACTATGATACCAAATAAAACCAAGTCATCAAAATGTAAAAAAGAAAGATGTGCAGGTGAGGTGAGATTAAGAAACCCCCAGGGGCTTGTGTGTCTCACCTATGGAAATAAGTAACATCAGTACAATTTCATAACTGTAAATATTGACACCTTATTTCAAATGTATTCTATATTCGTCTCTTTATTAAAAAAAGACATTAAATAAATAAATTTGCCAATTCTAATCACCAGGGTATTTTTCCTTTGATGAATCTTTAGTTTAAAAGTAATTAATAACATTTTAAAGCACTTTCAAAACCATAAAATGTGAACATCCTAAGATTTTAAAGGCTTTCAAGCACACGTAAGAACCTTGACGTAGCCATGCTGTCAGTGTACGGGGCCTAAAGGTGATCCCAGCAACAACAAAGAGTGGAAAGCTAGGTGCTTTATGACTGCTTTTCTAAAAGTATTAAAGCAGAAAAACACTCCAGCCAAAAACAGCACATAAAATAAAAACACACACAGCCAGCTACCCCAACACACCGTCCGACGTAGAGGACAACCTCCGTTCCTAGCTGGATATTTGAGGCCAAACAAAGTGGGCTTCGCTGCGTGTTAGCAGGCTGCTACAGCATGGCAGCATCCCCGAAGCAGGTCAACAAAACAAGCCTCCCCTCTCGGTGATTACGACACCCTCACACGCGCGCGCCACACGACGGGACATTTACGCGCCATTTCTGTTCGTTAAACGTTAACGTTACCTGGCATTGTCCTGCTGGTGTTCGCCTCGGAGCGCTACTCGAACGGTAAAGTGCTCAGCGAAGAGTGCTTCTCTCTCGGCTGCTAAATCCTGTTAGCTTAGCCTCCGCGCTACCGTTAGAGAGCACGCTCGGTCACGTGGTCCGGTGAGGCGTTCACGGACCTTATAGCGAAGAGGACGTGTCATAAGCTCTTTAACCCTTTAACCTCCACACCAACAAAAAAAAGCTATTAAAATTTTGTCTTTTTTGCATCTTTATTCTTTCGCGGCAACGAGGCTTATACTATAATGTAAATAAACAACAATATAAAAGTAACTTTAAATTTCCCTTTACATAATTTTTTATGTTATGGTAATCTGGTGATCTTTCATTAGAGGGCAGTAGACATGCTGGACTGGATATGTCAGGTTTTTGATGAAAGTACTAATCCTAATACTCCATCTGACCGCCAGAAGTGGTTTGATGCTAATTTGTGACAATAGTGTACAAGCAGTTAAATTAAGAAATAAGTTTCTGTCTAATGAGAGGACATTTTTATGAATGTTTCCACATTTTTTATTATGAGGTTAATGATTTTGAGCATTATGTAGAAAAAGCAGTTCTAAAAAAATGTGTAAAAAAACAACAACCTTAGATAGAAAGTCTAGAAAACAAATGAATATGACAAGAAATCCAGGCTCATCTAAGAGCATTGAGCAAACGATCGTCTGCCTTCAGCATCATCATGATAATATATCTAAGTCTATTTTAATGCTGGCATGTGTGGTCAAGCAGTCCTACTGGGAGCATGTTGTTTTCCAACCAAAAGCACAAACAGATGTAGGTTTACAGCACACAGAAATAAATAAATAACCATTACAAGTGCCATCAGACAAAAGTCAAAGAGTAGAAGCAGCGGCGTCACAACATCTGGTTGTATTCTGGAACAGTATTTCAGTTCTTTCTCCTCAGAGGCCACTAGTGTATGATTAGAAGATAAATCGGACACAGAAAAACACCCAGCTCTAAAACATTTTGGATGATAAATTAGACACTTTCCTCTGTACGTTCAAATGGACAGCCAGCCCTTTTCTGTTAAGAACAAATTAATTTCTCTGTCTCTTTTAGCCATCAACAAATATCTTGACAGGATGAAATGCCATGCACAGTCTGAAATACACACCGTGGTTCTGTGTGAGATCATCAGAAGTTTGTGTGTTTGTAGCCACACTGATAGCAGCTAAAAATATGATTGTATAAAAAATATTTTTTAAATCCTCCTGTTTCAAGTTTGTAACTACCCTGTGTTCAACATAATTAGAGGACACTTCCAAAAAATTTAAAAAATAGGATTTTCACATTACTTAAAGGCACTGTCTGGAGTTTTGTCAGATGGCACCATCTAGAGGTGGAAACATGTATTGCAGCTTAAGCCCTTCCCTAACTTCAGTGTTTACAGCTGGATTATCAACGCCTTCGTTCATGAATGCACACTTCTAGCCGGCCAACAGAGCTAAAACACATCATTTCACAATGATCATTCTCACGTTAGGCTGTTTATTTACATATATATATATATATTTTTTAAAGACTTAGTTGTCCATAAGAACTGTTGCCAACACTGCACCGATCTAGGTACTACCGCAAACACTCGTACGCACTTTGTGATTGACACCTGTACGTAGGTGGAGGTCTAACGCAATTGGCTAATGCTGACTGGTGTTCAATTCTAATTGCGTGGGGCTCTATGGGACGGGGGGGCGGGCTTAGCAAAAACAAAAAAATGTACGTAATGTCTTACCATATTTTACAGAACAGAGTCAGACTATCACTGATATGGATTTCTAAAGAATCATACATAATTCCTGAAAGGGGGAAAATCTTCGGATAGCATCTTTAAACCATTTATTTAACAAAATAATGCAAAATTAACTAATTTACCTTCTTGAAAAAAATATCTGAATTCAAACCCAGTAACAAAATTAACCTACAGGTTGTTTAAAATAAATTCAGTTCAGTTTATTTATAAAGCCCCAGTTCACAACACAAGTCATCTAAAAGCACTGAGCAACAAACCTGAATCACTTCAGGTCCAGATCAGACTGCACTAAATGCAATCCAGATGTAATAAAGTTAGATTCATTATAAAACACCAGTTAGTCTAATTGTCCTGTTATAAAGGAATTAAAGCAGTTTTTTAAAGTTATCCCCAATCTGAGCAGGAACAGGAAGAAACCTCCAGCAGGACCAGGCCAGAAGGGGCGGGGCCTAATGCCAAGTTAAACACAACACTCCACTACTAATTAGGTTAATTGGCAACAGGTTGGTCACATTATCAGGTGTGAGAAGATCAACTGTAAAGGCTGACATATTACAAAATAATGCTCCTGAGACTCACCCTGAACTTCTGCATTTCACCCCAAACTACAGTTTGAGCAGAGCACCACTTTCTACTGAGTAGGAAGTACATAATCATTCCAGGACAACCTGATCACATGGTCAATTTTGTGAGGCCGAGAGCGATGGCCATAAAATGACCTTAATAGTTTGTGTTTGCAAAACATCTCATGAATCACCAGATGTTTAAATAAAATCCTAGAAAGTAATCATAAACGTACGACTTCCTCTGACTCCTGCTGGAGTCCGGTCTAATTCAAGATAAGAGCCACAGCTAATCAACCTTATCAAACACCAGAATAACCCCAACAGTTTGGAGTGCAAACAAATCACACAAGATCTGACAGAATTAACCGTCTGTTTGTTAGCAAAATATCTCATGAACCACTGGATGAATCTTAATAAAACTCTTGTCTTGGCTCTACTGTAACTAGATGTTATAGCTCTGATCAACTGATCTATGCTGTAAAATGAGTTTGTTTATCACAGGTAAGATAATAGTCAATTATAAACTTATAAATCCACTTCAAAATATGTGAACTGTCCCTTTAACAGGCTGCTGACGACAGAAAAAAGGTCAAAATCAGCACTGAGTGAAGAGATGATCCCTAAAATGTATAGGCCTATTTATGGTAAGACGTATGCAAAATACAAATATATAACATTCAGACATTAGTTTAAAACACCAGCTAGTTAAACCTAATTGTTTGTCTTGGTTGATCACATGAAGAAAACAGAGAGTTATTAGAAAAGCAGAAAAGTCAAAATGACATAAATGTAAACAAAAGGTGTTTCTTCAGGAATGTTGATGTTTTAAATAGAAAGAAAAATAATGAAAATGTCACTAAAGACAGCAGCACCAGTGTGAGGATGTCAGAACTAAAATAACGAAGGTGTATTTTTAGACAGGTCACATGCCACCTGTGTGTTTTGCCATCTTTACATGCTTTGACATTTTAAAGCATCACAAGATGAGTTTAGCCTCCAGAAAAGGCAGACAGGTGTGTTCATCAAAAAGAACCAGATGAAGTTTAATTTCTAGCAGAAAAGCTGAATAAATGAGCTGAAAACTGCAGGAGCTCAGCTGTCATTAGCTGAACTGTAAATATTAGATAGAAGATCAGAACTTCAAGAGGAAAATACACACGTTTATACCTATAAGGGGTCCAATTCCTTTAAAAGAAATGTTTACTATTGTCAAAGATGTTTATTTATTGTCATATCAGTGTTTTTCTGTACAATTTCACTAAGTTACCTATAATGTTATCATGTCTTTGACCATTTTTGTAAAATCACATTTTAAGTTTCGTTCTCTCCCTCTGATGATGTCATCACTTACAGGTTCTTATGATCCTATTTGGGATGCTCAGTTTGTTTCAAGGGATTTTTTCAGCTTAAATTTAAAATGTTTGAATAATTTAGCTAATATTGACAATTCATCTCAGCTTTAGCATAAATTATCCTCCATCTACAAATGCCTAAACAGTTCTTGCTTCCCTACCTCTGACCTGCTTCAGCCTCCTCCAGGAGCCTCTAGATCAGCTGACCAGCTCCTGGTCGTCCCTAAAACTGGGCTGAGGCTCAGAGGGGATCAGGCTTTTTCAGTTGTGACCCCAAATCTCTGGATCAAGTGACCCATGAATATCAGACAGATCCTCTCTCTTCTTGTTTTTAAATCTAGTTTAAATACACCTACAGTGCTGTGAAGAAAGTATTCACCTTGTTATAGATTTATGCTGACTCGTCACTCCTAAATCTTTCAGATCAGCAAACAAATTTCAGTATCAGACAGAGACAACCTGAGTAAAATGCAGTTTTCAAATGATTTTATTATTGAAGGGGAAAAAAAAAATCTACAAACCAACCTGGCCTTACGTGAAAAATTAATTGTAGCTAGTGGAACTGACCTCAGCTTTCCAAATATTGACAGTGAAGCACTTTGGTCCTACACTGGTTGTTTATAGTGTTTTATAAATTAATTTGGATTGTATATAATGTTGTTAATAACTATTTATTCACGATTTAACAAAGGGAGCATTAACCTTTTCAAATAGGGCCAGGTAGGCATGTCCTGCCGGCAGGAGGCCCCCGGGTCGACCCAGGACACGTTGGAGAAAGTACATCTTCAACCTGGCCTGGGAACGCCTTGGGGTCCTGCTGGAGGAGCTGGCGGAGGTGGTTAGGGTCAGGAGAGGTCGTTCCCTAGTTGGGATGCTGCTCCCGCGACCTGGACCCAGATAGGCGGAGGAAGACAAGACGAGTTTTTTCCATTTCAAATGAAATCATCATTTAAATCCTACATTTAGTATTTACTCAGGTTATCTTTGTCTGATATTGAAATTTGTTTGTTGATCTTTTGTTTCACTGTGTTAAATCCTGTTTTACCTTGTTCTTGTTTAATTTCCCTTTACCTCGGTGGTGCGGTTTTATGTTTTTTATTTTTACTTCACTCAAATTGTACTTGTTTTTCAATTGAGACGAGAGGGAGAGAGTTTATTAATCCACCCACCCTGTTGCGGAAATCAAATTACAATCACCTGTGTACCTACACCTGCAGCAATGAACCCCACTGTGAAGATTAAGAAAAATCCGAGCTCGTAATGTGTCCCTGAACGCAGCACGTGAACAAACATCCGCCACACTGCTTTTCACTCTCAAATGCCTGCGTGGCTTCGTGAATAAAAGCAGCTACAGTCATGAATAGGAAACAGTTAAACGTGTCCGTTCTGTTGAACTTTAAATGTGACCCAACAGACACAATAAAGGCTCTGCTGTTCGAGTATCAGCGTGTTTTTAAACTATATGTTCATGTACTGGTTAAAGACGTTCCCAGTGCTCAGAATGTTGTATTCCACCAGTACAAGTGCTTCCAGTCACCTCTTGAACTGTCTAAAACCATTTTATAATCTTAACAGTAAGTCATAGTCCGTCTTTACACACTGGTGAGACGTGTTTGTGTTGTTGGTTTGAACAAACAGAACTGTTTACAGAGAATAAAACACAATAAGTGAATTATTCACATTGTTTACGTTTAGTTGCCCGTGTTTGCTGCTAGCTTACTGTTTTTCTGCACCAATTAACTCACCGCTGAACTTCAAGATCAAACGGGGGCAATCCGAAAACCAGCTGTCAGGGGGGCAAACGGCTCTGTACTGCTCCAAATGTCACCAAAAACTACGCTGTGTAGAAATTAATCCACTAATATCCAATACGATTGGACAAAAAGCGTCTTTACTCCGTTTGTTCGTTTTATTTAGCAAAAAAAAAGAGCTTAATTTACTGCTTTTCTACCTTAAAGGAAAAAACGGTGTCGTAGTAGCGCTTAGCCAGCTGTACTCTTCGGCCATTGGTTGAAAAACACGTCAATCAAAGCTTTCCGGTTACGCTATTGGTCCGTATGACCACGCAGCCCGCCTCGTTTCTCCATTCACGCAAGTAAACAAAATACGGTATTCATTTTTCTTGCTGTGCTTTTTTGTAACCAGTATGGCCAGTTTGTATTCTACAACGCGGCTGTTTTCACGAGGTCTGATATTTCTCACAAAGATAAAGGTCGGTATTTATTATCCTGAAAATGTTGTAGATGCAAAATAATAAACTATACAAATGTGAAAGCCTCATTCTTCTTTATAGTTTAGAGAAATGTTAATTTCTGAAACAGCAACAGAATGGTTAATCAAAAATATGTTTTTGAGAAATACTTGAATTAAATTTTTTAAGTGGATTTAGTTTAAATGTGTACTATTTCTGTAAGAAATACTTTGCTTTGCTTTTCTCTGTTTTTGCTTACTCGTCACTTTTAGACGATTCAGATCAGCAAAAAAAGAAATGCAGATTTCAAATTAGGATTTCATCTTTGAAGGGAACAAAGTCTAAACCAACCTGGTAATTGCCCCTTTGTTAAATTAGGAATTAACTAATTAATTAGATTTTTGGGGTTAACTGGGTTCAGTCCTATCAGCCACGCACAGGCTTGATTACTACCAGACCTGTAGAATTAAATATAACTTTAATAGAACCTGTCTGACAACATGAAGGAGGCTAAAAGATCTCAAAAAGCAACACATTGTGTGTCCTGTTCTAAAGAAATTCAAGAACAAAAGAACCCAGAACAACATCTAAAGCCCTGCAGGCCTCACTTAGTTAAAGTTAAGGTCAGAGGTCACGATTCAGCAATAAGAAAGAAACAAGGGGCATAATGTCCTCAATGAGAGAGTTCCACGACCAAAACCTCTCCTGATCAAAAACAATACAAAGACCAGTCTCACATTTGCAGAAAACATCTTGATGATCCCCAGAACTTTTGGGAAAATATTCTGTGAACTGACGAGACAAAAGTGTAACTTTCTGGAAGGTGTGTGTCCCGTTCCATCTGGAGTAAAACTATTTCATAAAAGCATCATCATCCCATCAGTCAGACATGGTGGTGGTAGTGTGGTGGTCTGGGACTGCTTTGCTGCTTCAGGACCTGGATGACTTGTTATAACAGATGGAATCATGAATTCTGCTGTCCTGACCTTAAATCTTAAACTTTCATGCTGGAAAACCCTCCAATGTGGCTGAATTGAAACAAATTTGAAAAGGATAGTGGGACAAAAATCCTCCACAGAGTTGTGAGACACTCATTACTAATTATCAGGTAGGGCGTCGTTCACTTTTCACACAGAGCTAGGTTGGCTTGATTAGCTGTGTTTAAATACTGCACTCTGTATTTACTCAGGTCATCTTTGTCTAATATAGAAATTTGTTTGCTGTAACTGTATAAGGGTCTTACATGTTTAAAATCAGAATATTTATCAGTTTGTTATGTTTTACCTGATATGTGATAATGTGTTAGGACAAGGCAGCTTCACCTACTGCAGTATCCTCATAGCTCCAGTAGGGGGAGGTATGTAGTAATAAAAGGTAATCATCAACCTTCCCTCACTTTTTCCCTTTTAAAGGTAAATATTTTGACTAAAACTGCTAATAAAACAGCTGATGTCTTATAGCCAACCTACATTTTATGTTTGAGTTACATGTTGTTGATGGGAAACTGGTGTTATTGTGTGTTATGCTGTGGGAGACGCTCTAACCATAGTGTGTAAGCAACTCCTGACGGCTGTCATGATTTCTAGGAAGCTTTTGGACCTAAATGCTGACCACAAACAACAGTAGAGAAGATTCAATAACAATATAATGTTCATGATGTATGCATGAGTCCAGCTCAGGTTGTGAAGGTAGATGAGATGTAGAAGAAGAGTTTTGGTAGGATATGTTTGGGAGAGGTAGCAGGCTCCAGCAGTACAGGTGAGTGTGGTGTAGCTTTGGAGAGTGAGCAGACCATTTCTTGTGGAGCTGGGACAGATAATCGTTGGGTTCTCAAAGAATAAAGAGATTTCCATGAAGAAGGAAAAACTTGAACCAAAGCTCTGAATTATGTGCGGAGCAGGAAGGGCAAATTTTAAACGAAGCCCTAGTAATTCTGTAAAAATCATCTGATGAGTGATAAATAAACCAAGTACAGACCCTACACTGCCTTAATTGAAAGTCATTTTTACTATCTCTCCTTCAAACTTAAATGGTTCCGTTCCCTAGAATCTACCAGACCCTTCAAATAAAGATTACTATTTTCAAGTTTCAAATCTGTATCTGTTTTCTTCTGCTTGTCTTAGCCCGGGTTGCAGAGGTAACAGGTCCATGAGGGAAGTCCAGACATCCTTCTCCCCAGCTCCTTCTGGGGGATCCCAAAGCATTCCCAGGAGCCAGAGAGGATACATAATCCCTTCAGTGAGTTCTGGGTCGTCCTGGAGGTCTCTGAGTGGGATGTGCCTGGAAAACCTGCAGGGGGAGACAGCCAGGAGACATCCCAATCAGATGGCTGAACCACCTCAGCTGACTCCTTTTGATGTGGAGGAGCATCAGGTTAAGATTACTTAACTCTGAGCTCCTCTTGCATGATGGAGCTCCTCACCTAAGGTTAAGACCAGCCACCAGAGGAAGATCATTTCAGCTGCTTGAATCCAGGATCTTGTTCTTTGGGTTGATCCATATCTCATGACCATAGATGAGGGTTGGAATGTAGACAGACCAGTAAACTGAGAACTTTGCCTTCTGGCTCACCTCTCTCTTCACAGAACAGACCAAAGCCACGGCCTGATTACTGTAGATGAAGACCCAATCTGTTGGCCCATTTCCTGCTGCATTCTACTATCACTCAAGTGAGAATGGGGATATATACTAAAATAGAAAAGCTCTTTATTGTCCCTCAGTGGGGAAATTCAGGTGCACCAGCAGCAAGTTACAGGCAAGTAGAGAAAAAACAAGTTCACAGAAGAACAAAAATATATGTGTAAAATAAAAAGCTAAAAGCATAAAAGTCATGGCACAAAAAAAAGTAATAATACTAGCATAGATACTAGTAAAACAAAGTACAATCATCAAAAGTCATTACCAGATAAAGTCACAGAACTATCAAACTGAATATGGTTACTGTTATGAGGGATGTGCATAAAAAAACTGGTTGTGCAAAAGAAACTGTGCAAATACAGCAGGATGTAAACACTTTAGTCAAGTTCAGATAAAATCACAGAACTATCAAACAGAATAGGGTTTTTATTATGAGGGATGTGCAATATTTTTGTGCATAAAAACTGTGCAAATACAGCAGGGAGGTAAACACTTAAACAGTTTGTTGGGAGCAGTGATGGTTCTACAGTCTAACAGCTGCTGGGAGGAAGGACCTACGATAACGCTCCTTCCTGCATCTAGGATGCAGCAGCCTGTCGCTAAAGGAGCTCCAGTTCTCCAACAGCATCATGCATGGGATGGGATGGGAGATGTTGTCTAACACTGATGTTATTTTTGTCAGAGTTCTTCTGTCTCCCACCGTCTGCTCTGTCTCTAGGAGGCATCAGAGCTAGCCTTCCTGGTCAGCTGATCTAACTGCTTCCTCTCAGCTGTAGATAAGCCACTGCTCCAACTGACTACACCATAGAAAATGGCTGATGCCACCACAGAGTCATAGAAGGTCTTCAGGAGCGCCCCCTGCACTCCAAAAGACCCGAGTCTCTTCAGCAGGTAGAGTCTGCTCTGACCCTTCCTGTAAAGAGCATCAGTGTGACTCCAGTCCAGTTTACTGTTCAGGTGAACAACACCCAGGTACTTATAAGAGTCCACTATCTCTATGTCTGCTCCCTGGATGTTCACCGGTGTCAGAGTTGTGGGTCTGCACCTGCAGAAATCCACCACCAGCTCCTTGGTTTTCCCCTCATTGATCTGGAGGTGGTTCCTCTGGCACCAGTCTACGAAAGTCTTGTACAGTCCTGTAAGTATGTGTGTGTGTGTGTGTGTGTGTGTGTGTCTGTGTGTGTGTGTGTGTGTGTGTATTTTCAGTTGGCATCATTTCATGCCTCAAACAAGTTCTAGCAGAACGGAGCAGCTGACAATCCTGAAGAAGTTCAGGCACAAATCATGAGTTACTTGGGTGTTTTTGGTAAAACTCTGAACTATTTCCAAAATGACCAAGAGATCATCAGGCAGACAAAAATGATCTGGCATCAAGTGGAGGCTCAGGCCCTCTTAAAAGGCAGCGTATATGAAGAGAAATGAGCTTCAGGTCTATCAGCTGCAGCTCAGAGTAAAACCTTGAACAGCAGATGGAGCCAAAGAGACAAAACTCCCTGCAGACAAACAGCCTGGACTACCAGACTCTGACACTGGTAACACAGAGTAAACAAAGCAAACCTACGGTATATAAACAGATTAAAATATAACAGATTTAAACTTCAGCCAGATAAAAAACATAAAACAATGGGACTGCCCTACATGGAGCTTAAGGGTCAACGGTTCTAAAAACAGGAGACCTAAAGTTCTAGTCTTAGTTGAAGGGAAAATGCCTTGAATCAGGTATGTAGAAATGGTTGGAACTAACCTGAAATGTTTAAAATAGTTGGAAGAGTTCATATTAAGGAGAATAGAAGTTGATTTATTCAAAACCTACAGTATAAACTCAACCTAATAGTTAAACCCTGTTCAAAATCGAAAGTCAGTTTAAAACAACAGGAAGTTCAGAGGCAGAATGCAGTGAAACAGTAAAATATGTGAAGGACCGACAGAAAGACACACATATATGCAGAATACAGACAGAAAGATGGCTAAATAAGAGAATGACAGACAGTAGGTATAACAGACAGACACATAAGATAGAAAGAAAGACAGCTGTGTTTGTTAGTGTCAGCTGTTTTGGTGTTGTAATAATTTAAATCTGAGGTTTAAACTAAAGGAAAAGGGATTCAAAACTTAGGAACAAAGAAGGGAGATTTAAGTTTAGTTTTTTGTTTTATGTAATGTCTGAATGTTGTCCATGTGTTTTTGTTCTCAATAATAAGCCGACAGTTCAAACTGGTCTGTGGTCTCTTACTTTCTTTATTCTTTTTAATAAAGCCATATTTTGCTCCAGTACGAACGTTACTGGTCCACTTTATTGCTGCACACCCCCATCTGATACTCACCTGTAAATACCCCAGTGAGGTGTTACAATAACATAGAAGGTGGTGAGGATCCCTGTGTCTGGAAATAAGCACAGTTAAAAGAAAAGAGCAACAGAGAGAGCGTCACAGAAAATCAACCCACACAAACATCTCAGGATCACATCAGTCTGCTCCCTTAACCCTGCTGCCAAGAATTGTCCCAGTGTCAGGAAACCAAAAGTAAAACCTTGTAAAACAGTTTATTATTATCTGGGAATTTTATCTACAGGGAATCAAATGTACACATTCAGATGTTGACCAAAGCATTTGTATAAAAGACTTGTTATGACTGGCTTGTCACGTCAACCAGTGTTGATATTTAAAACCAAAATAGAAAGTAGTGGAATGCTGGCGGGGAAAAGATGTTTGCTGACTCTGGCAGCGATCAGCTGTTCTGTAACTATGCTATTAGTTTGGGGGAATTTTTACCCTTGATACTTTACTTTCAACAAAAGGTATAAATTAAAACGTACAAACAAAACTTGCAAAATGGCCAAATATATATTTTTTGTCATGTTTATCATTTCAGTAGTTCTGTACTTTTAGATTTTCTGTATATTGAACATAATTGTTTAGGCAGTAACTATTTCATTGCATATTTATTTAAAAATATATAATTTATTTAAAATGTGGTTAAAGCTAGTTTACTCCACAAAACTTTATTACAAGATACAAGATGACTTTATTGTCAGCGTCCTGATACAACGAAACTTAGTTTCAGTACAGCTGTTTCCAAGATTCAGACAAACAACATGATACAAAACAGAAAACAGGTGTCTGTGGGCAGACGGAAGGGTCGCCGGTTCGATCCCCAGCTCCGGCTGGGTTAGATTGTCGTTGTGTCCTTGGGCAAGACACTTCACCCAACTTGCCTGGTGGTGGTCAGAGGGACTTAGGGCGCTGGTACATGGCATCCCCGCTTCTGTCAGTGTGCCCAAGGGCAGCTGTGACCACAACGTAGTTCATCACCACCAGTGTGTGACTGGGTGAGTGACTGATCGTGTTGTACAGCACTTTGGGGAGTGTTCAACACTCTAGAAAGTGCTCTATAAATACAAGCAATTTACCATTTTACCATATGAGTGCAAAAACGCGACCAGATCGCAAAGCGTCCAGCCTTCGCCTCAGCTCAGCCAGCTGGGTTTAGAGTTCACAGCTCACTGCATCTAACCTGTGATTCAGCTTGTCCAGTGGGATTAAGAGTTCACACACAGCACGGCACCGTCCACAATCGGTCCTGCAGCTCCAAATTTGCAGACAATCCGGATCCCACACACACCAAACAGTAGAACCCGGTTGCAATGATCTACCGTAATTATGTAAACATCTTCAAATAGTGGGGAAAAAAGAACTGTGTCCATCGCATTCCTAGACCAGCTGATCCAATTCATGGTTAAAAGTCCAGAGGGAGATGCAGGCAGGTTCTCTGGAGAAGGTTGACAGGACAGAGAGCCGAGGAAGACGGGGAAACACGTCCGCTTGCCTCGAGAGCCAGAGATGAAAAAAACAACAACATTGTGTGCAAAGTTAATACTATCAAGAAAATTGTGGGACTATGGAAAAAAGGTTAGAACGAACACAAAATGCTTAACATCTGATCTTTCTCTGTAAGCAATAAGGATTACAATATGCCAAAAATTCCAACTTTAAAATATAAACTAATCATTATAAATTAATGGCATTACATTGCTACCAGCTGATGGTTTAGAAGAACCTAAACCTGCAGTCTGGAGTGGTTTTTTATTAATCTAAATTTATAAATGTTTCAAATGATAGTTGAGTTCTAAACTATGATATATGGATAGGTCTCCATAACATTTGTTATTTTTCTTAAGCCCCTCCTTCCTCCCATAGACAATATGCAATTCACAATGACCAGCAGATTTTTTAAGCCAATAAAATTTGAGTTTCCACATTGTTGACTGTCAATCAACATGCATGCACGACACACAAACCTGTAAAGGTGTGGCCACGCGCAGGACGCTCCATGTCTTCCTGTTCCAGACTCCATACCGGAAGAGCGTGACTGGTCATGGAGACGTCGGAGCAAACGTCTGCTAAAATGTTTGCCATTCCCCGGCTACTGAGGGCTACATCAACAGAACTTCGTGAAAAATACAATAAAGACTGGAGTAATGGACGTGCACAATTGTAGAGGGAGGGGCCTTGGTATGTTGGATTTAAACATTCTCTCTTGCTCAAATCCTCCGGACTGCATCTTTATTGGGAATGTAGAAATCTAGAGGCCAATTCAAAGCTGAGTACACAAGTTAGCATCAAGTGCAGTATATACTAAGGTGATGCTCAGTCCCCACTTTTTTCTGCAGGCCTGATCCCTTCAGCCAGATCATCACATATAGCTTGTTTCCATTGCAGGGCCAGGGACTGGTTGGGTTGCTATTTTGTCTGTCCTGATTGTAACAGCAGGCCCAGACTGTGTCGTCATGGGTCTATCCAGTTGTAGGTCCATAGGACAATGGAGTGGTATGGTTTGGTTGGAGCACTTGGCGTCAAACAACACAGTCCACCGATTGGGGGACAAAAAAACGTCAATGCTAGCGACAAGCAAAACAAACCCGGATCAGTAAGAAATGAAAGAGTTTATAAAGAAGTTTCACAGTGGATGGCAGTGAAGGATTCAAACCAAACAGGGATATCAGAACAGTCAGGATCAGATTCAGCCAAGCTTAAAGTAAAAAATGTTTCTGAGCCTGAATTTTTTTTTATAGTGGTGATAAGAATGGAATCATAAACAAACTAATGCTCATGCCACTGCTGAATAAAAATGTTCTCTTAAGGTGCTTTTAACACGACAAACAAGTACACTTTAAGTAAAAAGGACCTTAAAGTCACAGTTTTGGCTTGTTTTTAGCACCTCTAGGGTTAATTTTAAACCACTGTTGTAAAAATGAACTGTTCCCCCTCCCCCTGCTGTGTGCCTATGTTTTCAATCATCAGATACATGTTTTCTTTGTTTCTTTGGAGGCTCCTCCATAATGAACACGATACAATAGATCTCTTAGTTCATATATACGATGTCTGTGTCTCCAGCTCGTCTGTCCTGAGCAGGTTCTGAGGTGGAACCATGGATTGCTGTAAAGCGACACTGCTTCTCACTAGATACGTGACTTTGTGAGACTTCAGGGCAGCAGACAGGAGACTCAGAAGTTGTAAACGTGGTATTCTGGACACAAGCAGCAGATGGGGCTGAGTGACTTTTCATTAACCCTGTAAAGGGTCATATTAGCACTGGCTCAAGAAAAAGAGTTAAAATGATGAAAAAGTTACATAGTGTGCCTTAAAGTAAACTTTAGTGTCAGGAAATCCATTTTGTTGACTTTAAAGCACTTCTAATAAAATGAGCTTTGGTAAAATCGTATGTCACTTTTATGTTGAGGAGTGGGGTGGCTGATGAGTGTTATTAATAAAGTAACTAAAAAAGTAATTTAACGAAGTTACTTGGTAAAGGAGTGATCAGTAATCAGACTACTTTTTCAAGGAACAGGGAACACTGGTCAGGACTATTGTTGTGTTCTGTGTGACCTTTTTTCTGTTGTTTGTAAAAAAAAGATGTGCGGGGAAATATAACATCTGCTTTTCTACTTCCACAATGAAACTCTCCTTGTCCATGTTTAGTGGTTGTTTTTGTTCTGCTATATTGTCGTTGTTCAGCTTAGTCTTGTCAGTGTTGTAAAGTACTCCACAATCATGTGATTTATCACTGAGTGCCAAACTAGAACTACTACATATCTTCAGCATCGCGGTGCAGACCAGCACTACTGGGCCACATCATGGTGCTCTTCGTGGGACCACTTTCATCAACTCCAATCATTTCTATTTAAAATCAAGGCTGAAGAGTCAGCTAAATGATGAGATACCCCACTGGTATAATAGTCTGGTCAAAGGAGAAAATAGAAGCCAATGATATCGAAACAAGAAGCTCCTCACAATGCACGAGAGGGTTCACCCCAAATTCAGCACCCTGAGACTGTGTCCTATAGGGGGAAAGGGGGAGGCTGTATTAGATTCACTATACAGAAGGAAACAACTAAGATCCTGCAGCACATCAGTAAGAAAATCCCCAGTAATGAAGGGCTAAGTGAATGTCTCAGGCAGCAGAAACCCAATGTGGAAAAGGAGGAACAGGCAGAACCATCATGGAGCCCAGCACAGCATGAATCCCACCAGTGGCTAGAAAAGGCTGGACTGAAGGACAGAACAGAGGCATGATCATGGCAGCACAAGAGCAACAGAGGCTACAGTAGACAGGACCCAAGATGCAGACTGTGCAAAGATGTCCCTTAGTTCATAATATCGGGACGTAAGATGCAGGCAAGCCATACACAGAATGCCATAACCAAGTGGCTGGAATATTGTACAGGAACATCTGTAGCAAGTATAAACTGGAGGTTCCAAAGTGAAAATGACAAAGATACTTAGTTACCATGGGGCTTCCAGATCCAGAATGACAAACAGAAGATGATCAACCAACAGGACTCTGTGGTGTTTGACAGAAAATGGCAGTGATGCCAAGAAACAGGAGGCTTGATAAATACAAAGGGCTGAAATAGAGAAGTTTTACAATTTAAAGTCCTTCAGTGGTGCCAGTGGTCGTTGACCCCCAAACTGGAAGAGTGTCTCCAACGGATCCCAGGAACAACTTCAGAGATCTTTGGCTAGAAGAAAATACTGCGTAGAACCATGAGTCAGATGTCTGAGAGAGGACCTGAGCTTAAAGTGAAAGTGCAACTGTCCATGTGGGAAAAAAGGGTGAGCTGAAAGGCAAAGAAGTGCATGTGGACACAATGTAAGATTTACCTCTAAAATGATCCAGATGTCCAAATTCTGACAGGAATATAATATCACCTGCTTTACTTTTTTCTTTACAGAAGTTCTTACAAGGATAAAGATGTTTAACACTTGCAATACAATGTCATTGCACACATCATAATGGAGCATTTCACATACGATCAAGAAATCACTTTTTGTTGCTGCAGCACAATGTAGAATTACAGTAAATCTCCTCATTTACCGTAAATCAAATCACACCAGGGGAATTCTGAGGCAGATCTCAGGCTGGCGAAAGTGAAACAAAAACAACAAAAACAGCTGAACACGTTCACTGACTGCAGATTGTCTCTGACATTTTTAGGAAACACAGCACTCGTCTGCTTTGTCATCTCAGTAACAAGTGAGTATTCCACTTTTTCTTTGATTTATGCAATACAACAATAACACACATTCGTATTTCAGAGTGATAGCACTTTGTAATCCTAAGAGCTTAACCCTTATGCGTTGCTAAAGAGTTACATTAGAGTTTTTAACTACACTGAAAAAAAAGATCTGTTGGATTGACATAATTGAAACATGTACATCGGTTGCACAAAATTCAATTATGTTTTTGTTTAATAACTTAATTATATAATGCCAAATTAATAAATACATGTTATGAGAACATGAATGTTTCATGTTGAGAACTTTTAATCAAATTTTGTTTCTTTTATACATTCCATTCATGTTGTTGGTATATGAACTACTTAAATAATACCACCATACTTATTACATGTTATGGGAACATCATTTTTCCATTTTGAGAACTTTTAAGCAAACTATGTTTTTAAACAAATTCCACTTATGCTATAGGAATATGAAACCCTTAAATAATACCAACATATTTGATGTATGTCATAAGAACATTAATGTTTTGTTTTGAGAACTTGCAATCCAATTTTGTTTCTCTTTTAAACCTGCCAAAAACTGTTTTAGCAACAAGATACATAAACAATTAGAAATCAGAATACTATACAGTACTAAACATACAAACACAAATAACAGTTTTCACTTTTATTTCTAAAATGAAACACTTGAAAATTTGGTTCAGATTCAGATTTATCATGTGACAGAAATGATCTAAATCAGTTCAATATATTTAGAATTTTTCAAAGTGCAAACAAGTATTAAAACAATACACAATGACATATTTTGATCACAGTAGGTCTGCAGTTGACCTTTAAGCACTTAACTGGAATACTTCAAGTAATGACAAACTAGCATATTTGAAAGTCTTTTGTCAACAGCGAGTATGAACATAACACCAAGTCAAATGAAAATGTCTTTATGTAAAGTTGACTTTCCACAGTAAAGACGAAATCTAAACATTTAAGAAGTTTCTCAGAATAATCTCCGTGGTTATGGCAAGGTTATGTGGTTGTGTGTGCGCGTTCAAGCGTGCGCATCAGTAAATTTAGAATAGCAGTTGTCAACTTTGCAGGCTGTGCTCACAGGTTGCCATTACTCAGTCTATTCTTCAGGAACTGGGCTTTCTTTGAACGTGTGGCACCATCTAGCTCCATAACCACTTTCTGGAGGACTTCAGAACTGTACCTGAGTTGATGATAATCGATGTTTAAACTGTACATGAGGCCAAACAGCAGCGCTAAAGCCAATGGAATATTGTCCAGTTCTTGGATGACGATTTAGCTTTCCAGGGCAATTCCTGCATCGTCTGGGCCAGGCTGGGCTTCATGTCGTTTCATTGTGAAGATCCCCACAGTAGTCTCTCCTCAACAGATTCTTCAAAGGCTGCTTCATCGTCTCCCTGCACAGAAGTTCATAATATATTATTGGATCTAGTATTAAATATGGTACATAACTCAATACAACAGACAAAGATGATACCCAACAAAATCTAGATCTTACACTTTGAAGGTGTGTCCCAATTCAAAATAAAAACTTTATATACAAAGTTTTCATTTTGAATCTAAAACTGTTGTAAAATTGTGAAAGATCAACATTGTTAAATTTTTTAAAAACTTCTTTCATGAAGGGTTTCTGGTTTAATTCATATCATGATTTAAAAATTCACAGTATACAGTAAATGAACCCTTTAGTTGCCATTTTTGACCACTAACCATTTTTGAAAGGCATACAAATTCAAAATTCTGATATCAAATGTGACACATTAATGGCTCATTCATCTCATTAATTAGAGAAATTGAGAATATGGATTTTGATGCATTATTGCTTCTTGTGTGGTGTCAGACCAAACAAGTTACGCTGGAGTTGTTTACATGATTTGGATCATATGACTTCAATATAAACACATTTATTGACAACTTCTCATAAAAATAAGGTGAATGACAAAATTGACCAATTTTTTCACCTCTCACATTCCTCAAAATCTGACAATTTGAGTTATTTAATTTGTTTTTAATAATGAAAGCTAACATGTACCATGCTGAGATGGGATTCCACACCCGTGACGTACCTGTAACCCAAAGCCCTGTGTGAGTGGTGATGTGATGGGGCAGAGGGAGGGAAACGTTCACGGATGGGGAGGTAAGACTGGGAGGACCAGCCCTGCAGGGAGCCATCTCCCCTGTGGACCTGTGCTGTTGTGGTCCTGATCGCACAGCCTGCAATAACACAATGACACACAGTTTCACATCCTGCAATGGGGAGCTGCTAAGTAGCGCTCAAAGTAGCATTCATAGGCCATTGTTGACACACACCCGCTGCTTCGCCCAGCACACACACACACACACACACACACACACACACACACACACACACACTCGCAGGCGAACTCACGGTGAGGAGGTGCGTGCCAAATATCAGGGCCTAGTTCTCTCTTATGTGCAGCTCTCTTTATAATGAACGTTTTTGGTGCATATTGTGTCCCACACATTCAAAATACACGGATTATGGATAAAACTTAATAAATAAAAAATTCATTGAGAGACACATACTACCATTTTCATGACTAGAAACCAATCCACAGCCAAAACTATTTTAAAAAATGCACCTTTAGAATACACACATTTTCTTTAACAGGGTATAACGGTTAAGATTATGGTTGGTGATGATCACAGCACATTTACGGACTGCAGTTAAAATGTCATTGTTTAAATTCTGTTTCTGTTTCAACCAGATTTGCTGCAAAATGGATCAAACTAACCTTCATCCCAGAGTCAGACAACTTTTGGACGAAGTTTTAAATCTTCACACTGTTCATTGGTTGACTCCCCCAAATGATAATGAAACGATTCTCATCAAGAAGCTGAAAGGACTGGTCAGAAATATTAAATGGAGCCCTGAGGACGTCTCAGTACTATTTAAAGCTTTTCTAAATCGATTTGAGTCACCGGATGAAGGTAACAGATCAGATCTCATCACATGGATGATCCCAATGTTTCACTGCATTGAGATGAACTGTATTACATCCAGATGGAGATCCAAATCAGGAAGAACCCTGATTGAGCTGGTCAATGACTGGACTGTAACTGATGAAAACCTCAAACATTATTTGAAAGATGACACAGACAAAACACTGGATGAGATTATTGATGAAATTCGACTTGAAAAGTTAAACCAAGTTGATGAAAAGATGTTAAAGAAGGTTAAAGACGTCGTATCATCAGTTGATCAAGAGCTTAAGTCACATGGTGAGGGATCACAGTTGAGTGGCCTGAAAAAAGACCTGCTGAGACTTTGTCAGGCAGCAGAAAGAACTCACTTCAGACCACGACTGACCCAGATGGTGAGCTGGTGTCTCATGGCTCTTTCCAAAACGGGGAGACTAATCCAGGTTGGGACTGGAGAAGGGAAGTCCTGCATCGTGGCAATGTTTGCAGCCTATAGAGCTATGAGAGGAGAGAAAGTAGACATCATGTCAAGCTCATCAGTTCTAGCAAAGAGAGATTTAGAAGAATGGAGGAAATTTTATAAAGATCTGAAGATCAGTGTGAACTGTAACATCAACAAACAAGTTGAAGACCTAAAGAAGTGCTATGAGCATCAGGTCGTTTATGGCACAGTGGAAGAGTTTGCAGGAGACTGGCTCAAACACCACTCTGAGAGGATGGACATATTCGGTCAGAGGACATTCCAGTGTGCAATCGTAGATGAAGCAGACTCTTTAATGCTGGACAAAGGTCACCATGTTGTCTATATAGGCAGTGACATGCCAGCTCTGCAGCACCTCAACCCTCTCCTGGCATTCATATGGGCCACAGTTAACCAGTACAGCAAAATAGGTGCAAACACAACTGTTGGGAGGAAATACCCCTTTTATCAAGTTGTATCTGAGCACATTAATGAAAAAGATACTGATGAGTTCATTCTTCAACTGGCCGAGATCACAGGTCTTCTACCCAAAGGCTCAGCCCAAGAAATACAAAGGAACCCAAGTCTTTTAATGGAGGAAACTTCAGGTGTTACAGCTGTCAAGCTGGTGGACTTCTTTAAGAAAGTGGAGACCAGATTCCCATCCTGCCAGTTTGACCTGTACACCATCAACAGTAGTGGATCATTAGAGGAGCTGAACAAAAGACCACAAAGACAAACTGAGCAGAGACGAGTGTCCCTGCTTCTGAATGGTGGCTTCTGTCAGTACATTTATCCTGATGAAGACAGCGTTCAGAAAGCTGCAGAAGAAGAAATAAAACGTTCTCTGTATTTCACCCCATGTGGACTGAACAAGACTGAAGACAGCTGCTACGTCCCAGGATTCCTCTCTGATCTGGTCAAAACTAAACTCAGAGTTTGGATTGAAAATGCTTTTAAAGCGAGAACCATGGAGGTGGATCATGATTATACTCTGGAGAAACATGGAATAGTACCTGTGGACTACAGCTGCACAGGTGTGGTTGAAAACTTCATGAAATGGAGTGACGGCCTTCATCAGTTCCTGGAGATGAAACATCAGTCGAAGCTGAGCGACATGACAGCCATCACTAACTACATGTCCAATGTTGGCTTGCTTCAAAAGTATAACGGTCAGATCTATGGGATGTCTGGAACTCTTGGCCAACAAGCAGAGACTCAGACTTTGAGGAAAATCTACAACGGTATTGAAACCTGTCAGATACCTTCCTTCAAGCGCAGAAAGCTGTTTGAGGTTGAGGGTCTGGTTATAATGGATATACCAACATGGATTAATAAAATCTGTGATGTCGTAACTGAACAAACACAGCCTACATCATACAGGGCGCCAAGAGCTGTGCTGCTCATCTGTGAGACCATCAAGTTTGCAAAAACTCTTCACCAAGCTCTTGGAGATAAAGTCCCAAACAAAAGACTTTACATTAGCAACAACATGGACAACAGAGCAATATTTACCAAGAAGCTGGGAGCAGGAGAGGTCATCATAGCTACAAACCTCGCTGGTCGTGGAGCAGACCTTCAGATCTCTGACTCAGTAAAGACAGCTGGGGGTTTGTTTGTTGTGCAGACCTTCCTGCCCAAGAACGCTCGTGTGGAGGCTCAGGCCTTTGGTCGCGCAGCCAGACAAGGATCTCCAGGGTCTGCTCAACTCATTGTCTGCTCCAAACATCTGTCAGAACCAGTTCAGTTTCTGGTTTTAGCAAAGAAGGTTGTGTTTTCAATGGAAAAAACGACAGCTGACTCAGCTTTTCAGGATTGGTTAATGCATCTACGGCAGTATCAAAGTTGCAACCCCAATGAAAAGCATGAAGATATTTGCTCTCTACTTTCCCACATTTTAACTGAAGACTCAATGTCAGACATAAAAATGACTAAAGACATCAGAGATTATTCAATGGCTGAAGAATTATTTAACTATGTGGAGAGCCACATCCCAAAACTAAAGAAGAAGGAGGAGCTCTTTAGTCAGTATCTGGAAACTCTGGATAATTTCTATAAGAGCAACAACAACAAAGCAGCAGCATCAGATGTGTCTGCACTGAATGAGTTTTGGGGAATGTGGCTTCTTGTTAAATTCAGAGAGGAAGACCCTATCAGTAAAATCAGCCTGAAAGAAGAGCTGGACAAAGCCCTCCAAGAGCTCAGGAAGAGACGATCCCCCTTATCTAACCTGCACCACTACATTGTCTCTGGAAATGAGCTACAAGAAATGGGAAATCTTTCAGAGAGCATCAACATGTACACTAAAGCCATAGAGGAGGACCAGTGTTGGGCAGCAATCGCTTTTTACAATCGAGCGTTTGCATCACTAATACAACAAAACACACATCAGGGTGCAGACTGCATCAATCAGGCCCTGGAAGATTTACAACAAGCACTCAAGTCTGTTGAGCTCTACATTGAACAACTTCAGGTCACTTATAGATACGCCACACAACCAACCACAGACTCAACTAGGAATCAAACCAACAGGTTTAACAAACACATCAGGGCCAGACAGAAAGTTCTGGTGTCCTTTCATGCAAACATTTTTGAAGCAATTCAGAAGTTAAAGAAAGTTAAAAACTCTAAACGTTTTAAACTGAGTAAGAAATTAGTCTACTGTCTGGTCTCATCACAGCAGACTTTGTTCATGCTAGCTGCCTCAATAGAACTGGTTAGGGTGATTTGTTCCAGAGACCCTCTAATGGGCCACCAACTCATCAGTGCCCCCTCCTTTGACCTGTTCATTGAGCTCAGGAGTCTTGAAACATTCGGCCTGAGTCATGTTTATGTTGTAGATTCACTCTCCTTTCTGGGCGCCTTGTGGTTAAAGATCCGTAACTTTGTACATGAACTATTTAGTGACAGAGCAAGACCCCCCAGACAGACCACAGGATAACAAGTCTACTATAGATGTTGGAAAGCTAAAATGCACATGATTTCAAATGGTTTCAGCTTTTTGTTCATTTAAATGTATGTAAAATGTTATGATAATGCAACCTTTAAAAAAATATTGTCCTAGACAGAAAATGTTGTGGTGATAGAAATGTGCAATATTTTTATCTGGCTCCTGCTCAAAAGTTAAAAGTAAATCCCATTGACTTGATTTTGCTTTTTAAGCCAAATGTTTATTTAACTAAACTTTGATAAATTGTATTACATGTTATTAACATGCAGTGTAGCAAATAGAAATGAGGACGATATTGAAAAAGTCAATCTGTGACTGCACATGTTCGGTGCAGAGGACACCTATCAGGTTCAGATTTGCCAAAGAGACAGTCGGAGTCCCCGTCACACTTTGTTTTGGAAGAGTTCCCTTCTCAACATCTTTGAAAGAAGATAACATGGTCTCCCTTTGCCGTCTCTGAATCTACAGAACCCTGAACATTTAATCGGATACATACGTGTCACTCAACAAAATCTTTTTGTGACTCTAAGTTTTGACATGAAACATGTTTATAATCAAAATTACTTGTTCATCTTTCAGTAATTTCAGAATTATTTAGAAATCAATGGTTTATTGATTATAGATTCCTATATTTTAACTTCTTAATTCATGGAATAACTCATGTTTCAAATGAGTTTCAGTGATTAAGTCAATATATCATATTATTAATGTGATATTAATATAAGTACTACTACTAATGTATTTGTGTTTAAATCATAAAGGTATTTAAAGTATGAATTTCATTATAAGTTAAAATCATTAAGTCTGGTGTTCTGACTTTCTTGAGAGATAAAGTGTTGGAGTGACTTTTGATAATGTTATCCCTAGAAAATGTGTGAGCTTTTGATTTGCTCATCAGGAGCTGATACAGATAGTACTTGTCCCATCCTGACAGTCCACGTCTGTCTCATGAGGCATGGGGTATCATCTGCGTCCCATAGCGAAGAGCCAATTCCGCTACCCTCAGATTAAGTCATCAAGGCCACAAAGCCAGAGGTGACTGATCCAGACCTGCAGTCCTGGACGAGCCTCCAAGTGCCAGGTGGTGGAGTCACCAGGAGCCAGAGGTCTGCTTCATGCGTTTGGGGGAGCTGACCTTCTTTGAGTCCAGCTGAGGCCGACCACAAGAAGGAGCTGTTGATCCAATAGGAAGCTGACTGAGATGAGTAAACCTAGGCTATATTTATAGACTGGTGTCAGATTGTTAATTATTAATAAATAATTATTTAGCCTTAGATAATTAAGCCAAGCCTGGTTGTATTCCTTAGGTCAACACACCTATTTCTCAAGAAACCCTGAATGAAATTTCTCATAAGTGGTTTAGCCTTACATCTACATGTTATGTGTTTGTTGATTGTTATTTGTTGATTGCTTAGTTTAGTAATAAAGCTGATTTTTATATATAAAATCAGTCGTCACTCTTTCATTTTATTAACAAAGAGAGTTCACTGGACATCAAAGAACCTATCTTCTGGTACAATAATAAGTATTAAAGCCAAACAGAATTCATCTTCATAAATTACAAATATTTGGATTTTGTTTGATTACTTTATATCTGATTTGACCCCCTTTATAAATATGTAATAACTCTAAAGCAGCATCACTATGTGGGTCCATCAGGCATTAAAGTTATTGATTTGAATTATCTTGATTGGATTGTTGACTTGATTTTTCCCTGGATAATCATTTAAAACATTCATGGTTTGTCCTGCACTTTTCAACTTAATCTTAGAGCTGCACAATATGTTAACACTTCATTTTTATTGAATTATCAATGTGAATAATATCAGCATCGCAAAAAAAGTGCAATAAATCAGATAGCTTTTATGCAAATAATATATTTACAGGGCTGTACAGTGCGACATATATGTTGCACGTGCGATGAAAAAAATTGTGCGATAAACTACCGTTATTTTTAGACGTAGCACTTGTGCGATCAGGGTTTCCTCTAATTGATTGTGGCGCACCGCCACACCTTCAGAATTAACTTAAAAAATATATATTTTTAAACAATGTCAGGTGGCCCCAGTGGGTGGAACATTTCTTGAGGGGGAAACCCTGCAGACCTGAAAGTGAACTTGAAAAGCTCTCACAACACGGCTAACCTAGCTTACATGGAGAAGATCCTCCCTCCGCCTCAGGATCAGAAGGTAAACCAGGTAAAGTAGCAATTATATTATGAGTGGCTCAGGTACAATTACGGTAAATAATTCATGGGCGTAGATTTGTCATGGAGGTGATCATGTCTCCAGAAATCACTGAAATGTCCCCACCAATAACTCTATCCATGGGTGCAGATGTTACAGGTCCCAGATAGGCAACCATGTAACAGGTAGATTCTGATAAAACAGCAAATGAACAGACAGGACATCAGTTTGGTGTTATCGCGTCAGCTCCTCGCTGTAGAATTTATTAACATTCTTTTACCAAAATAATCTGAATTATCAGTATAAATACACAGAACAATTAAACACAAATGCTAATTTAATTATAAAACAAATGAAAATTATTAGTCCTGCAGTAAATATCAACTTTGTAAATGTTCACTGGTGTTCAGACGTCCTGATGTAGCTCTGATTCTTCAGGAGGAAGAGGAGGACAGAACAGGAGGACACAGATTTATTTGTGAAAATAAATCTGTGTCACGAGTTGATCCTGAGTGTGTAGCACGGTTCAGCAGGTCATTGAAGTCAGCCTCGTGTGGTTTTACTGAAAAACAATACATAATTAACTCATGTTCAAAATCACATTTTTCTTCACTGATAATATCACCATTATGCAGACATTTATGTCTGTAAAGGATCAAGAGGTCAAAGTAACAATTAAATTGGACATGAACCAGTCAACCACTAACCCATTAAATGCTAAATGCTTTTTATGTAGTTGAGATAATTTAATAACGATTTTAAAAGAGGTAAAGACCTGACAGCAACAAGTTAAAAACTTTCCTTTGAGTTGGAGCCTAAAGTTTACACGTACATGTTTGTGTCTGATTAGAACTTATTTAAATCCAGAAAATCACCAAACAATTTATCAAACTCTAAAGATAAATATTTCAAAAAGTTCTGGATATTTACAAAGCTGAATGAGACAGAAAGGGGCCAGTGTAACACACACAGACCTGCCGCTAACAACAAGCTAGCTTCAGCTAAACAGATTACTAGCCGGTTGACACGATTAATTTACTAAAACTGGCTACAAGAAAAATCACAACTGACTTATTTTGGTACAGAGTAGTCAGCTAACGCTTCACAGTGTCAAAAATGTTGTCATTTCATCAACTTACATTAGAAAATAGCTCCGAAACAGCGATAATGAACAGCGCTCTATGGTGGAACTATTGGCGTCTGGGCTTTGTTTGGAACTATTGAGAGCTCCATGACCGACGTTACTTCCGCATTCCATTCTTTCTATTGGAGCCAATGGAAGTGTCCGAACTCTGTTTCTCTATGGCGCTGGAATGGAGAAGGGTCTGGCTGCGGCCGCTGTGGAGCTCCACAGTAACCGGATACACGTCACCTCCACACTAACCGAAAACACGTGACCTCCACAGTAGCCAGAAGAGAGGCACCTGGGTCAACAACCCTCCCCCTAACCCTAACCCTAACCCTAACCAATTCCGGTACGGTATACGGAGGTTGTGTAAAAGTCGATTTAATTGAAGTTTCGTGTTTCCGGTTAGTGTGGAGGTCACGTGTTTCCGGTTACTGTGGAGCTCCACAGCGGCCACAGCCAGATTCTATTGGCTGGAATGGGGAAAGAGCGGAACCAACGGTTGCCAAGTTTCCTGTTGCCCCCTACTGGCGCTAAGGAGTATTGCACCTTCAGAAAATAGGTCTATAAAGACCGAAATAAAAACGTCCTTTTGGACTGAATTTACAATTATTTTTGTGTTCAAAACTTATTACACAACAACCTAGGATTATATCCCAGTAAACCAACATTAACCACAAATTGTGACCACATTTATTTGTGTGTCACACAGACATAACGCTGCCTCTCCAACGTTCAGCCCAGCAGACCAGGTGCTGCTGCTGTGAGCGGAGTCTGCAGACGGACCTGTGTCCAGCAGGTTGGAGAAAGAAAATTGCATCCGTTAAAAAAAAACAAATACGCAGTTTTTTAAAGCGTAAACGTGCTGTGAATCGCAACGTGACGTAAATTACGTGGATCGTGCTTTAAATGCGCTGTGTGGAGTAAGTGACGTGTGGTGGTGTTTTTTGCATATTTTATCATCAGGAGGCTGTTTTATTTAGTCTCAGCCACTTTTAAAGACATTTTATCCAATCAGAGCCCTGCAGGACAGACACCAGATGTCTGACTTTTTCCTCAATGACAGAAAACACTGAACTTGAGGATTTAAACCTAATGGGGCCCTGAGGCTGTTACCATGGAGCAGGTCTGGTTCTGGGTCTCTATCCTGCTCAAAACCCCTCTAAAATGCTCCTGGAACCAGCTACTGGGACCCAGAACCAGGACCAAGGGGACATGGGGCTGATACCCAAGGAGGTCTGGTTCTGGGTCAAACTGACAGGATCAGAACAGGTTTATGTGCACCGAGCCAAATCTGCACTTTAAATATTTCCTGTCTCGGCGTGCGCTCAAACCCCCAAAACCCGGTGCACGTCTCATCCTGGTCCCCACCAATGTCCAGAGCAAATCTACACCACTGAATTAATATTTGTTACTTTTCCATATTCCTTTGATACTTAACTGGAATGTATAATAGCTCAACTGTTCAAAATAATACATTTATGATTTTCTGTGATTTTGTTGAACACAACATTTTATTTCACTGTGTCTCCGTCTTGTCCCTGATATGTAAGTCTTATTACAAAAAACTAAAACTAATACTGAAACTAATAAAAACTAAACTGAAACTAGGTGTTTTCAAAAAATATAAACTAACTAAAACTAGCAAACAGACGGTAAAAACTAATTAAAACTAACTAGAATAAAAAACTGTCAGTATTATCATGATTGACGCTGGTATCAACAGAGTAGTAGAAGTAAAATCTCGCTGAAGCAGATATGGATCAGCTCAAGAAACATCTGGCAGATGAAGTACGAACATTTATATAATCCATCAGTGTTTCTCATGGGTTGAACTAGAGCTGCATATTCACTCGTCGTCTGCCTCGTCCTCATTGAACGGACATTCAACAGACGCGCTGTCTTCTTCACTCCCGTTTAATTCTTTTTAACAACATCGTTTGTTCTTTGACACGAATCCATTACAGCTCAATCAAAATTCGCTCTCTGCGCATCCAGGAAATAGTATCAGCGACCCAAAAAAGGGTTTTAAATAAAGGCAACAAAAACAAAACACAAAAAGATGATAAAAAACACAAAACACAAAAACACAAAAAGATAAAAAAACAACACAAAAACACAAAAAATAATAAAAAACACAAAAAAGAACAAAAACAAAACAGAAAACAAAAAAAGAACAAAAACAACACAAAAAACACAAAAAGATAGAAAAAACAACACAAAAACACAAAAAGATTTAAAAAACAACACAAAAAACACAAAAAAGAACAAAGAAACAAAACAGAAAACACAAAAAGATAATCAATAAAACACAAAAACACAAAAAGATTTAAAAAACACACAAAAAGAACTAAAAAACAAAAAAACACAAAAAGAACAAAAAACACAAAAAGAACAAAAAACACAAAAAGAACAAAAAAACACACAAAAAGAACAACAACAACAAAAACCCACAAAAAAAAAAAAAAAAAAACCTAACCAGATGAATGCAGCCTCAACAGGGCATCAGCCAGTGTCCTACTTGTGCCGGTCCCAAGCCCGGGTAAATGCAGAGGGTAGGGATCAAATATGAAAATAAATATATGGATAGAGGAACTGATATGATGATGGTGTAGTTTATGATGCATTTAAGGGATTGGCGGGGGGGGGGGGGGG
>SSNR01000199.1:1040567-1117143 GCA_006937965.1 Callopanchax toddi
TTCTATTAAATCAGTAAATTTCAGTATTTGGTACCGATACCAGTCAAAATCCACGGTTCTCTGTACCAATGAATTCCTGTACCACAGCAAAACAAGAACATGAATTGAAGTCATGTAAATCAGAGGTCGCGCTAGACTTTTCTGTTTTGTGTCATTTTGACTGACGGTAAGAAATAAATAATTCCAGTCATAATCGATTTTTACCCGTCACTTATTAATTTAAAAAAATATGACATTTTCAGCAGTTATTTCATTCCTTTTAAAAAATATTGTAATTGTTCCTCAAACGTTCAGAGAACCTGAGTGTTTAGTTAAGCTGCAGAGGATCACGTGGTTCTGATGGTTCAGTACTGATACTGGGCCCAGTTCAGATCATAAGTCCAGACTGATCTAGAGAATAAACCAGCTGATCAGCCAGTCTGGATCATCTGGAGAACTCTCTCCCTGTCAGGAGTCTGGAGCGCTGCGCAGCGGATCAATTACGCACAAGTCTGAGTGCAGTATTTAATGATATGTCTCATAACTACACAGCTGATCACAATATTGCATCAAAAAGTGCAGTTAGACCATTTAAAGACATGAACAGACTGATTTATCTCCTAAATGCCATATATTTTCTTTCGAATTCTCTCTTTTCTTTTTTTTTTCGGTTCAGTTGGTCTTGTGTGTGCACCAGGCATACGTTGTGTGTGTGTGTGTGTGTGTGTGTGTGTGCGGGTCTCCAAGTCTTTCAAACTCGTTTTTGCATGAGCAAGGTTTATAAATGAGGTTTCTACAGCGGTCAGCAGCGAGAAACGGCTGCTCGCAGCAGACAGCTGTAGTGACTTGTCAATACAATGTCTGATGGCGCATGTACACACACACACTCTCACACACAGGTGTGTGCAGGGTCTGAAATTAACACTTGCCAAATGCGACCAAATTGCTCCAATTGGCGAGTAAAATTTGGAGCGTCATCTGCCAAATGGCGAGTACATTTTTGCACCAAATTAGTTATATTTATCAGTCCTCTTCGATGAATTTCTGTGACGCTCCTCCTGCCTACATGCGACGTACGCGAAACGTGAGAATCGCACCCAGCATTTCCGCCTATCCGCTGTTTATCACTGTAGCAGATTTGTGTTAAAACTAGCAACAAAATGTGGTCGTTTTCAAAAAGAAAACTAATCAAACTGGAAGAAAACCCACCAGGACCAGTGGAAACAAGAAGTTTTAATGAAAAGTGGCGAACTGGAGATTTAGGTGGAGATGATGTTGACGCTGATTACAGGGCACAACAGGTGTTGTGCAAAAGTCTGTTCCCCTGAATTTTTCTGTTCCCTTATGTCGAACCGCGGGCTTCACAGCACTTCTAAAAGATTTGTACAACACGTAGTCGTGTCAAAGTTGATACTTTATTTAGTTCCTAGTAAATAAATGAATAAAAGTTTACATTTTTAAATTCTTATTTTTTTGTTTTGTTTTAATCACTGACAGAATCATCCGCTCCTTACACAGGGGAACAAAACATTTCAGGGGAACAGATTTCTGCACAACACTGGAATCTGCTAGGAATGTAATGATTCACTCAAGCCATGATTCAATTCGATTCCCGATTTTAAGCTCATGATTTTTGATATTTTACGATTTTTCATAACAAAATTAATTTATTTTATGGCCAAATAATTTTTTTAAATTTTATAATAGTCCTTTAGTCCTTGTTTCAAATTGTAATTTTCTATTCTCTTACTGGAAACAAGGGAAAGCCAAAATGCTGCCACACTGTTGACTTCTAGTTGACTGGAGCATCATTTATCTTGAAGCTGCTTGTCTCTGCTCTGAATGATTAGCAGCACTTTGGCACCACTGTGTGTGATGGTTGAAATGTCCTCATTATTGTTTAAACTTCAAATGTATTAGTCAGTATGTTTAGTTTAATAGATATTAAGGGAAATGTGTTCATTACTGTTTACATTAACAATGTTTGTCAGTAGTTTTTAGCCAAATACTAGATGTAGTTTAGTTTAACAGATGCTAATGTGGATTTTGATTTAGTAGCTGTAGTAACGACATGTGACCAGCAGGGGACGTCTAGCGCTAGAGAGCTAGAAAGCACATTTAAGCAGCAGAGGAAGAAACTCCGTGTTTATATTACATATTATACTCTCCTTTTCAGGTATGAGTTATCCATAAGAACAGCTGTAGTGTCATGTAACTTTAACAGAACGTTCATGAATGCATTCATTCAGTTGTTGATCCGGTTTTGATTCTACTGTGTTCTTGTTGTTGAACGAGGTTTAGCCACAGTTAGCCGCTAGCTGATAGCCAATGACGCTAACTAGTTGAAAAGACAATCGAACTTCATTTTATGTTTCTTTATGATCACTCTGTATGTATTTAAGTTGAATTAAGTCGTTTATTACACACATCTGAGCGGAGAAAGTAACGTGTCTGTGGTTCTTTCATCATTTACTTCCCATATCAGAGCTTTCCATGGAGGTGTTACGTCACGCCGTTGTGAATCGGTTTTTCTTTTTTCTACATCGACTCATATTTAAACTAGTTTTCATCGATTTTAAATCGATTTTCGAAGCATCGTTACATCTCTAGAAGCTGCACAAATGAGCTGCACCGTTTTCCACCAGTACGCTAGAAAGAAGAACTGTAACAACTCATTTGTTATAGGAAATAAGATGATTCTGCTGCTGTCACTAGGAATCAACTTAGGAATACCACATTTTTTCTCCAGTTCAAGGTTAAGCTTAAAACTCCCCTCTTTCAGGTTGCCTATTAATTATAAACTTCAGGGGCTTGGTACTTGTTTTTAATCTAGTCTCTATTGCTCTTATTTGACTTGACCTTGTTTTATCGTGTTTGTATCTTGTTGTTTTATTGCATTGGATTTTATATCTGTCTCATGGGATTTTATTGTATGGTGATCTTGAGTTTTTAGAAAAGCGCCCCAAATAAAACTTATTATTATTATTATTATTATTATTATTATTATTCTCACTTCTAACTCAGACCCACCAAGTGGGAAAAAGTCAGCATACCAGTAGAGGGAGCTGGTGTATTTTTGGTGGGACACCTGCTACAGTTTGAGAATGATTGTTCTGCACATTTGATGTCTGTATGAATAACTCACCAATGTCCTTAATGTTTGTGTGTTTCAGTGCTGCCTGCAGATGTTCAACAGTTGGTTTTAATTAAAGAAGAAGCTCCTGGAGAATGGAGGCCTGGTGTGGACCAGCAGGACCCAGAAGCCCTCAACATAAAGGAGAAAGAGGAGGAACTCTGGATCAGTCTGGATGAAGAGCAGCTCAATGTGAAGGAGGAGACTGATGCCACCAGGTTTCCTCTCCCTGCAGTTCCTTTGAAGAGTGAGGATGATGAAGAGAAACCTGTGTTGTCACAGCTTCCTCAGCACCAAGTGGTTCCAGCCAGCAGCTCCACTGACCAGATGACAGCAGCAACTGGTGGAGAGGACTGTGGAGGAGCAGAAACCATCAGGAGCCCAGGAACCCTAAATATTCAGGAAGAAGATTCCAGCTCTTCACAGACTGAAGTCAGTGAGGATGATGAAGAGGAAGACGATGTCCACAATCCTGACTTTGAGTTGTCAGACACTGGGTCAAAAACTGAAGACAGTAAGAATAAGAGGAAGGAGATCAGGTCTCCTGAGTCAGGTGTAGGCACTGTCAAGACAAGCAGGAAAGTCCAGACAAGGCAGAAACCATATGGTTGTGATCTCTGTGGTAAAAGATTTACCCAAAAAGCAAATCTAGTGAGACACACAAGAATCCACACAGGTGAGAAACTATTTTGTTGTGATGATTGTGGACGATCTTATATCCAAAAGTCACGTTTAAACAGGCACATGAGAATCCACACAGGTGAGAAGCCATTTTGTTGTGTTGAATGTGGACAACGTTTTAGCCACAAGTCATCTTTAAACAGGCACATGAGAATTCACACAGGTCAGGAGCCATTTTGTTGTGGTGATTGTGGACAACGTTTTAGTGATAAGTCATCTTTAAACTCACACATGAAAATTCACACAGGTCAGAAGCCATTTTGTTGTGATGATTGTGGACAATATTTTAGACAAAAGCAACATTTAAACACACACATGAGAATCCACACAGGTCAGAAGCCATTTTGTTGTGAGGATTGTGGACAATATTTTAGACACACGTCATCTTTAAACGCTCATATCAGAATCCACACAGGTCAGAAACTATTTTGTTGTAATGACTGTGGACAACATTTTAGCCAGAAGTCAACTTTAAACTCGCACGTGAGAATCCACACAGGCCAGAAGCCATTTTGTTGTAATAATTGTGGACAACATTTTAGCCAGAAGTCAACTTTAAACTCGCACATAAGAATCCACACAGGCCAGAAGCCATTTTGTTGTAATGATTGTGGACGACGTTTTAGCCGAAAGCGATATTTAAACTCACACATGAGAATCCACACAGGTCAGAAGTAGGGGTGTTTGATTTAGAAAAAAAATAGATTTCATATTTTTTGTCATTTTCTTGGTAACGATAATGTGATAAAATTTAATAACCTGAAAAGGTGTTAAGCCCTATATTCTACCTGTTCATTCTATGACAGGATATTTTCTTTTGCTGGATAATACTTGTATGTGTAATACTTATCTTCACCTCTACCGTTGTTAGTGTGGTTAGTGTGGAGGTGATGAATGGGTTCGTTCTAAGCCTTTGTCTTTCATTTCAAACACTGTTCTCTAATGCTAACACCAGCCTATCCTGGCTAATGGACAGCAGAGGGAGTAGGCCAGGGGTCTGCAACCTTTACAACTGAAAGAGCTGTTATACCACCTTTTTTCTAAATATGTTTTGTAAAGAGCTACATAATTAACTTGAGCTTTAAATTTGTGATGTCCCAATCCGATCACATGATCAGAAATCAGGGTTGCTCACATGATTTCGGACTCTTATCAGAATCTGGCGCTTCCTCCCAATCCAGACTCTGATATATATGTACACAGGGACCGAAATTAAATTTTTGAGTCACCGGCTAAGTTGGCCGGTAGAGATGATAAAATCTACCGCACAAACATACTTTTTTACCGGCCAAAATTCTAAATGATTTAGATCTACCCAAAGCATGTTATTCTATAATATTCTATTATGCTAGATCCAAACAGAAAGGAATGAAACTTAATTAAATAATCATTAATAAGAAAAACTACTTTTTACTCATTTCAGATTTTTTTTTTTTTAATTAAATTTTTTTAGAAATGTTTTTAATGAACTCTCTTAATGAAATCTAGTCAGACTCCTTGTTTTCTATGTCCATAAAATCTGCCCTCCTGCTTCTGACAGTCTTACAGCCTCATTTTTGGAGTCCCTTCATCGTCTTATTTCCTAGGACCAATGAGTTGTTACGGGTCTTTTAGCGTACTGGAGGAAAGCGCAGCAGCTCATCTGCGCAGATACCGGTGTTGTGCTAAAATCTGCTCCCCTGAAATACTATGTTCAGGGAGCGGATAAAATGCCCAGTGATTCTGTCAGTGTTTAAAACAAAACAAAAAAAGAAAAAAAATGTAAATTTAAAATTTGTATTAATTTTTTTACTAGGAACTAAATAAAGTATCAACTTTGACACGACTACGTGTTGTAGAAATCTTTTAGAAGTGCTGTGAAGCCCGCAATTCGACATGGAGGAACAGAAAAATTCAGGGGAACAGACCACCACAGACACACCACGAATCATTTGCGCTTAGGGCACCCAAATGGCTAGCAACGGCCCTGGTCGTGTGCAGGCAGGAGAGGAGCGTCACAGAAATCCATCTGATAAACAGAACTAAGTTGGTGCAAAAATGTACTCGCCATGTGGTGGGTGACGCTCCAAATTTTACTCGCCAAGTGGAGCAATTTGGTTGCATTTGGCGAGTGTTAATTTCGGACCCTGTATGTTCTGTATATATATTCTCATTATTCTTTAACACATCTGTAGTTGTGCGATGGCACAGAGTTAGACCTCTTGACTCTACACAGAAACAGCAACGCGTGAGGCATGACATCACTTTGTTGCGGCAGATGCTATTGGATAAACGTCGGCAAAGTAGAACATGGAAGCAGCTTGAAGGAAAGCAAGTGGATCTGTTTCTTCGCTCTTTTTCATTTTATGTGTTATAGACAGGACTGCACATAACTGGTCTGCTAGTCCACAAGTGCACCAGATATGTGTGCTCCTGACATCCTCCGCACGAACGCTTGTCTTCGGACCGGTGCCCTCGCAGCACCGTGCGTCCTGCAAGCTGACAGCTTTACATCCAACTGCGGGGAGTGGTAAAGTAACGCTCACACTGGGGAAGCTGCAGACTCTAGACACAGAACTGTCAAAGGCCCTCAAATGATAACGACTAGCTCCACGGTCCAGAAGTTCTGAACCTCCGTCCAGGAGAAGGGTGTGTGTCATACCCCTGCAGCACTGATGCCTGGAGCAGTGCTGCACCCCAGCCCTCTCCCGCTTATGGTGAGAGTCTGCATACAGAGCATCAGTGCCAAATTCTTCCTTGAGAATGTCCATTAAAAAATATGTGCACCCTTGATTATGGAAGTATCAGATTGGGACTCTGTATCAGTAGATGCTCAAAATCAAATGACTCAAACTAGAGGACAAAAAACCTGATTGGGACATCCCTACCTTAAATCAAGAGTTTACATTCCAATGTGATGGGTTTATCTTTCAGTTGTATAATTGCTTGGCAAGCATTGTTTTAGCTAGCGAGCCGTCCAGCCGTCATTTAGACGGCCTTTTTTCTAAAATGACAGCCTAAATCTTAAGGGGCGGCTTTTAAAACTGATGGCAAAGCCGTCCTCATTTTGTGTGTAAGTAAAATAAAAACCCATCAAATTCCAATCCGGTCGTCAAAAAGAAATACTATCGGAAATACGCAGAAGGGAAATTCCAAATTCCATGGAATCCTCAGGACGCCGTCTGTGATTGGCTCTCAGCACAGGAAGTTATTTGTTAGAAATGATCTAATTGGGGTTTGTGCTTCCAGAACGCCTCGTGTGTTTTCTGTGAGAGATGGGTGGATGTAAGAAGTCAAAATGAACAGAGGTCCTGTTCAATAGGCAGGTGTCACTAGTTTTTATCTTTGGCAGGATTTTTGTTTCTTTATGAGACATATATTTTAATGTTGAGTTCAGCTCTAAAGCATTTTTATTTAACAAAGATTTTTTTGGAAGAAAATGTGAGATACACTAGATTCTTTATTTTGAACATAAATAATGGTTTGTTCTTTAAAATAAAAAAGATGATAAATTCTTTTAAATACCTGATAAAAACACTTCATGTTCAGCTGAACCACAGAAATGTGTTAAAGTTAAATAACAGTCGTTAGATTTTGAACTCTGTAGCTTTGATTTGTTGAATTGTCATTCACTTTATATTTACTCACTTTTTAGGTTCATGAATGGAGTTAGAATGGAATAAAATGGAATTTAGAAAAAACTAAACCAGACTCCATAGGGCCCTATGTTTCTTTGGTTGGACTCCATATTTCCTTCAGACGTCGTTGGTTGTCTAGTCAGCAGTGTAGTGTGTATAAAAGCTAATGTTTTATTACTCACCTTCTGCTTAATTTATCCAGTTACCTAGGGTTTAGACGAGAGTCTGTGTGCTCTGGAGACCTGGGTTTAAACAACTGTTTTTGATAAAAGCAGGATTATCTAGATTCTTTTAGTTGCAGGGAGTCATTTATTTACCTGTTATTTGACGAATGGAAGCTGAGTCAGGAATAAATATATTCAATATTTATTATAAAAGCTGACGAACATTTGTAAACAGATTAGCATTTGAGGTAGCAATTTGGTTAGCATTCACTAAGTGGTAGATGTTCTAAAATTGATCTTCTGAGTTTAGAACCTGAGTCTTGTGGTGATATCAAGACTAAGGAGTTAGCTTAAGGGTTTAGTTATCAGGGATGAAGTGGAGAGGTTACTTTGATGAGCAGCCTAGTGGTAGAGGGTTAGCTTTATCAAAGTAGCCAGCTTTACCAGGTCATGGATCGTTACTGAACCTCGCTCCTGGATCACGTCCGGCTGGTGGAGTTCGACGAGGAAGCGGAGATTCCCCCTCGGTCGATCTGGGGCCCTGACAGGTAGATAGACCCGCCTGGGCCGGCGGAGAGCGTCCGTGGATACGACGTCAGTGGGACCCATGGCTGGTGAGTTGATAGATGGCTGTCTTCCCCATTCTGGTTGAGATAGAGAGGCAGGTGGATGTTTCCTGCTCTCAGGGGTAAGAAGCTTTCTTCGACCGCTACGGGGCTTGACCCGTTACGGGGGCAGTCGGCATCAATAACCCACTGTGTAGCAAGTTGACAGCGGGGTGTTTTCTCCTCCGAGGCTGGTGGAGAACTGCACACTTCTCGTGTGGGGCAGACAGCTGAGAGCTGTCAGTAGACGTGGGCCAATCAGGAGACTCTAAACGAGACACGTGACTCAGGCTCTAAAGTCATACGTCACCCCGTGTAAGGAGTGTGAAAAGTATACTTATTTATCCTTAGCAAAGTAGAAATAAGTAATAATACTGATTGAACCTTTTAGCAAAGTAACAATAATACTGAAGCTGGATCAAACATTCACAATGCTGTAAGAGAAAGTGCATTAATCATTTAAGACATTTCTGTAACAGATTAAAGTGTCATTTTAGGAAGAGACACCAAGAGTCTTTATTATTATTATTATTATATAAAGTCCGGTGGATTCTTCCGATACGACCGTGACCTTGGAGGAATGTTGATTCAGGTTAAAACATAATAAAAGAGTCATTATAATCCGAGTTATTGGGAAGAAGATGGATTATTATTTTTGATGATCACGTAGGTCAGAGGTCAGAGCGTATATTGATCACGCTACAGCAGCTTTAGGTTTGATTTGACTTTTAGATTTTTTGTTTTTGGGATTTTCATGTCAGATTCTGTCAGCAGCTTTGTGTTTTTCTTGCTGATCATTTGTGTTGATGATGTCACAAAGTCCCACATGTTGAATCCTGTTGGTTTTCAGCCCTCATGTGTTCTGAACTCTGAGTCTCAGGAGAGTGATGATGGCACGCTGCCCCCTACAAGAAGATTGTTTTTACATCACATGGAGTCCAGGAATCTCTCCTGTTTCACCCTGATGTCACCTAGATGGATTATTCTGTCTATTTAGTTTCATCTGTTTCATCTGAAAAGTTGTGATTTTGTGTGACTTTCTGTTTGTGTCCAGATGTTTTGAGGTTCAGATGAATTGTTGATGAATGAGTTGAAGTCTGACACCTTCATTACTTTGAGCTGGACTGAATAGATCAGCTGTGTTTTGCATTTTTTTCAATAAAAGTCAAATGATTGATTGTTGTATTGAGTGTGTTTAGTGTGAATGAAAATGAAATGTTCAGTTAGTGGATCAGAGCTCTGGGAGCTCCTCATTCATGACCTGCTGGAAATGATTTTTTTTTCCCCGTGTCCTGTCCGACTGTAGAGCAAACAGAATAGATGTCTGAGTGTTAGGAATAAGCCCAGCAGTGTTGCTGTTCCAGGTGAGGCGTTACAGCCACTGCTATGTGGGGCAGCACTAGCTCAGTTGGGAGAGTGGCCGGTCTGGTAACCGGAGGGTCACCAGTTCAATCCCCAGCTCTGGCTGGGTTAGATTGTCATTGTGTCCTTGGGCAAGACACTTCACCCACCTTGCCTGTGTGAATGTGAGTGTGACTGTGTGTGAATGTTGGTGGTGGTCAGAAGGGCCGATGGCGCAGAATGGCAGCCTCTCTTCTGTCAGTCTGCCCCAGGGCAGCTGTGACTACAGACATCTGTCGTAGTTTACCACCACCAGTGAGAATGACTGTGTGAATGAATAATGCAACTCTGTAAAGCGTCTTTGAGTGACCTAGAAAAGCACTATATAAAACTGATGCATTATTATTATTATTATAATGCTCCACCTGACATATAATATAACTTTTAAAATAATTTTTATTAGAATTGTTTTTTGGTTTGATGTGAATCCCAGTGGACACTGAGACTGAAAAGAAAAAAGGTACAGAAAGAAGAGTGGGGAGAAAGTAAACAGAAAAAGAAGAGAACAAGAGACATGAAGAATCCACTTCTAGACCTGCAAATAAAACACAAACAAAACAGGGAGAAAAGATAAGCAGCATATGAATATACAACAGTTGTGATATTATTAAATTATATTATAAAATGTTATTATTAAAATGTATACAGTACTGATATATTCAAGATGAGTTCAGTGTCAACCACAGCCCCAGTCAATGTGTCTGAAAACACCTGAGTCCGTCTTTATGTGATCACCTGTGTGTGTGTATGCGCGCTTGTGTACGTAAGGTTTCTCTGTAGCAATATTCAATAATAAGTTCGAGGAGCCACAGAGGTCCGGGCCCCAGACGTCCAGAGATCACCCAGGCCACGGACACCCCAGGGAGACCACCGCCAGGGCAGCTGTAAACCCTCCCCCCAGAGAGCGCAGAGGCTCACCCCACGTGGGTCACCCGGCATCCGCCGCGGGGGCCGCGATAAGGGGCCCACAGACAACACCCACAGCCAGCCATTCAGGGCAGATCCAGCCCGAAACCAGAGACCCAGGACCCAGGGGCGAACTGGCCCCAGCAGAGGCCCGACTGCACCAGGGGGCCCAGATCCCACCAGGCAGCCACAGGGGGGAGAGCAGGCAGACCCCCAGCACCCTGCCCCAGCCCCGAGACACCCCAATACATCAGCAGAAAAAGATGCGCGCAGTGGTGTGTGCTGCACTGAAGCGGAGATTTTTTTTAGAGCGCAAGACGTCAGTTCAGCGCTCAGACCACCGCTCTGCCACTGAGAATCAAAAACACCTGAACGGGTCTGGATGCAGATCTGGTTTTCCTCAGACCTGATCTAAATGAATCCAGCTGAACTCTGATCAGTTCTGTGTCCGTCTGGAGGAGATAGCTGCAGAATCTGACCAAAGTTTTCAGGAAATGTTTGTCAGCTAAATTAAATTTGAATCCTTTTCAACTCACTGACATTAAACAGAATCCACCAGGATGCTAAATGAATTTTCCTCACCTCACGTAGTGGATCTATAATGGATCAGTGACACTGAGATGCATCAAAGTCAAAGACAGGAACTTCTGAGGACTTAGTGGAGAAATGTTTCCTCTTCTTGTATTTATCTGATTTATTTGTCTTTGTTTAATCAGTGAAAGTGAAGGTTTGTCTCCACCCCTCTGAGGGATGATCTTAATCAAATCAAAGCAGAGGACAGAACTCCTTCTGACTGTGTGAGTCTGTGACTCCGCCTCCAGCTGATGGGGTCCAGTCCAGTCAGCATCACCTTGACATTTGACTGGTTTTATACAGTTTTAGTAGTTTAGTTTCATCTGAAAGAGACCTTCAACTTCAACTGGGCGAATTGCATTTTTTGTTCTTTTTTCAAAAATTTTAAATGTTAACGTGTTCATTACAAAAATAAAGTTATTTTCTCTGTAGCGCTACATAACAACACAATATAATTGTTTATACTAAGAATTAAGGTAAGACAAAGCAATATCTATAGTGTTATATTCATTTTAGAAGACAAACATTATTTGCAGCTCCCAGTCTTGTTTTTTCCGTGAAAACCGGGTCCAAATGGCTCTTTGGGTGTTAAAGGTTGCAGACCCCTGTGCTGTATAAATAAACTTTACTTTATGTAAGAACTGCTCACACCATGTGTTTGTTAGAAATTAAATCAACCTCCTTCCAGTTCAAAGGTTTGACTTTTCAGAACAAATGAAATTCTTTGATCTTCATCAGGATTTGAAATGAGATCAATTCAAGCTGAGATGAAAGAAGAAGAAGAAACCTGGAAGTGAAATGAGATTTTTCTCTAATGAATCCTTTTCTCAGCCTAAATCGAACTGAACTCTTCCAATAAGTCATGTTTCTCTCATGTTAAGGCATCAAACCCTCTGATCCATGAGCAACAGCAGCTGTTACAGAGCAGCTAAACAACTACAAACAGTTGACAGGTTGACCACCAGAGGGCGCTCTGACACCATGACATCAGCTGCTCTGAGCTCAGGACCATAGATATCATATATATCTCTAGATACCTTACCCGTGCTGTTTGTCAATGGACCCTGACGTAGCTACGACGGCGGCCATCTTGGGGCAGCGAGCTTCCCCCTTTCATAACATTGGTGTCAATGGAGCATGTACTATTAAATACCTCTAACTTGCTCAATTTTTAACCGATTTTCAAACGGTTTGCATTTTTATAAACGTCAGAGACGTGGCTGTCAATATATATCAAAATATATGGATAATGGTCGGGAAATTCATAAATTCTAAAAGTATCATACCTCAAATCTATACGTTATAAGGTTTGTAAGAAAGTAACCCGTTTGTAAATCCGTTCATGTTTCATCAAGTTATGAGTGTTTTTAGTTAAGTTGATGCTCACCTTCCTTCTGCTGCCATAGAGAGCAGCACGTCTGCTGGCTGCCCCAATATGGCCGCCGTGTAGCTACGCTGTTGAACCCCGGATGATTCTTCTAGCCTTTATATATGATATCTATGCTCAGGACAACAACGGAAGGAAGCTGGGAACCCTGGAGCAGTCTGACAGAAGCGAGGCTACTATTCTCCTCTGCAGCCAGGGGCTTCTCCCATTTTGCTCCACGCAGAGCAAAAGTGACGCTCTAGTTTACTAGGCTACCTCTGACCACCACCAGCATTCACACACAGGGAAGGTGGGGGAAGTTTGTTGGCCGAGGACACAACGACAAAGCCCGGAAGAGACCGAACCGGAGAGCCTCCGTTTGCCAGACGAACTCTCTACCTACTGAGCTGCTGCAGCCCCAACAATTCAGTCATGGATGTGAAAGAAGAAGAAAAAGAGTCAGAAAATCAAAGCCTTGATGCTGTTCTCAACCCCAACGATCAACGTTACGTATCAGGTCTGTTTCTTTTCATTGTTCCTGTCTAGTGTGATGAAACCAAGTTTAGCTCCAGTTTTCCACTAGCTAATGGACTTAGCTTCTTGTGTCGCTGTTGTCTGCATTTCTAGCTAGTTTAGCTAGCTAACTGATGAATAAATGATCAGAATCAAACCCAGAACAGCTGATGTCCTCCACAGTTTATCATTCTGATTCAGCTTTAAAAGCAAAAGTCTGGAGACTTTTAATCTCATTTTAATAAATAAATAAATACTTTTATTGATAAATATTTAAAAAATGCTCCATGAAAAAATGTCCCTTTGACATTTAAAAAGAAAGAAAAGAAAATTAAGAAGAAAAATCAACGAGGCAGTTTTATTCTCTCCATTTTTCCATATTTATTACTGTATTCATGATATAGTTTATATGTATTATTTGTTTATGATGTTTTTATTAATTTATTTCATAATGGTGTTTTATTTTGTGACACTTTTATTTTGTAAATCTATTTTCCATATTTCAGGGACTTTTATTTTTGAACGCTGTTTTTATTTCAAGCTGTTCTTATTTCATGTTCTTGTTTTCAAATGAGGGTCAGAGTTGTGTCTGTGGACAGGGTCTGATCAGACTGCAGGTCCTGGCTGAGACAGACACTTTCAAGGGAAGAGAACAGAAACCAGTGCTTTAAGTTGGCCGGTTACACACTACCAGTACTTTTACATTTGAGAAGTTATATTCTATATTTAGTCACTAGAACAGCAGTCACACTTTCTGACAGGCTGTCAGAAGTGGCCTGACCTAACCTGGACCAGAGCCTGACCTAACCTGGACCAGAGCCTGACCTTACCTGGACCAGAACCTGACCTTACCTGGACCAGAACCTGACCTAACCTGGACCAGAGTCTGTCCTAAAATGACCTGACTGAGAACCTCAGAAGGTAGAACACAAATACTATTTAGAATGCCTGCTGCTATTATCCAGTTTGTGACCTCCTGAAGGAATTTGTTGGATGTTGATCTGTTCAAGATCTACAGAAAAAGATTAAACTGAAAACATTGTGAACTAATACATATGAATAAATAAGAACAAATAATATTCTAATAAATAGGATAAGAGGCAGCATTAGAAGAACTGAATCAGCTAGTGTTACAGGGAAATAGGGGAGAAATAATGTGAGCACAAATTCACATGGATCAGGGCTCTAGACTAACTTTTTGCACTGGTTGCAAGTTTTTTCTTAGGCGCACCGGCACAAAAGTTAGGTGCACCCAAATTTGCAGTTTTATAGATTCACTTTTTAAAAAAAAATCTCTGTCCATATAAATTAATATTAACTCCTTAATGACTAATTAACAAGCTAGTAAACATAAAGTTATTTATTTGAAGCTGAATCGTATCAGATGGGTAACCTACTGAAAAAGTGCTTCAATCAGCTGAAACTGAAACTTATAAACATTTTAGGATCAGTTCAAACGTTTTAACTTCATGTTTCTCATGAACGTCTCAACCTGAATGTTTCATGGCTATAAATGTCTGATGGACGATCCTCCATTATAGACACATGTCCCTCAGATGGACTCCTGTCCCTCAGATGGACTCCTGTCCCTCAGATGGACTCCTGTAGTTTGGTCTCTAGATCTTTGGTCTTGTCTAGATGTTCAATATTGTAGGAAAAAATTACAATGTACAAAGCTAATAAAATACCTGACCAATAAACATTTAAAAAATGTTTTAGAATAAATAATTCTAATTTAAAAGGAACTGAAGTCTTTAAAAACCTTATTAGAACCAAAGAGAAGGAACTGAGTATTTTTGTAAACAGTGTAAAATTATGGAAAGAATCAACTAGTTCATTAAATCTGTTTTTAAATGTTTTAAATCAAAAGGTATGAGGTCATTATGAAACTGTAAATGAAGATGGTGTCTGTGACTAAGTGTGAAAGAACAGGAATGTGATGGAAACTGATTTCATGTTCTTTTGTAAAAAAGAGGCAGAAAATAATATATTTTCCTTCTCTCAGCTCCTTTTCATTCATATTTATTTTGTGTGTACATTTTGTTTACTCTTGTTTTGAATGAAATACTAAGAATGTAGTTGATCATCATCTCAGCTCTCTGATGATCAGTTTGCTGCCTGATGCTGAAAGGCAGCAGGAGGAGACACCAGTGGGCAGTGCGTTAATGATAAGTATGTTATATCATTTATTGATTTGTAGATTTATAGAGTGGGGTTAACACCTTTAACATGTAAATACACTTACCGTATATCAGTGTTAATTTTATGATTAGAACATTGCTCTTTCACAATATTGCAAAAAACACAAGAGTCCATCTTTTGAACGGCTCCCTTCAAAGAGTCATAAAGCCCGTCACTAGCTCAAAAGTTACAATTCTCCTTTTGTAAAAGCACAGGGTTTTTTACATTGTTTTAAAATGGAACTAGTTTAAGAGCGGCTGTCATGTGACCGGTTTAGACCAATGCAGCGGCAGCATTTAGTAAACAGAAATCCCACAAGGCTCAGCGTGTGATGATTACTCGTCTTCTTTTTTCCTCTACACGCCTCACTGCAGCGATGCTCACCCTTTGTGCAAATATTCCGTCCACTGGAGCTATATGGGGCCCCTTCTGGATCGCGGGGCCCTACGCACAGTGTGGAGGCTGGACGTCTTTGTGAACCGGTGCTTTCAAGGTCCCGATCGCTCAGCCAGCTATCAGACGTGGATTAACTCCACTTCTTGTGCGCTCTGAAGGAGTTCTCAGCGGTCATAAGCTGCAGAGACCTGTTGACACACACAAGCTGCCCCGGCCGCGAGGCAAACCAACTCCAAACCCACTACCAGTAAGGAGGTCTGCATTAAACATCAGCGCCAGGTTCTCCCCTGAGTATCTCAATGAAAAAAAAAAAAGAACCTGAACCCCTCATTCCTCCCTCTTTTTCTCTCACGATGTCATAATGAATGTTAATATTATAACCGGTGTTCCGCGGTGCGCACAGAGCTGCACCTCCTCACGCCCCTAACCTGCCGCTCTGAGCACGCTGTGAGCTGATCATCATGAGGTGAATAAGTCTGTCCCTTCCTGGTCCCCACCAATGATGAGCACAAATCTGCGCCGTTGCTTAGTATAGACCCAGATTCTAACCTAACTTGGATTAATGCCTACAATTTCTTTGTCGCACGATAAAGAGTCTGGCGATAACACAGCTGTTAACGCTGATAACGGCTCACCATTAATAAAAATCAATTTATTACTATATTTTCCTAATTTATCTACAAAATAAAACAAACAAAACATTAATAAACATTTATCAAAATGATTAGAGACGTGATAAGAGTCTAATTTAAGTTTCTTAAAGAGTGTGACGTTGAGCAGTTATAGAATTAACCTGGCTGAGTTTATTTTAGTATTTACTGATAATTGATCAATAATTATCAGCAGTCTGACATCATTCTGGTCAGACTGTTTCACTCTCTCTATGAAACTCAAAGGAGAATGTATTTCACCTAATATCATAGTTTAAGCTCAATAAGGGTCATTAATAATACTGATATTAATATGAAACATGACTGATAATAAAAACATGATTAAATCATCAATTAGATTCATTTGATGTATTTAAGAGTTAAAATAATGCATTTCAACTAATCATTGTTTAAGATTTAACCATTACTTTCGAAGCAATGGATTCTGATTAAATACAGTACCTTTGGTAAAACAAGCACCGACATTCATTTGTCTTCAAAGTCTGTAAAGGAAGTTTTTTTTATTAAAGAGAAACTCTTTTCAGTCAGAACTTTCTCAGAAAGAGGTTCTGTGTCAAAGTCTAGGAAGCTGTTGCAAGCAACTAAATGTTTTGTCTTCAAAAGAACGCAATATTTGTAGATAAAGGATCTCGGCTGAATGTGGCTTGATAGCAGAGTGACCAGTGGCTTCAGTTGACTTTTGACAGTTGCATGACCTTTTGACTCCTTACATTGCACATAGAAATAGACTGAATAGATCTATTCCTATAGATCGAGAGTAGATCAGTCCCAATTTCAACAATACCCGATCTAGAATTTTTTTCTATATCTGTACCAAAACCAATATTAGGATTGGATCGGTTCATCTCTAGTTTTCCGGTGATGGGGTGATGTAATCCAATTTACATCTCCTAGCCAAGATTCTAGCAGCACTGTTCTGAATCTGCTGGAGCCTCTGAATGCTACAACCAGGAATCCCAACAAGGAGTGTGTCGCAGTAGTCGAGCTTTGAGGAGACAAAGGTGTGGACCAACTACTCAGCATCTGTCAGGGAGAGGGAGGGGTGAAGTTGAGCAATACTTCTCAGGTAAAAGAAATCAGTTTTACAAAGTTGTTGAATGTGTTGCTGAACTGAACTAATAACTTCTAAACCATGAGGCCCACTGTCAAAAACTTTATATCTCTGTGATCCTGAAAAACTGTTTAGTGTGGTATCTGGCCAGTAGAGGGGTGTATAGTGGTGGCAAATATGAAAATGGTCAAACTTCTTACTAAAAAATCAATTAGATCAATTTTAATGCTCTAGCTCGGTGGTTCTCAAACTTTTTTAGCCGAGTACCACCTAAACCCTATGTAGGATCTTCAAGTACCACCATGATGTTGGACCTTTAAATAATGCACAATTTGATTGTTTTTATACTAGAATCAGAGGTCTCACTAGACATTTTCGTAATTTGACTGACAGGGTACAAAAAAATCCAGTCATAATCCATTTTATCTGTCACTTATTAATTAAAAAATATAATGACATTTTCAACATGATTTACTTTTCATTCATTTTAACAATATTGTAATGGTCTCTCACACAAAAAGGCAGTTTTTCCAAATCTCTGTGTTTTATTTACTAACAGGAAGACTTTTCGGCTGTCGCCGCTTTACAAAAAAAGCAAAAACTACGTAGTTTTCTGGGTCTGGACCCTCTTGCTCCTCCAGCTGTCACGCACCCCACACTGCCTCGTTACCACAGCAACCCGTAGATCATCTGTTTTCAATCAAATCAGGAAACTCAACATGAACGCCAGGTTAGCATCTGCAGGGATGCAACGCTGAACCGGTCTGTCGTGGTAAAGAACCAGAAAGCATGGGTTTATTTACCGGTTGATCTACCTCCCAGTCCTCACCTGGTCATGAGCTTTCGGTAATGACTGAAAGAACTAGATCGCGGATACAAGCGGCTGAAATGAGATTCCTCCACAGGGCGGCTGGGATTATTAGAGATAGGATGAGTTCGGACATTCAGAGTTTGGACACTCAGAGTAGAACCGCTGATCTAGAACCAGTTGAGGCGGTTTGGACAAGTTGGGTGGAGGAGGAGGAGGCTGGGGAGTGGGGGGTCTGGGCTCCTGGCCTGCTACCCGGACCCAGATAAGCGAAAGAAGGCGAGGCGAGATCCCGTCATTACACACAGCTGCTGCTCGCTGTCATTTTAATCCGCTCTGCGCGTGCCTAAAAATACTTTAATAATGGTGAAAATATACCCAAATTAGGCCACCTCCCGTTACAAACGTTTAATTAAAAAAAATTTTTTCACTATTTTAGTCACCAATATTTCATTAAAAACAAAAGGGTTGGGTAAGTGTAAAAAACTGTTTACTGCTGCTTTAAATTGCAGTACCTCCTCCATAATTCATCATGCTGCGAAAAGACTTTAGATCCTAGTAAGGAATGAGTAGTTGTCCATGTGTATTGAGTTTTACAAAGTTTTGGTGATAGGTGGCGCCAAAGTTTCAAAAAGTTTATATCTGCAAATCGGATTGACAGAATTATACTAAAATTAGTACAGCTTTTTAAGTCCCTTACCCGAGGCTATACTTTGAAGATGCAAATGAAGTGGGCGTGGCTTATAGGCTATCTCACATTTGAGCATTGAACTAGGTGAATTTTAAAGATTTGGTTCGGAAAATCAAAGACCATATGCAGAATTGCACTTGCTAGAAATGAAAAAATACTTACAATATTGAACCACTAGGTAGTGCTACTATGACCAAAATTACCTTTTTTTTTTTGTTGCTTTTTTTCTTTTACAATTGTTTGGTAAAGACACAAGATTTCATTTCCTGTATGCTTATCTGAATAAACCATATTAGATGGGTTTTGAAAAAAGTCGGATAATTATGCTAATTAGTAGAAAACTTGAAAAATATGTGAAACTTACTTTCGTAAACTCCTCTCAGGGTTTGAAGGAAAACTACGTGAAACTTTGCCTGGTAAGAGTGTAGCGGCTGCTGACCAAACAATATGGGCTTTTTTATTATTATTATAATTTATGAATTACAGGCAAACTAGTTTTTATTTTGAAAAAATAAGTTTTTTCAAATTTTCTTCAAAAAGGTTTGAGATTTTCTAAAAATATTTAGTGTTAAGTTGGGGTGCAACGAATCATCATCAATCCGTGAACCGTATGGTTCACTCTCTACGATTCGGAACGCACGTGTTCCGCGGTTCATGCAGCGCTCGTGTGCCACTAAATCATCCCCGACGTGGTCGGTCACGTGGTTCTCGTCATTAAGAATCCAAGTCCAAACTTAAATGGATTATTAATATGATTTAACCTTTTAGCAAAAGTAAAAACATGAAATAATTCTGATTCAACATCAACATTCATTAATACTGGAAGAAAATGAATTAATCATATTAAGACATTTCTGGACAGTGGATTAAAGGTAGTGTCCTTTAGAATGAGACATCAAAGAGTCTTTAAGTTTAATTATTAACTAAAGAAAGTCTTCTGAGTCTTCCGACACGACCGGGTCCTGGATGGAATGTTGATTCAGGTTACAACATAATAAAAGTCATTTTAATCCAAGTTATTGGGAAAAAGATGAGTTATTGTAGTGATGATCCCAGAGGTCAGAATTCAGAGATAGAAACGCATTTGGCTGCGTTACAGTATTTATCATTGTTAACTGACAACTAAAATAGAGCACATTTATTTAAATATGCCGACTCGGCTGGTTACCAGCTGCTGGTCCTCTGAACAAAAATGGACTTTAAGTAGACATTTCATCATTATTATTAGAAAATAATTTTATTTGTTCACAGTTCATGTTCTCAGTATGGTTTTTAGTTTTTGATAAAGTGTTTGAGTTGAAGTTAAAGTAAAGCTCTGTGCTGTGTGGAACTTTTTTCTACCCTTCATTATTAAAGGTGTGGTTTTCTGTGTTATTTTATAATTTTGCATTGTTCTCTAGTGTAATTCAATGCTATCTGTGTAATTTTTTTTATAAAGAAAGAAGCTTTGATGCATATAATATAAGCTTCCATGAATACTGTATTTTAAAGGGCTAACCATGTGACCGCCATTACCTCAACTACTGTACATGTAATGTGAGCCTAGCATCGACATTTCGTCCAGTATGTACACCTATGGTGTGTTTGTTGAATGAAGGAAAGTCTAAGTCTTTAGAAGTTTCCTATCTGACACCTGATTTTGAAACAGCAGGATTCTCATTAGTATTAATGATATGCACAGCACTTGCTTCTGATTGGATGACTGAAACGTCACTACTCCGCCCCCTTATTCAGACCTCTGTGTCACACCGAAATGTCCCAAGATACTTTGGAAAGTGAAAGAGTGAAAAAGATAAACACCCAGGTAACAAACAGTAGCTACTAGTCTTTACTGAAGATTAGCTTTGAGAAAAAATAACAGCTTTGCGGGAGCCTGCTTCCTGCTGTCACTCATTTCCTCACCTTTTCTCCTCTTGCTGTCTGTGTCACGGACTCTCCCCACGCAGCGTGGTGCTGACCGCGGCTTAAACACACACACAGAGGGAGGAAGAAAAAAAAACAGAGAGAGAGGGACCGGCCGGCGCCAGCCAGCCAGCTAGGTATATCGCCGAGTTGGCAACACTGCGTCTGCGTTCCGCCATGTTGAATTTTCAACAAAAACAAAAGCCAGCAGTTGGACGGACCGAAAGGCGTTACCATCTCAGCGAATACACGTTGTGACGTCAAACCGTGCACAAATGCACATCCGCATTTTTAAGTTTCATTTCTTACAAATTCAGTTTTTTCTTAATAACCAGGGAACAGAGAGTTTCCATGTTTGGCCTACATGACAGGCTCAGGGGGACCTATTACAAACTATGAAAACCTGAAAAAAAATGGATTCTGACAAAACCACCCCTTTAAAAACAACACTTGGTTCGAGTCGGGTCAGGTTCAGTGTTTAATGTGACCATGTCTGGCGGTTCGAGCTTCACGTCCTTCAGGTCATTTTGTGTTCAGGTTAAACTTTTGGGTCCATTCACTGAGAACTCTTCTTCAGTCGTGTAGAGGTATTTAGAATCTAATTTTAATATATTCAAATTTCACTTCATAGTACCAGGGAATACAACCAAAACAGGGATTTCTTTTATATTGTTATATATATATATATATATATATATATATATATATATATATATATATATATATATATATATATATATAGTTATTGACCAATATGAAAAATTATATCATGATAGGAATTTTTTTCATATTGCTCACCCCTAGCCGGAGGACTGACCTCTAAGGAACCTCACATTTAATATAGAGGCCTTGATTTAACCTCCCCCAAGGTGACATACTCAGCCCTCCCTGGAGTTGAACCATCTAAGGACAGTTCAAGTCCTAAATTAGAGGAACTAGTTGTCAAAAATTAGAAAGTTGTCAATTTAGGACTACTTTGGCTTTCAACCAGCCATCTGTGCAGACGTAGAGTGGCAGTAAAGGACTCAAACATTTACATATTCACCATCCATCTGAGTATGCTACGCTATTGCCAGTTGCTGTAGCTCCATTGCCAAATCGCTCAAAAGACTTGTGTGATACCTCAACAAATATTCCTATTGTAACACTGGCCTACTACAGTTTGAGAATGACCGTTCTGCACAATTAATGTCTGTGTGAATTAACTCACATTTGTTTTTAATATTTGTGTGTTTCAGAGATGCCTGCAGATGTTCAGTTGGTTATAATTAAAGAAGAAGCTCCTGGAGAATGGAGTCCTGGTGTGGACCAGCAGGACCCAGAAGCCCTCAACATAAAGAAGGAGGAAAAGGAGGAACTCTGGACCAGTCTGGATGAAGAGCAGCTTAATGTGAAGGAGGAGACTGACGCCACCAGGTTCCCTCTCCCTGCAGTTCCTTTGAAGAGTGAGGATGATGAAGAGAAACCTGTGTTGTCACAGCTTCCTCAGCACCAAGTGGTTCCAGCCAGCAGCTCCACTGACCAGATGACAGCAGCAACTGGTGGAGAGGACTGTGGAGGAGCAGAAACCATCAGGAGCCCAGGAACCCTAAATACTCAGGAAGAAGATTCCAGCTCTTCACAGACTGAAGTCAGTGAGGATGATGAAGAGGAAGACGATGTCCACAATCCTGACTTTGAGTTGTCAGACACTGGGTCAAAAACTGAAGACGGTAACAATAAGAGGAAGGAGATCAGGTCTCCTGAGTCAGGTGTAGGCACTGTTGAGGCAAACAGGAAAGTCCAGACTAGGCAGAAACTACATGGTTGTGATCTCTGTGGTAAAAGATTTACCAGAAAAACACATCTAAAGACACACACAAAAATCCACACAGGTGAGAAGCCATTTTGTTGTGATGATTGTGGACAACGGTTCAGCCAAAGGTCACATTTAAGCAGACACATGAGAACCCACACAGGTGAGAAGCCATTTTGTTGTGATGATTGTGGACAAAGTTTTAGTAACAAGTCTTCTTTAAACAGTCACATGAGAATCCACACAGGTGAGAAACCATTTTGTTGTGGTGATTGTGGACAATGTTTTAGACATATGTCATCTTTAAACAGTCACAAGAGAATCCACACAGGTGAGAAGCCATTTTGTTGTGATGACTGTGGACAATGTTTTAGTAACAAGTCATCTTTAAACAGTCACATGAGAATCCACACAGGTCAGAAGCCATTTTGTTGTGATGACTGTGGACGAAGTTTTAGACACAAGTCACATTTAAAAACACACATGAGAATCCACACAGGTCAGAAACCATTTTGTTGTGATGATTGTGGACGACGTTTTAGCCGAAAGTCACATTTAAACACACACATGAGAATCCACACAGGTCAGAAGCCATATCGTTGTGAGTATTGTGGACGACGTTTTACTGACACGTCATCTTTAAACAGACATGTGACTGTCCACACAGGTGAGAAGCCTTATTGTTGTGGTGATTGTGGACAACGTTTTGGCCGCATGTCAACTGTAACCACTCACATGAGAATCCACACAGGTCAGAAGCCATTTTGTTGTGGTGATTGTGGACGACATTTTAGCCAATTGTCATCTTTAAACACACACAAGAGAATCCACACAGGTCAGAAGTAGGGGTGTTTGATTTTGACTAAAATGGATTTCTTTATATTATTTGTCCTTTTTCCAAAAACGATAATGTGATGATATTTTAATAACCTAAAAAAGTGTTGAGCTTTATGTTCTCTCTTTGTTTTTATAAGTGTATTTTCTATTGCTGATTACTGTATAATGCCATATTTACCTGAATACAAGACAAGGTTTTTTCATTGAAAATAGTGTGAAAATACGTGGTCATCTTATAATTGCGGCCTAGTTTTTTAGGGTCATTACACAACCGTACCAGCAGAGGGCGCAGGCCTTTTGGTCAAAGCAGCAGCAACAGGAAGCAGGTACAGGCCCACTGGGGATTGAAATGCCAGATGTTCACTCCAGCCAGGTCCACATCCAGACCCAGGGCAGGTGCCTTCAGCATTAGCAACTCAGCGCAGACTTCTGTCCAGGTGAGGACTCACGTTGATCGATCCAAACACGCCTCTTCTTACACAGCTGACCAGAACCTCGTCCGCTGGACTAGCTCTGCATGGTGCTGCGCTATTTCTGTACGCGGCTATCGCCACACACACATACACACAGACTGAGAGAGAGAAAGAGAGAGGGATGCAGCCTAAGCGAGAGAGTGATATACGAAGGATAGAAAAAGATTTAATAGAACTTATTTTTCTTTTTTCCAGTTGACTGAAATCTGTTGCTGCAATGGAGAACTTTAACCCCTGATATACAGGCAAATATTAAAGCAGTCTGTAATTACGGTATTATTTAAATAACTTTCTCAAAAATTCAATAAAAATAGTTTATTTAAAGGGGGTGTGGGGTCGGGGTTGTCCTTTATTCAGGTCAATACGGTACTTATCTTTATCTCTACCATGGGTTTACCACATCCCTGAATCTTTTCATGTTCTTAGTCCTACAGTCAGTGGTAGTATGTAGATGGTGAAATGGGTTCGTTGTTGCTCCGTCTTTCAGTTCAGACACTGTTCCACATAAATGACATTGTATGGTGAGGTTAGTCACAGTAGCCTCTCCAGTGCTAACACCAGCCTATCCTGGCTAATGGACAGCAGAGGGAGTAGATATTTTAATGGGTGACCAGCCTAGCCATGCTAATTATTAGCCTCTCCAATGCTAACTCAAGTGAGTAGTCTCCTCCTCATTTGCTAGTGCTGCTGTTACACTGGTCTTTCCTTAATCAGATCAGTAGCTGGCTTCAGAATGGATATAGCCTCTTGCTACAAGGACGTAACCATCACTACTGCTCACTACCTGCCTGATGCAGCAGGTAGATGACAGCATCATTCACCCTGATGTGCAGCTGGTAGGCAAACTGCAGTGGGTCTAGATCCTCCTGACTAGTGGGTGAAGATGGTGAAGAATGATTCCCTCATGGTCTTTACCAGGTGAGAAGTCAGGACAACGGGTCAGGAGTGGTTTGGTTTTTTAGGGTGCGTTGTCTTTTGGACTAGCAACACACAGGACGTATTCCACAGAATAAGGACCCTCCCCAGACTGAGACTGAGGTTAAAGATGTGACAACCTCACAGAGTTGACCTGAACTGAGCTGATACATCCAGACACGTGGTCATTGTGCAAACCTGCCAATCTGTACGCATTTTGCGTAGCAAGTACGCAATTTGACACCTTAGTTAGCTGGTATGACTCGGCCCTCTAAACTCTGCAAAAAGTTGTGGACATGCGAGTTCTTGGCAAATGTGCTTGTGTGTGACAACACGATGCAGCAGAGTGGTGAAGCAGTTTCAGCCAATCATTGTAGAAAAGTGTATATAACAAGTCTACCAAACTGTCCGGTTCTGTCTGGTCTAGAAGAAGAGTCGTGTGCGCTCACGGCAACTAAGGCCTGTTAAAACATGAGATCAGCGCTCAGGAAACTAAAGTGAACTGAGAAGAAGTTTTGTGAATAGAGTCACTAACAGACTAGAGCTGACAGGATTCTTCAAATCAAAAATTGGAGCGTTTAGCTGTCGCAGCAGCGCTGATAAAGAAGCACTCTTTATACATTGTATTACATTGTTATCAGTATTTCGCATGGTTACCTGGTGACTAAAATAGTTAGGGGTGCGATAGATCAGAAAACTCACGGATCGGATCTGATCACGGATTTGAGTCACGGATCGGATCAGCAGAAAGAAAAGACAAAAAACTTTGCTCTCTATTTATTTTGTAAAACACTGCAACAGTTTCTGCTCAATCCTCATTAAACACAAACATTTACCTAAAGATGTCAATCTAATGCTTCAATACAATTTTGAATCATATAAAAACAAATTAAAGGGGGAAAAGACGACAGAACCTCCAACACACTCATAGCTTCTCCAATGTGTGTGGCACCGCGCCCTTACACACAGCTCCTTTGACGAGCGCTTCAACACACACACACAATCACAGTACATCCGACCCACGCACGCAACTCACACATGCCCAGTAGGGGTGCAACGGGTCACAATCAATCCGTGATCCATACTGATCGCCCTCCATGGTTCAGGAGGACACGGTTCGCAGAAATCCAAAATAAGTGGTTCATGCGCTTTGTGCTGGAGGGAGTGCGGGGAGGTCGCCGCAGGTTGCTTCCATGTCTTCTGGTCATGCCCAAAGCTAAAGACTTTCTGGGAGGAGATCAAACAAATGGTGCTGGAGGTGCTTGGAGGAACTCTGGACTTCTCCTTTAGCACCATGTACCTTGGGAAAATCCCTGAGGATATGAACAAACGCGACTCATACTTACTGAAAATGATTCTGGTTGCATGCAAAAAGGCAATCACTAAATGTTGGCTGCAGAAAAGCCCCCCTACACGGAAGCTGGTCATAGGCATTATAAATATGATTCACCACATGGAACTGATGACCTTCTCACTGCGGCTGCAGAAGGAGAGAGACTTTGGGAAAGATGGGAGCGGTATACCTTAAAAGACTAGAAACTGATACCTATGGGATGCAGAAGAGTAGTCGTTTTTATTTGGATTGCTGATGCACCTACGTAATATGTACTATGTGTAAGAAATGAGATGATGTGTAACCTGAAATATGGGAACAGATGTAAATATATATTAGCTTTCCTTGCCCTCTTTAGTTCTTTAGTTCTATATGTCAAATAAGAAGAAAATCAATAAAGAGAAAGTGTAAAAAAAAAAATCCGTGATCTGATCCTATTTGTGAGTCTTTGTCCAGCACTGGTGTGACACCAAGCTTAAAACTCACCTCTTCCAGGTTGCATACTCATCATAAATCTGGTGGCCTGCTACTTGTTTTTATCTCGACTTCATGTTGTCCTTATTTGATTTGTTTTATCCCGTTTTTATCTCGATGTTTTATTGCATGGTTTTTTCTGTCTTCGTGATTTTAATGTACGGTGACCTTGAGTTTTTAGAAAGGCGCCCCAAATAAAATGTATTATTGTTATTATTATTATTATCAGTAAAGATTTCATTCTTTCATCTTCACATCTGAACGTGTTGCTTTCAGGTTTTCTTTCTTATTGGGACTTTTGGTCCAGTTGATGGAAACATGTCGCTTTAATTTAGGATTTTAGAAAAGAAACAGTCAGAGTGACTCTGTGGAGGTTACTGCAGGTCAAACTGTTGTTTTCAGTCTGTTCAATTGTGTTTGTGATGGATGAACTTTAAATCTTCAGCTGTTGGTGGAAGGATTTGTTTGAAACTCTGTTCAACTCTTTTCTATGTTTCTGTTGATTCATCAACATTTGATTCAGTCAGTTGATAGAAATTAATGAGTTATTAAAGTGGAAACTTTCATCAGTTGATTTGAGTGTTTCCTGTTTTGATGGATCAACATTCCTGAAGAACCTGTTGGAAATGAATCATTTTAAATGTCAATAAATGAAACTTTTTGTCCTGTTGAAGCTCTTTTCACAACTAAACACCTTCCTGTAACCTCTGTAGTAAATGATCAGATTTATTGACAGGATTATTTCTGACACTGATGATGTTTTTCATTCTGATTTGAGTGTTTCACAGTAAATCCATGTGTTGATGTAAGAACTGCTCACATCATGTGTTTGTTAGAAATTAAATCAACCTCCTTCCAGTTCAAAGTTTTGACTTTTCAGAACAAATGAAATTCTTTGATCTTCATCAGGATTTGAAATGAGATCAATTCAAGCTGAGATGAAAGAAGAAGAATAAACCTGGAAGTGAAATGAGATTTTTCTCTAATGAATCCTTTTCTCAGCCTAAATCTAACTGAACTCTTCCAATAAGTCATGTTTCTCTCATGTTAAGGCATCAAACCCTCTGATCCATGAGCAACAGCAGCTGTTACAGAGCAGCTAAACAACTACAAACAGTTGACAGGTTGACCACCAGAGGGCGCTCTGACACCATCACATCAGTTTAACATGTGGTTGATGAGAGATCATCATTAAAAGGTAGAGTGCTATTATCAAAGGCTGAAGGAATCTCCAGGTCTGTGTAGACTGCTTTATCATTAGAGATGCCAAAAAAAAGTTAGTAAAAAGCTAGATAAAATCTTATTTGACTTTTTATGGAAACGTAAAAGCCACTATTTAAAATAAGGTATCCTGTGTAATAAACTAAAAATGGGTGTTCTTAGTTTTAAAACTATTAACAACTCCTTCAAAATAAAATGGTTAACCAATCTATTACAAAGTAAAGATACAATGTGGAACACCTTCCCCAAACACATTTTAATATGATGGATGGACTCCAATTTATTTTACAATGTGATTATAAAATTGAGAAATTGCCGATTCGACTGTCTTCTATAAACAAGCTCTGTTAGCATGGAGAATGGCCTACAAACACAACTTTTCCCCAACTAAATGCTACATATGGAATAATGGTAATATAGAAATAAATCACTGTGTTATCAAAATTGGATGGAAAAGGGTATAATACGTGTTCAACAGTTACTAAATGGTAGAGGAAATCTAATAATTCCTCTTTAGGTTCAATATACCTACAAGGAATATGCAGTGGTTTTTGATGCTGTACCAGCAAATGTGTTACAACTATTTAAGGGAACTAACTTTGATATTCCACTTGGAGATCCACTCAGGAACTCCATGTTACTTGATGAAGTAGATGTCACTAAAAAGGTTTGCTCTAATAAACTAATTAGGAAATGTCTGCAGAATGTTACCTTATGGGACATTGTTTTGGTCCACTTGTTATGGAAGGGTGAACTGGAATAAGATATGTTTAATTTGGGAGAAATACTGCATCGTTAACAAGATGAAAGAGGTCTCTTATAAAATTGTACATAATGTATACCCTGCTAAAAAGACTCTGGAAAGATTTAAACTAGAAATTGACTATAATAGTACATTTTGTGAACAACATGTGGAAACAATCTCTCACCTATTCTATCAATGTGATAAAACAAGAACATTTTGGTCGGATCTGCAGCTATTCATAAGGCAAAAGACTGGAAGAAGAATCCAAATCACTAAGAAGGACGTTATTCTGTGCTATGAAGATGAGGTCATAAATAAGGATGTTTCATATCTAGTACAACTTCTGCTCCTGTTGGGAAAGTTTCATGTACATAAAAAGAAATGGTCACAGTCTAAACCACACATAACTCATTTCTACAAAGAACTCAAGATATATATCAACACAATTAGTACTCTTGAAAATAAAAAAGCTATCAAAACTAAATGTATTATAGACAAAGTCAATGTGACTGTTGATTAACAAAATCTCTGGCTGTATGTTTTGTTTTCTAATGTTAATTTTTCCTGTTTTGTTTCTTTGTGTTTTACTCTCATTTTAATGTTACTTCTTATATTATACCTTGTTTATTCTTTATTTAAAGTTTTTGAATTATAAATAAAGATTTTCATGAAAAAAAACTTGAGTTTCTTTAGATGAAGCTTCAGGCTCTGACATGGACAGCTGAATCCTGTTACCATGACAACGTGACTCTGCTGTTTCCTTCACTGATGTTTGACTCTGATCATTTAATGTTAGAGGAGAAAACCCTGTGAGAAGCTTGTATTTAAATAATGACTGAACATTTTTTCAAGCTGGTTTCAGTCGTCAGCTCATCTGTCAGATCATCTGTTCCTGATCAGCAGTTCATCTATTTATTTACAGTTTTGTTACATTACCTTTTGTTGACACATTCATTTATAGGATGTTCACATGTAAACAGTAAATCTCTGCAGGGGAAGTTGAAGGAGTTTCCTACAGACGGAGTCCTGTCAGAGGTCAGAGCTTGTGTCTCTGAAGCGCCGAATGCTTTAGGTTGAAGTCTGATCAAAACCAGAACAGCTGCTGCATGAAGACGAATCTCTAAAACTTATTCAATTCATTTATATTTTACTCAAACGTCTTTTCTATCCAATAAATAATTCATTCAGAGTCAATTAATGAACTCTGGAAGTTTGTAAACTATCAGAGTGTTTAATATCTGAGAACAATTCTGCAGAAATAGTGTCAGGGCTTGAGGGTGAAAGAAGCCAATAACAGCACAAAGTACAAAATACAGGAGGTTGCAGGAGCCTGAGCTCAGGAGGGCAGCTGGGAGGCTGCACAAAGAGCAATAGACGCCATGAAAAGGAACACTGGGGAGAACATGGACTCCAGAACAGGCCCCAGGCGTCCAGTAGGACCTTTGTGCAGACAAATAAACTGAGACACAAAGGACTCAAAAACTCAATCAATCGGATGATAACAGAGGAACCTGAGTCCTGAAGGATTTGATTAAAACACAATCTGAACGAACGTCCTGAGAGCTGCTGCATCAGAAACTTGTTTCAGCTCAGTAGCCTCTCATCAACCATTCCTTTTTCTGTGCAGGAGGTGCATAAGGCTCTTAAAGCCTCCAGGACCTGACCTAATAGATCCATAGTTTTGAAAACTGGCAGCTGATTTTGTGGCAGAACCTCTCACAAGTCTTTTTAGTCTCACATTAGATACAAATGAAATTCCCTCAGTGTGGAAATCAGTTTTTGTTATTCCTTTGTTAAAATGTGGAGACCCAACAGAACTATCTAATTACAGGCCAATATCTAATTGATCTGTGCTGGCTAAAGCTCTTGAAGCTCTTGTAAGCGAGCAAATGAAGGAGTTTTTAAACACCAATGTCATTTTATCTAAATATCAGGCTTTAGGAAAACACACAGTACTACCACGGCTGCACTGAATGATATTGCTGTCGCCCAAGACAAAAAGCAACTGATCCATGAGCAACAGCAGCTGTTACAGACCTCTAACAACTACAAACAGTTGACAGGTTGACCACCAGAGGGCGCTCGGACACCATGACATCAGCTGCTCTGAGCTCAGGACAACAACGGAACCAAGCGGGGGACAGATTTAGATGTAACGCCAGCTCACGAGGCTACCGACTTCAGCGCGACCACGTTTTGAGATCAACTTCTGATTACTGAGACACAAAATCCAGTCATGGATGTGAAAGAAGAAGAAAACGAGTCAGAAAATCAAAGCCTTGATGCTGTTCTCAACCCCAACGATCAACGTTACGTATCAGGTCTGTTTCTTTTCATTGTTCCTGTCTAGTGTGATGAAACCAAGTTTAGCTCCAGTTTTCCACTAGCTAATGGACTTAGCTTCTTGTGTCGCTGTTGTCTGCATTTCTAGCTAGTTTAGCTAGCTAACTGATGAATAAATGATCAGAATCAAACCCAGAACAGCTGATGTCCTCCACAGTTTATCATTCTGATTCAGCTTTAAAAGCAAAAGTCTGGAGACTTTTAGTCTCATTTAAATAAATAAATACTTTTATTGATAAATATTTTTAAAATATTCCATTAAAAAAATGTCCCATTTAAATTTAAAGAGAGAAAATGAAGGGGAAAAAATATTAATGAGGCACTTTTTTTTCTTTTTTTTTCTCCGTATTTATTACTGTATTATATCGTTTTGTATTATTTGTTTTTAATAATTTATTCCATAATGGTGTTTTATTTTATGACACTTTTATTTTGTAAAGCTATTTTCCATTTTTCAGGGACTTTTATTTTGTAGCTCAGTTTTTATTTCAAGCTGTTCTTATTTCATGTTCTTGTTTTCAAATGAGGGTCAGAGTTGTGTCTGTGGACAGGGTCTGATCAGACTGCAGGTCCTGGCTGAGACAGACACTTTCAAGGGAAGAGAACAGAACCCAGTGCTTTAAGTTGGCCGGTTACACACTACCAGTACTTTTACATTTGAGAAGTTATATTCTATATTTAGTCACTAACATTCAACTAAATTAATAGAAACGAGCCCTGAGGTTATGGGAATTTGGGAAAAGATAAAACGGATTTTATAGGGCCCTATATGTGCAAAGCGACTGCTTCGGTGATTGTTCTCGTTGTTGTTGTTGCCGCTAGCCATGATGCTATGTGAAACTAACTATGGAAGCTCCAGGGAGCCAAAAATGTGCTATTAAAGAAAAACTTGATTTACTTATTTTTAAATCGCCAGCAACCAAAATTTCAATCAATTTATCGCCCAGGCCTAGTTGGGGCTGAATGTTGGAGAAACCCTGATACTGTTGACTGAATACTTTGGTTTATGTAGTTTAGCTTGTTTTGATACGTTTTATGTTACTTTTCTTAGCGGCCTATGGGAGTTTTGTATGAGTGTCCTAAAATCGTAATTTTACTTATTTTGATGGGACATATCAGTGGATTTGACTTTATTTTGTTGTTAATTCACTTCATTAGTTGAGCTGATTGTCATGACTTGCTTGGTTAGTGTTTGTTGTCTGAATTGTAACATTAATTATCTGACTGTGTTAGTTAGAGATGGATTTATTTGTTTGTGGTGTCAGTAGAAAGATAATTGTTAATATTAAGTTGTGTTTCTGACCTTGTGTAAGTCGGGTTGTTTTTTTCCTTGAAACTCTTACTTCTGTTGTGACCACATTGTGGTTGTTTTTTTAATTTTTATTTGTATCTGATTATATTGATATTATTATAAGGTCTCCTTATACGGGTGTAACAATATTGTAAATACCGTGATATCGCGGTAGTAAAATGGCCACGATATCGTCGTGGTCTTGTCACGGTATTGAACAGTACGTCATGAGTAAAAAATAACACGTTTCAGTTCGCCGCACCAGAGTATAGCAAAGTAAACTACATAGACCATGATCCTTTGTTTCCGCGTCATCAGCCAGTGCACCAATGGGAGCGCGCGCAGCTCACATGGCAAACAGAAACAAACATGGAGGCGGATGGGACAGCGGTAAACGCAGCACGGATCGGCTTTTCCGTTTGAGTTTTGGAAACATTTTGGATTTGTCGTGTCGAGAAACGGTGAAAGAGAAAAGAACGGACAGCTGACAATATGCAGACACTGTTGGTGTACAGAGCTGGACTCCTCGGCGAGTACGAGCAGCGTGAGAGGTAACGATAACCCGCCCCCTTGTGAAAAGTTTCCACTGTTAAAGTCCAGACGGGTCAAAAATCCCAGCATGAAGCTCTTAGATCAACGCTGTCTCACAGCAGCTCAAAGGCTGAGAAAATAAAATGCATCCCAGAATATTTAGCGACTGATTTGCATCCATTTTCCACCATGAATGTCATGGGGTTTAAATCATTAGTGGCTAAACTGGAACTTAAATATAAAATGTCATCATCAACACATTTTAGTCAATTATTCAATTTCTTTTAATTCAGTCATTGCCCAGATGAAGGCAGTAATATTAAAAGACTTGTCAGACAGAAACCAAGGAGAGGAGAAGTTCCTACTGGAGGAGTAAAAACAACAGAGGTCATTTTAACAGCTCAATAATCTGTCCTCCTCCTTAAATGTTGATCCATCCATCCATCCATCCATTTTCTGTAGCCGCTTATTCCTCCACAGAGGGTCGCGGGGCAGCTGGTGCCTATCTCCAGCGGTCAAGGGGCGAGAGGCGGGGGACACCCTGGACAGGTCGCCAGTCCATCGCAGGGCCACACAGAGACGAACGAGACAAACAACCACACACCCACTCACACCTAAGGACAATTTACCAGCCCAATTAGCCTGACAGTCATGTCTTTGGACTGTGGGAGGAAACCGGAGTACCCGGAGAAAACCCACGCATGCATGGGGAGAACATGCAAACTCCACGCAGAGAGGCCGCAGAGCCGGGATGCGAACCCACGACCTCCTTGCTGCGAGGCAACAGTGCTAACCAACCGCGCCACCATGCAGCCCTTAAATGTTGATTTTTTTTTTTTTACTAAAACTGGACTAGAACTCTAGAAACTAGAAGAGGCTACCTTCTAATTAGTTTCCTGTTTGGTGATGCCTAGGTAGTTTTATTTATGACTTGATGACGAGGCAGTTTTGTATTTCCTGGTTACTTTTATTTATTAAATCAGCTGTTTTGTCTTTTCTTTATATGTTGAGTTGTTACTTGAATTTTAAACTTTAGGAATGGCTTTTCAGACCATTTAAAACGTCATAATGGAACATTTTATGTTGTGAGGCTTATTACCGTGAGCATAACCACAATATCGTGAGCCTCCGCACAATATCGCAATAAATATCGTACCGTGAGGTCCATACCGTGACGATATCGTACCGTGGGATTTGGATATCGTTACACCCCTATGTCCTTATGAAGACTTTATGATTTCTTTACTGTTTAATGTGTAGAATTAGACCTAACAGCGCCACATTGTTAGAGAACTGGTGGTCGGGATTTTTACCAGCAAAATATTCAGTCAGATGAAAATATTCTGCATCATTCCCTGCCCTAGTGGTGATGATATGTGATTTATTGCACATCTGAAAACTGGCTTGCAAAAAAAGGGTGACAAGATGTCCCTTATTTGCGGGATTGTCCCGCACTTTCATCACTTTTCACACTTTCCACAAATCGAGACACTGCCCCGCTCGTCGACGCATTTCTGCACTCCGCAATGGTTTGTGCTATAAAAAAGTACAAACGGTTTTTGAAAGAAGATAAGTTGTTCGTTCAACTCAGCAAAATGTTATTATGGTTATTTACGTTCCGCGGTTACAGTAGACGTGCGTCAGCCTCCGTCTCACACAGGAATGTAACAGGTAGGAGAAGAAATGAGTGACAGAGAAAAAGTGAAGCAAGAGGGAGTCAAGAACCGTAGTCTAGAGCAGAGGTTCCCAAACTTTTTTCCAGGTGACCCACATTTTGAAATAAACAAAACTTTGTGACCCCATTTTAATCTATTTGATCATTTTAATGACAATAAAAATCCTTGAATTCTTAAAAAGGCTTTATTTACTCATGGAGAATGCAACTGTTCCTCTGCATTACATTTTTTTACTTAAAAATGTCTCAAAATTGAACATAAAAATGGAAAAACCTTCTTTGAAACAATTTTTTATGTATTTAGAAACAATTTGAAAAATGGAACACTTTCAGAATAAGGATAACAATGTATTTAACTTTGGACAATAAACTGAGTATTGCACAAAACTTTTAGATAAAACATTCAGAACACACAAATATCCAAAAATTGAACCTAAGATTTTTCACATGCTTAAATGATGAAAGTATGGCTTTACCAAAATGTTGTGTATTTTTTGCTTTGCTAATGTGATGGGTGGGCTTGCTTGTTTTTCAGTATTGCATTCCAGTCTGGTGTGCAAGAGGATAATGCAACTCTCATATCTGGTGCAGCATTCAGTCTGCTTCTGAATTTTGTCTTTATTTTTGTTAGAACTGAGAACCCTACTTCACATTTGTATGTTGTTGTAAAAGGAATGAGAAGCCGAATGCTGGCCTTACTTAAAGCAGGATATTCAGATGACATGTTTATCCAAAATGAGGACAACTGCATGCATTCATGTCTTTTCTTTAGCAAAGGATCACTGCTCAGTTGTAACATCTCTGTTTCTTCTCCAGGAATCAATCCTAACTCCATCAGAGATTCTGGATTTTCATATGCAAAGGGGTTTTCAATCCACCTTTTGCCATTCAACATATCAAATCTCTCTTTTGGATAATAACGGTCAAAACTATTAATAAGAGCTACAATGTGTGTTACAGTGAGTTCAGTAAGATGTTTGCATGTGTGTCAGCAGGGTCCGAAATTAAATTTTTGAGTCACCGGCCAAGTTGGCCGGTAGATGATAAAATCTACAGGCCAAACATATTTTTTACCGGCCAAAATTCTAAATGATTTAGATCTACCCAAAGCACGTTATTCTATAATATGATATTATGTTGGATCCAAACAGAAAGGAATGACAACTTAATTAAATAATCATTAACTAAAACAATACTACTTTTTAGTCATTTCAGAATTTTTTTTATTTTTATTAATGTTTTTAATGAACTCTCTTAATGAAATCTAGTCAGACTCCTTGTTTTCTCTCCATGAAATCTGCCCTCCTGCTTCTGACAGTCTTACAGCCTCATTGTTGGAGTCCCTTCATCGTCTTATTTCCTAGGACCAGTGAGTTGTTACGGGTCTTTTAGCGTACTGGAGGAAAACGGAGCAGCTCATCTGCGCAGATTCCGGTGTTGTGCTAAAATCTGCTCCCCTGAAATACTATGTTCACCCGAGTAGGGAGCGGATAAAACGCTCAGCGATTCTGTCAGTGTTTAAAACAAAACAAAATAAGTATAAAAAATGTCAATTTTAAATTTACTGGGAACTAAATAAAGTATCAACTTTGACACGACTACGTGTTGTAGAAATCTTTTTGAAGTGCTGTGAAGCTCGCGGTTCAACATGGGGAACAGAAAAATTCAGGGGAACAGACTTCTGCACAACACCTGTTGTGCCCTGTAGCCAGTGTCAACATAATCTCCACCGCCACCTCCAGTTCGCCACTTTTCATTAAATCTTCTGGTTTCACTGGTCCTGGTGGTTTCTCTTCCAGTTCCATTACTTTTCTTTTTGAAGACTGGCGGAATCCAGTTCTAAACCGCCACATATCGCTGCTAGCTTTAGCATGAAGCTAACTGCTGCTGCCTTGATGAACAGGGAATAGATAGGTGGAAACGCCGGGTGCGACTGTCACGTTAGCGTGCGCCGCATGCATGCAGACAGGAGAGGAGCGTCACAGAAATCCATCGAAGGGAACTGATAAACAGAACTAGTTTGGTGCAAAAATGTACTCGCCATGTGGCAGATGACGCTCCAAATTTTACTCGCCAAGTGGAGCAATTTGGTCGCATTTGGCGAGTGGCGAGTGTTAATTTCGGACCCTGTGTGTCAGTGACATCATTTTCTTCTATGTGTTTTAACACATTTGGAAACATGTAATGACATGGTTTTGGACCTTTGAGGCGTGCAAGCCACAGCTTTAGAGACTTCTGAAAAGTGAGAACGTTTACAGTTTTGGAAAATGTCATCTTGGTCTCCCTGCAGTTTCAAACTCAGCTCATTCAGCAATGAAAATATATCTGCCAGATATGACAATGTAAAAACCCATTTGTCAGTAAACGGATCAGCAAGAGGGGACTTCTTCTCCAGGAGGAACGCATGAATTTCATTTCTCAGCTCATATACTCTGGTCAGAACTCGTCCTTTGGAAAGCCAGAGCACCTGTGTGTGAAACAGCAGGTGCGTGTGCTCCGCCCCCATGTCGCAGCACAGCTGATCAAAAAGCCGACAGTTCAGGGAACTGCTCTTAATAAAGTTCACAACACGGATTACTTCTTTTTGCGTTTTGTCGAGATCAGCGGGCATTCCTTTGCATGCCAACGCGTGCCTGTGAATAAAACAGTGGTACCACACTATGCCCTCGCCGGCTGCGTCTTTAATTTTTTTTTACAACTCTGCTGTTTTTGCCCGTCATGTTCGCAGCTCCGTCAGTAGTTATGCCTTTACAGCGGCTCCAGTCCAGGCCGGACTTCGTGACCACGTAGTTGTTCAACACACTAAATATCTGCTCACCTGTAGTCCCGGTAGGAATATTCAAGCAGCATAACAAGTCCTCCACAAATTCTTTTTCCCAGACATATCTCACATAGACCAATAAAGTTGCACAGTCGGAAACATCTGTGCTTTCATCCAGCTGGATTGAAAAGTCCCCTGCCGTCTTTAGTCTTGAAATAAGCTGCTCCTCAAGGTTGCTTGAAATATGAATAATCCTTCTGGAAACGGTGTTGTCACTCAGTGGAATGCATTTTAATTTCTCTGCAGCCTTTTCGTCGATGACTGTACTAACTAGGGGTGAGCCGAATGCTCGTTTCAGACGAGTATCCGGTACGGATAATGCATTTTTGACGAGTCCGAGCCGAATCCGAATAAAACGCATCATTATTCGTGATCATGCTGAAGGAAATCATCAACTGACTGTGTTCACGCTCTGTGAGACAGAGCGCCCCGCACCCGTCAGCTGTGGAGAGGAGGAAGAGGAGGATGTGGGGAGGGCGTTCATCCAGGCCCTCATCAGGCCCAAAAGTAACCCGCTCCGGCTCCGCCACCCGGACCTCTCCCGTGCCCATAACCGCTAGCTCTGCTCAGTCAGAACAGCTGTACGCGCAGACCGCCAGGAGCGGCCGCTGGGAAACTAGCGGTTCTTCGAGCAGACGGAAAGTCCGCTTAGAGGTTTCAGTCCTGACAGGACGCGTTCTCCCAGTGAGTGAGGAGTTCAGCGAGGAGGAGAAGGAGGCTCCGCGTCAATCTGGATGCTCTGGTGACCCGATCGTTTCCTGGTGGACCAGCGACAGTCCAGACTTTTAAAATTCATACTTTGATCTGCCTGGTCCATAAAACCAGTAGATCAGCGGGTCCACTAACACTGGGTCGGATCATCATCATTTTGCTTTGTTCCTGTGTGATGATGCGCATTTGGCAGAAAAGTCTGCGTAAAACCGGTCTGAGACCCATTGGCTGAAGGACGAAGGTCCCGGTTTCTGTCACCTGTCACCGTCAGGTGAACTCAGCCGTGCTCGCGCGCCTGTCATTCATAAAGTGAATAGGAGCGCGCGCCGTGTTTCCCAGCTGCGTGACTGACAGCTTAAAATTCAACAGATCATCAACAGTAAAACACATTGATCTGTCAGTGACTTTATCAGGTTCGTCTTTACAGTTGTTTTCAGAGACTCACATTAATTCTAATGTTTAAAAAGACCCACAAGTAGTTTAACTAAAACATGATGAAGAGCCCTGCATGCTGTAACATGGATAATAAAATAAACAGGAGAGAAATGAAGTCATTTTAAGGCAGATTTAATCCATTACAGATAAACTGGATGCTACAATCACTTTTTGACAGGTGAAAAAAAATCAGTTTGAAGTGATTTGATTTAGTTAAAAAAAAAGACAGTTAATCAGGTCACCTGTAAACTAAATCTAATCCTTTATTGTCAGGTGACCAGATGAGAAGGTTTCTACAATAAAACTATTAAAACAGGGTGAGCCTTAGTAAACAGCTGCAGTCCTGACAGATCAATATGTTTTAGTGTTAAAAATGTTTGATTGGACCAAATTCAACCTGCTACCTTTATCAGACATCAATGAGCTCAGAGTTCATCTGGTCTGGTGAGTGTTGGGGGATTTGTGACTCTGGTCTGGGAGGTTCTGAGAGGTCTTAGGATTTTATGTTAGGCTGGTAACTAGCCCCCCCACCCCATGGTGTGCCTTGTGATTTTTTTCAATAACAAAGTGTACCTTGGCTCAAAAAAGGCTGAAAAACCCAGCCTTTAATATTGTGATCAAAAACATTGAATCTGAATTCTGAGGCTGCTCTGTAAATAGTTTTCAAATAAACAATACATAAAGCTAATTCTGATCAATTATATCAATTTCAGACTTAAAATAATGTACAGATTTAAGCCACACCCACTTCCAGGCAAATTACGTCACTTCTGGATCGCGGTCCGCCCACTTCCGGTTTAGGCCCCACCCACTCCGAGTACAGATACGGATACAGATAATTTAGGTAGTTGAACAGATACAGATAATGCAGTACTCGCTCATCCCTAGTACTAACCATGTCTATTGCAGCAGGTAAGATGAGTTGTTCTGCAATGGTGTGAGGCTTTTTCTCCGTGGCCACACGGTAAGAAACCATGTAAGATGCAAGCTGAGCTTTGTCATTTAATGTCACATTTCTGCGAAGAAGATCAGCAGATGATTTAATCTCCTGTGCCTTTCTTTGAAAGAAATCCAGTGGTTTATTTACCAAATCAGCATGGAGCATTTCCAAATGTCGCTTTAGTTTGGCTGGCTTTAAGGATTTAAATTGTTAGTTTATTAATAAAAATATGAATTCCTAATCTAATATGAAAATGGTTTTATATTACTATGGATACTAATTGTTTGACAGTTTAGACAAATATATGTCCAAAAAATTTTGGGGATGCATCTGTGTATATATTTTTAATTTTTACAAAAAATTCATATGTAAACATATTTGTGTGTGTGTATGTAAATGGTTTTATTCAAGTTTTGTTAAAACAAATTTTATTAAAATGTTTTTTCCTACATTGGTTGCTGTTTATATAACATGTCCACAAAAATTAACAATTATAGCAAGTCTTGTCTTGCTAATGTTCTTAACTCAACATATTTTCTCACCTGTTGACACCTAATAAGAGTTGCGTGTCTTCTCAGACGTCTCAACCCTGAAGTGGCTCTTCTCCTCCTCTGCTTCAGGAGGAGGATGTGGAATATTATATTAATAACTATTGAAACAGTCATTTTTCACTTAGTTAGCTTCAGAGATATCGCTAATGAAGTTGCTCTTTAGCTACCTTTTCCAAAGTGCACGCGAGCTAACAGTTGTACTAATGCGCTCGTGCCGGGCAAACTCCACCTTTGATGAAAGTTCTGGCAACAGTCAGCGCTTGTGTTGGGGAAAAACATAACAAAACAGCTACGGGTAAATAACTGGTTTTATTTCAGATGCATTAGCAGAAAAACCATTAACAACATTGTTTCAGCTGATGCAAACAACAAACTGGTTGTCATGGTTACCACCAGCTGGGTTGTACGTAATTTCCGTCTTTTTAATTATGCGACAAGTTGCTCGGGTCCGGCGCGAATTGATGACGCTGCTGCTTTTGAGTGGTGTTCAAAACGCCGAACACGGGGCAGTCCCCTAACCCATATATAGGGGAATATATAGGGAACGAAATGTAGTGAGTGAGTGAGTGAACGAGTGGACATTTCGAACACACCCTAACTTTTATGTCTTTCATGTAGCGGGAGACGTGTCCATCACAAAACAATGCACGACTTGAAACTCGGACAAAACATTAGTTCTGACCCGCAGAACTTTTGTTCTGCGCATATAAATTATTAATAAAAAAATCGATATTGTGCTTTAAAAATATCAATATAATATTGTGACATGAAATATCGCGATATGTCACTAAATCAATTCTTTCTTACACCCCTGGTAAACATATCGACTGCAAGTGAAATTTAAAAAGTAATACAAAGGAATTGCAGGTACTATTTTAGACTCGGGACTACTTTATGACAAAGAACTGCTGTAAGCCTCCGCTGAATGGTGCAAGGACATGACACAGTGGCCTCAAAGACGCCTACATCCGTAAATACAAAAACTGGCTACTAGGCTAAACCTGGTAATGCCTTTTGAAGATAATTTCTGTGCAGCTCCCGACTTTGTGTTACTTTTCATCATCTAATGACTTTTTTTTCTCTCACAATGTTAGTTAGCTGTTACCATTCACTTACAGTTTTTTACGCTAAGCTAATACCGTATTTGCCCGAATATAGGACGACCCCCATTTTTCAAGACTGATCTTCAGAAAAAATAATAAATTCACTTTTTAAAGAAACTATTTTTAATTGAACTTTGAGAAAATAATTTATGATACCTTATATGATACCTTAATTACAGACTGCTTTAATATTTGATTATTAATCAAGAATTAAAGTTCTCTGTGACAACATATTTCAGTCAATTTGAAAAAAAGAGAAAAAAAGAAGCTCCAGTCAATTTCCTCTCTCTTCCTCGCTCTGGCTGAGTGGGCTCACTTCCCTCCTCCCTCTCTTTTTCTCTCTCTCACTGAGACTGCGTGTGAATGTGTGTTTGTGTGTGTGTCAAGCCAGTACCGTAATTACACGTAAGACGTGCAGCTTCAAAAACGGGTCCTGTCTGTGGACGCCAGGCAGCGTTGGATTCTCCGGTGTTTTTCAGGCTTGAGGAAGCATGCGTGTGAATCGAGCGATGCGCTCTCCTGTACAGAGCTCACGCTAAAAACACCGTAGCGGGTCCAGTAATTCCAAATCACCGAGGTCCGACAGAAGGTGTCGGCTCCGTACCTACACTAGTCTGAAAACGCCAGAGGTAGACCTGGCTGGAGCTGAACTTTGCCATCAGGTGTTTTAATCCTCCATGGACCTGTAACTTTGAGGTGGAGCGGACGTCTGGGACTGCTTATGGTCTAAGAGCTGCTTCCTGCTGCTGCCGCTTCTGCCGTTTGACCATAAAGCATGCACCCCCTGCTGGTGGGCTGAGGCGTGATAGTAAGACGACTCCCCATCTTAAAATTATTTTTAATGAAAAAACTTCGTCTTATATGCGGGCAAATTCGGTACTCAAGAAGTACTGCTGGATCAGGAAAACAGATGGGCAAATAGTTTTTGCCAACTTATCTAACTATGAAGACTATGGCAATAGATAAAAAAGTCACTTACTGCTAGAGTGTCCCTTTAAGATTGGATGGAAAAACCGATGCATGTGATATTTTATTTTGTTTCATAGTGAGTCAATCAGCTGACGGATCCTGTCTTATTGTAAAATGACCTAACGATGATTATCAAAATTATTGTGTTAAAAAATATTTTAAAAAGGCAAAACTAGTATTTGACAAATTTTTTCAGTTGTACCAAATCATGATTTAGGTCGGTGGCATTTATTAGTACTTGTATTGGTACTTGATATTGGCAAGTACTCAAATTTAAGTACTCATACTTGTACTTGCTTAGGAAAAACCTGGTAAAGTAACATCTCTACTTTATACTGCTCACTCCTAACTCAGACCCACCAAGTGGGGAAAAAGTCATCATACCACTAGAGGGAGCTGGTGTATCTTTGGTGGGACACCTGCTAGAGTTTGAGAATGATTGTTTTGCACAATTGATGTCTGTGAATAACTCACCAATGTCCTTGATGTATGTGTGTTTCAGTGATGTCTGCAGATGTTCGACAGTTGGTTGTAATTAAAGAAGAAGCTCCTGGAGAATGGAGGCCTGGTGTGGACCAGCAGGACCCAGAAGCCCTCAACATAAAGGAGGAAGAGGAGGAACTCTGGACCAGTCTGGATGAAGAGCAGCTCAATGTGAAGGAGGAGACTGATGCCACCAGGTTTCCTCTCCCTGCAGTTCCTTTGAAGAGTGAGGATGATGAAGAGAAACCTGTGTTGTCACAGCTTCCTCAGCACCAAGTGGTTCCAGCCAGCAGCTCCACTGACCAGATGACAGCAGCAACTGGTGGAGAGGACTATGGAGGAGCAGAAACCATCAGGAGCCCAGGAACCCTAAATACTCAGGAAGAAGATTCCAGCTCTTCACAGACTGAAGTCAGTGAGGATGATGATGAAGAGGAAGACGATGTCCACAATCCTGACTTTGAGTTGTCAGAAACTGGATCAAAAACTGAAGATAGTAACAATAAGAGGAAGGAGATCAGGTCTCCTGAGTCAGGTGTAGGCACTGTCAAGACAAGCAGGAAAGTCCAGACAAGGCAGAAACCATATGGTTGTGATCTCTGTGGTAAAAGATTTACCCGAAAAAAACATCTAAAGACACACACAAGAATCCACACAGGTCAGAAGCCATTTTGTTGTGGTGATTGTGGACGAAGTTTTAGCCGAAAGTTTAATTTAAACACGCACAAGAGGATCCACACAGGTCAGAAGCCATTTTGTTGTGATGATTGTGGACGAAGTTTTAGCCATAAATCACATTTAAAAACACACATGAGAATCCACACAGGTCAGAAACCATTTTGTTGTGATGATTGTGGACGACGTTTTAGCCAAAAGTCATCTTTAATCATACACAAGAGAATCCACACAGGTCAGAAGCCATTTTGTTGTGGTGATTGTGGACGAATTTTTAGCCAAAAGTCAACTTTAAACACACACATGAGAATCCACACAGGTCAGAAGCCATTTTGTTGTGATGATTGTGGACAAAGTTTTAGCCGAAAGTTTAATTTAAACACACACAAGAGGATCCACACAGGTCTGAAGCCATTTTGTTGTGGTGATTGTGGACAATGTTTTAGCCATAAGTCACATTTAAACACACACATGAGAATCCACACAGGTCAGAAGCCATTTTGTTGTGATGATTGTGGACGACGTTTTAGCCAAAAGTCATCTTTAAACATACACAAGAGAATCCACACAGGTCAGAAGCCATATCGTTGTGGTGATTGTGGACAAAGTTTTAGCCAAAAGTCAACTTTAAACACACACATGAGAATCCACACAGGTCAGAAGCCATTTCGTTGTGCTGATTGTGGACAAAGTTTTAGGCGAAGGTTTAATTTAAACACACACACGAGGATCCACACAGGTCAGAAGCCATTTTGTTGTGTTGATTGTGGACGACGTTTTAGCCAAAAGTCAACTTTAAACACACACATGAGAATCCACACAGGTCAGAAGCCATTTTGTTGTGGTGATTGTGGACAAAGTTTTAGCCGAAAGTTTAATTTAAATTTGCACAAGAGGATCCACACAGGTCAGAAGCCATTTTGTTGTGATAATTGTGGACAATGTTTTAGCCATAAGTCACATTTAAACACACACATGAGAATCCACACTGGTCAGAAGCCATTTTGTTGTGGTGATTGTGGACGAAGTTTTAGCCGAAAGTTTAATTTAAATTTGCACAAGAGGATCCACACAGGTCAGAAGCCATTTTGTTGTGATGATTGTGGACGAAGTTTTAGCCATAAGTCACATTTAAACACACACATGAGAATCCACACTGGTCAGAAGCCATTTTGTTGTGGTGATTGTGGACGACGTTTTAGCCAAAAGTCAACTTTAAACACACACACGAGAATCCACACAGGTCAGAAGTAGGGGTGTTTGATTTTGACAAAAATTTATTTTTTATTATTTGTCCTTTTCCCAAAAACGATAATGCGATGATATTTTAGTTACCTAAAAAAGTGTTAAGCCTTATGTTCTACCTGTTGTTTTTATAATAGTGTATTTTCTATTGCTGAATAATAATTATATGTATAATACCTTATTTACCCGAATACAACACAAGGTATTTCATTGAAAATACGTTGTCGTCTTATAATTGCGGCCTAGTTTTTTAGGGTCATTATACAACTGCACCAGCAGAGGGCGCAGGTCTTTTGGTCAAAGCAGCAGCAACAGGAAGCATGTACAGGCCCACTGGGGATTGAAATGCCAGATGTTCACTCCAGCCAGGTCTACATCCAGACCCAGGGCAGGTGCCTTCAGCATTAGCAGCTCAGTGTGGACTTCTGGCCAGGTGAGGACTCACGTCGATTGATCCAGACACGCCTCTTCTTACACAGCTGCACAGAACCTCGTCCGCTGGACTGGCTCTGCATAGTGCTGCGCTATTTCTGTACCCAGCTATCGCCACACACACATACACAGAGAGTGAGAGAGGGATGCAACCTAAGCGGCGAGAGAGTGATATACTTCTGCTCCTGTTGGGAAAGTTTCATATACATAAAAAGAAATGGGCACAGTCTAAACCAAACATAACTCATTTCTACAAAGAACTCAAGATATATATCAACACAATTAGTACTCTTGAAAATGAAAAAGCAATCAAAACTAAATGTATTATAGACAAAGTCAATGTGACTGTTGATTAGCAAAATCTCTGGCTGTATGTTTTGTTTTCTAATGTTATTTTTTCCTGTTTTGTTTCTTTGTGTTTTACTCTAATTTTAATGTTACTTCTTATATTATACCTTGTTTATTCTGTATTGAAAGTTTTTGAATTATAAATAAAGATTTTCATGAAGAAAAAAACTTGAGTTTCTTTAGATGACGCTTCAGGCTCTGACATGGACAGCTGAATCCTGTTACCATGACAACGTGACTCTGCTGTTTCCTTCACTGATGTTTGACTCTGATCATTTAATGTTAGAGGAGAAAACCCTGTGAGAAGCTTGTATTTAAATAATGACTGAACATTTTTTTCAAGCTGGTTTCAGTCGTCAGCTCATCTGTCAGATCATCTGTTCCTGATCAGCAGTTCATCTATTTATTTACAGTTTTGTAACATTACCTTTTGTTGACACATTCATTTATAGGATGTTCACATCTAAACGGTAAATCTCTGCAGGGGAAGTTGAAGGAGTTTCCTACAGACGGAGTCCTGTCAGAGGTCAGAGCTTGTGTCTCTGAAGCGCCGAATGCTTTAGGTTGAAGTCTGATCAAAACCAGAACAGCTGCTGCATGAAGACGAATCTCTAAAACTCATTCAATTCATTTCTATTTTACTCAAACGTCTTTTCTATCCAATAAATAATTCATTCAGAGTCAATTAATGAACTCTGGAAGTTTGTAACAGAAGTGTGACCAAGTCACTGCTTTGCTAGTCACAAGTCTTCCCAGTCAAGTCTCAAGTCAAGTCCAAAGTCAATGACGTGCAAGTCCAAGTCCTTAACTTTTAATTTTCAAGTCATAATCGAGTCATCTGACCAATTATAATTAATGACAGTTTAATAATGATTTCTAGATAAGTCTCTCTCATGAGCTGAAACTGAAACTTAAAACATTTTAAGATCAGACAGTTCAAATGTTTTAAAGGGCCCATGGCTCGCTCCATATTTAAATCACTTTATATTAAACAGGTGTAATCTTTGATGCCTCTAGATCAGCGTTGCACCATTATAACTCAAAATACGCTGTAATTATTTCCTAACGAGCAACTCAGAGATCAGAAGAAAGCGCCGCCTTCCGGTTCTGCTGGGTTTCTCCTTATTTGGCAGCCTGACACTTCTGCTGCAGCAGGGGGCAGTGCCGGCGCGTGAAAGTGAAACGAAAGTGAAACTAAACACTACACGGTCTATGGGCAATGGCGGCAGCACTGCCTCGCTCCAGGTGTCGTGAACGTGCATGTGGGAGGAGAATTTACCATATAAGCAAGTCCGGATCACTATGACCTCATAGCGGGCTGGAGTGAAAAAAACGGTTTGAAACCTGGGTCTGAAATCTGGAAGAGCTTCTCACTGGCTGGACTAGGAGACAGATGGACGCCGTTTTTTGCTCTTTCTGGCAGGTTTAAGGTGAGAACTCAACGTTGCAACATGATAGATAAGTCAGAAAACACAGAAAACGATACCATGGGCACTTTTAACTTCATGTTTCTCATGAACGTCTCAACCTGAACATTTCATGTCTAAATGTCAGATGGACGATCCTCCATCGTGGACACCTGTCTCTCAGAAGGACACCTGTCTCTCAGAAGGACACCTGTCTCTCAGATGGACACTTACTTAGTTTGCTCTCTAGATCTTTGCAGGGTATCCGCGGAGTCTTGAAAAGTATTAAAAGGCGATAAATTAATTTTGGGAAATTCAAGACCCTTATAAAGTATTAAAAAGTCTCACTTTATAAGGTCTTACATTTTGGAGCGAAAAAATCTGATTTTGATGTCCAACAGTTTGAGTCCCAAAAACATCATAAACGTTTGAATTTAGTCATTTTTATTTAAAAAGAAGAACGGGAAACAAAGGGTGCGTTAGTAATCCTTCTCTCAGAGCACCAGGGCGGGCGGTGCAGAAGTTCAAAAGCACAATGTACGCTCTGGTGTTCCCGGTGAGTATTACAAACGCAACGAAATGTTAAGATGGAAGAGAATCTCGGTGAACGCTGCCGCATAACCAGAATGGCGGTGAGGTATTAAAAGATATTGAGACGGTCTTGAAAAGGTTTTGAATTTAACTTCAAGATTCCTGCATATACCCTGTCTTTGGCTGTGGCTAGATGTTCAATATTATAAGAAAATATTACAAACAATGTACAAAGCTAATAAAAATACCTGACCAAACTTTTTTTAAAGTAGTTATAATTTTAAAAGAACTGAAGTCTTTTTTTTCTTTAGTTTTTTAAAAATAAAACAATAATTATTACTTAATGTTAAAGCTGATCTGATGATCAATTTGCTGCTGACTGATGCTGAGAGGCAGCAGGTAGAGGAGACACCTGGTCACAGCATTGATCATGTTGTTTGTAGATTTAGAGCTTTTGTCCATTTTGGGGGTCTTTAGCAGGACAAAGGACCCAGTGATCTGGACCAGGGTCTGACCTAACCTGAGTTAGTATGATGAGGAAAACTGTCCCAACTTCACAAACTGCTTCCTGTGACTCAAGTAGCTTTTTATCCACTGCAAAACAATCCCCCTGATCCCATACCATTCCAGTTTATTGATTAATATGTTGTGATCAATTGTGTCAAAGGCCTTCTGGAGATCCAGAAAAATACCAACAACAAAATGTTTACGGTCTAATGCGTTTGTAATTTCCTCAACAGAATCCATTAATGCTAGTGATGTTGATCGATTAGCTCTAAATCCGTACTGACTTTCTGTTAGTATCATATGTTTATCTAAAAATGAATCCAGTCTTTTAATAAACAGTTTTTCTAGGATTTTAGAGAATTGTGGAAGTAATGAGACAGGCCTGTAATTAGTGAAGTTGTGTTTATCCCCAGTCTTAAACAGCGGCACCACTTTTGCTATTTTCATCTGATTTGGAAATGTTCCGGTTTGAAATGATAAATTACAGATGTAAGTAAGCGGTTTTACATTCCCCCCAATAACACTTTTCACAGTTTTGATGTCGATATCGTTATAATCAGTTGATGTTTTACTTTCACATTTATTTACTAGATCTATGATCTCCGTTTCTTCCACTGCTGTGAGAAACATAGAACTGGGATTTTGATCAATCAGATGATTGTTACTGGTTTCCACTGACGGAGCATCAGGTATTTGTTTTGCCAGGTTCGGCCCAATATTGACAAAAAAGTTGTTGAAACCATTGACTATATCACTCATATTTTCTATCTTAGTATTATTATCAATAAAGTGTTCTGGGTAACTGTGCTGTCTGGACTGATTTTTAATAATATTGTTTAATGTATCCCAGATTCCTTTTATATTATTTTTATAATTAGCTAGTGTCTTACTATAGTAGTCCTTCCTACTTTTTCTTGAAATATTTGTTAACTTGTTTTTGTATTTTTTATATTTGGATTCTGCCTCTTTGGTTCTTTGTTTTAAAAAATCTTTATAGAGTTTATTTTTCTTTTTACAAGCATTTGTGTTCTCCATTATTTTTAATCTGCTGCATAGTTCTTGCATGTAAACAGATCCATGTGTTTTACTTCAGTAAATAAATGAATTAAAATAATCAAAATGTTTTTTTTAAATAGAATTAAAATTTAAAATTTTACTACTTTGTTTATCTGTCAGTTTCAATATTTGTATCATGCATTAAACCAAGAAATAAAGGTGGGGGGGAGGGGGATAATCAAAATGTTGGTCTGCTGTTTAAGACTGCACAACATTTAAATACAATTGACTTTTTAGTGGGCCACCCACCCTTCTATAATCTTTGCTCCTGCCTCCATAGAGAAAAGTTCTAGACACGCCCCTGCATCAGCACGGCGATCAGCTGCTGTTTAGTTTCACTTTAGCAGCAGGTCACTCTGCTGGCTCTCATGAAGCAGAGAGGGGACAGACTCCTCAGGATCGCGGACTTCTTAATAGAAGGGGTCCTTTAGGACCTGAATTTGAGTTCTCCTGGTTTAATGTGTGTCTGCTGCTGAACTTAAGAGACACGTTCAGCGTCGGAGAGTTTCTCCCCGATCAGCTTTCCCATCTAGAGCCGTTTTCAGTGCTAAAATATCAAATATCTTCAAGTCATCATCAAGTCAACACACGCAAGTCGAGTCAAGTCGCAAGTCATTGACGTTCAAGTCGCGAGTCTTTCTAGATTTTACCAACTCGAGTCAGAAGTCATCAAAATCATAGACATGTATAATTAGTAGACCCCGCATTGACCGCTACTGCCTACAGGCGCTGGTGAGCGGTGGCGCCGCCATCTTGGACCGGTCGCCTCAGCTCCACAGTGTAAACAGTTGGGCAGAGCAATGACGCTTCAGCGCGTTTATTAAGTCATAACTCGATAAATACTAAACGGATTTTCATGCCGTTTTTTTGTTTGCAAACGCGAAACATTTAGCTATAATACAAGACAGATCGTTCGGACTTTTTCACATTAATTGTTGGCTTTGTAGTAATAGAATATTCTGCAAAACACACAATCCTATATGACAGAAGCAGTAAGTACTACTCAGCCATTTTAATAGACTTATACAGTACATTTCATGTGTCATATACATATTTTACCTAATAAATATTGTTATATAAACATACATATAAAATCTATTATATCTGTAGTAATTATATATTATATAATAATAATAATGCATCAGTTTTATATAGCGCTTTTTAGGTCACTCAAAGACGCTTTACAGAGTTGCATTATTCATTCACACAGTCATTCTCACCGGTATATATAAAATATATAATTTACATATATGTATATTATATAATATATACATATATTATATACACATATATACATATATATATTTAAATTCAGATATAAAGTTTAGTAAGTTTATTTCTTTAGCAACTTTTACAGAAATAAATCAGTGTTTCACAAAAAAACATCAAAATAAAACTTGATTAAATGACAAAGAACCAAATCAACAATTGACTTTACTGACAGACACCCTGATACATAAAAAAGAAAAAAAACACTCAAATCAGGAATAAAAACACGAATTAAAAACTGATCAAATCAAACTAAAATACATCAAATAGCAGATAAAAACACATAATACATACAAAGGCATTTGCCCTCTAAAAATAACAACAAATACAAATAATAAAATAAATTAAAATAAAGATAAAATAAAAGACTATTTAAAAATAAAACTAATTAAAATATATTTTAAAACACAATGATCAAAGTACTAATAAAGATGGTTAAACACCAATGAAAGGAAATAAAAGATTTAATTAAAAGCAGTTTTAAATTATTGAGTCTTCAGCTGCTTTTCAAAAGTGTCCAGACTGTCGATACTGCGTAAAACTAAAGGAAGTTTAGTACAATAGTACATATAAGTACACAGACAGACAGACAAAGGTTAGCGAGTGAAACCGTGTTTGACTAGAACACAGTGTGGAGAACAAGTAGACGACACAAACTATAAACAATATTTACACTTGAACAAACTGACAGTATTACAGGAGCTAAAACTCCTGAAAGAGGAGAGACTTGCTGTTTTTTTCTGATGCTCCCTTTCTGCAGTTCAAAGGAGGTGAGTGACAATGTGGTGCAGCCTGATCTTTAGAAACAGACACAACCAAGCAGAAAAACATCCTCTGTTCCAGTCTCCTCATGGACGACTGTTGACACCTTTGGAGTTTGCCTTGTTGAAGTCTGGAGAATCACCCTCTCTGCAGCTCTCAGGTGCACCTGCAGCATACAGGTGAGATTTCAATATGTCCATATTTATGGATTTATGACTATTATGATCTATTGTAAATAGAAACACTCACATCATCAGGCTGAGGTTGAGGATGTGAGGTTGAAGTCTGTTGTCTCTTCAGCTCTTCTGGAGGTAGGTGTAGTCCTGCTCTTTGTGGCTAAAATAAAGAAGCATAATATTTTAAAATAATATATTATTTTTATTATAAACCTGTGGCTCCCAGTTGAGGTCTGGGGCCACCTGGAGTTAGAAACCTCTTCAGGAAGGGCCACTCAGATATGATCCTATCAGGTTTAATGAAACGTGACATCTGACAGGTTCTGCAGGGATAAGTAGCTCACTCTGCCCTGTGATTGATAACAGGATATTTACAGGATACTTTCATTTACAAATTGTGATAGTCTTAGGAAAGACTTACTGAAGACGGATGGAATAAGTCCATCTCTGAGTCTCACCATCTGGTTTAAAATGCTTGAATCTGTTGCTGTGAAGTCTTTTCTCTTCAAAGAGCAAATTGAAAGTTCTTTTTTTTAATTCAGATAAAATTCTATCCAAAAATCCATCCATCCATCCATTTTCTGTAGCCGCTTATTCCTCCACAGGGGGTCGCGGGGCAGCTGGTGCCTATCTCCAGCGGTCAAGGGGCGAGAGGCGGGGGACACCCTGGACGGGTCGCCAGTCCATCGCAGGGCCACACAGAGACAAATGACCACACACCCACTCACACCTAAGGACAATTTACCAGCCCAATTAGCCTGACAGTCATGTCTTTGGTCTGTGGGAGGAAACTGGAGTACCTGGAGGAAACCCACGCACGCACGGGGAGAACATGCAAACTCCACGCAGAGAGGCCGCAGAGCCGGGACGCGAACCCACGACCTCCTTGCTGCGAGGCAACAGTGCTAACCAGCTGCGCCACCATGCAGCCCTAGCCAAAAATACTATTTGAAATGTTTATTGAGGGTATTTTGTTTTACAATACATTTTTTAAACCATTTTTCTAGTCAAAAGTGCCCCTTTTTGCAAAGCTTCTAAAAACGCTTTTTTTTTTTTTCATATTTGGACCTGTGACGTCACCAGAGGGAGCTCCCAGCTAGGTGGCGCTGCTTACAGTGTTGTCAGATGTAGATAAATAAAGTATTTGTAGGATAATTTAACACTCTGTACGATCAATAATCCCATAAATATGATGATTTGAGTCCTTTGTTGTGTGGAGTTTGTGTAACAGATGCTTGTTTTAATCATTGTGTAGATTTTTTAAAGCTAAACTACTTTAACATCTCAGACTGGCACCGCTCTAGTCTGCCAGCTGCCTGCTCGCTGTCGGTGATGAGTTGTTAGTTTTAGGTTAGAGCGCTCTTTAATCCAGTCGGTGTGAATTCATTTGAATAAAAAATGCTAAATTATTATGTTTATGAATGCCAATCGCCAGTCTGTCAGGACACTGAGTCAACAACGGGACGGCTTCCTTACCGGTACGGTGACTTCTGTTTGGAGACGAAAAACCCCGGCGGTCCTGGTCTAGTCCAGGACTGGATGTGATGGAGTCCCACATGCCGGCGAAAAACATTCAGTGTGACTCTAAACAGGCGCCGTTCCTTCGATCCATTCACCGGAATCGCTGTTAGCACGCAGCAGCTAACAGGAGCTAACGGGGAGACTTGAGTCTCGTTTCCATGATGGCAGGATTCTGTATAGTTCGTGGCGGGTCGTCGTAGTCCGATACCCATCCGCGATTTCATGAGAGCGTTTCCTTCAGCTGTCGGACCCTCACCTGGCTGGCGGGGTACAGTAAATCCATCCCGATGCCGCGGGGCTCCAGAGGGGCTTCCCAACGGGACTCTCCAGCAGCCTGACCCGACACTGTTCCGGTCAGCTTGAACCGTTCAGCTGCATCCTGTGAAACTTTTTATAAACTCTTTCATTCCTTAACAATCCATCCTGAACGCAGCTCAATGTTTGGAGCTCTGATGATCAAACCTGGTGCTAAACACTGGCATTTTATCCCATCCGTGCGGTAGTGAGGAGGTGGTCTAGACCGGTGAACCCCTAGCGTACAGCCTTACAGGACTGATTGTTTTTATCTTTTTTTTTTATCTTAATAAAATAACGTCTCACTATAGTAATAAAGTAATAAAATAACAGCTGCCATTCTGCGCTATCGGCCCTTCTGATCACCACCAACATTCACATTCACAGTCACACAGGCAAGTTGGGTGAAGTGTCTTGCCCAAGGACACAACGACAATCTAACCCAGCCAGAGCTGGGGATCGAACCGGTGACCCTCCGGTTACCAGATCGGCCACTCTCCCATCTGAACTAGTGCCGCTATATAGAGAACTAACAGGCTCCCTGCACTGTCGTCACTTCCGGTTTGGTGAAAAAATATACAATTCTCACAAAAATGAATACAAAGGCCTAAATAAGCTGAATTTGTGTACATTTTTATTCAGAACAAGTTTCTATTATATTTATCTAAACATTTGTTTAAGGGAGTGTCTAACTTAAAATATGCTCTTTAAGGCCACCTCACACTTCTTCCTGAGCATATCTTTATGGAAAACCTTCAAAACAAAAACAGGAGTTAAGGAGAGTCTACACAAAAAAAAACTACAAACGAGGTCTTCATTCTTCTATTTTATTCCTATTTTTATCTTGTAATTTTTTCACATAACCCATTTTCACTTCTTCATTCAAATTTCTTTGAACATTTCTTTAACAAAAAACAAATTCTGATGACGACCCAGTGCTGCTGAAGTTGTCACTAAACTATTCATTAGATTATTCATTAGATACTCCACATTAGATACAAATGAAATTCCCTCAGTGTGGAAATCAGCTTTTGTTATTCCTTTGTAAAAATGTGGAGACCCAACAGAACTATCTAATTACAGGCCAATATCTAATTGATCTGTGCTGGCTAAAGCTCTTGAAGCTCTTGTAAGCGAGCAAATGAAGGAGTTTTTAAACACCAACGTCATTTTATCTAAATATTAGGCTTTAGGAAAACACACAGTACTACCACGGCTGCACTGAATGATATTGCTGTCGCCCAAGACAAAAAGCAACTGATCCATGAGCAACAGCAGCTGTTACAGAGCTCTAACAATTACAAACAGTTGACAGGTTGACCACCAGAGGGCGCTCTGACACCATGACATCAGCTGCTCTGTGCTCAGGACAACAACGGAAGGAAGCTGGGAACCCTGGAGCAGTCTGACAGAAGCGAGGCTACCATTCTCCTCTGCAGCCAGGGGCTTCTCCCATTTTGCTCCACGCAGAGCAAAAGTGACGCTCTAGTTTACTAGGCTACCTCTGACCACCACCAGCATTCACACACAGGGAAGGTGGGGGAAGTTTGTTGGCCGAGGACACAACGACAAAGCCCGGAAGAGACCGAACCGGAGAGCCTCCGTTTGCCAGACGAACTCTCTACCTACTGAGCTGCTGCAGCCCCAACAATTCAGTCATGGATGTGAAAGAAGAAGAAAAAGAGTCAGAAAATCAAAGCCTTGATGCTGTTCTCAACCCCAACGATCAACGTTACGTATCAGGTCTGTTTCTTTTCATTGTTCCTGTCTAGTGTGATGAAACCAAGTTTAGCTCCAGTTTTCCACTAGCTAATGGACTTAGCTTCTTGTGTAGCTGTTGTCTGCATTTCTAGCTAGTTTAGCTAGCTAACTGATGAATAAATGATCAGAATCAAACCCAGAACAGATGATGTCCTCCACAGTTTATCATTCTGATTCAGCTTTAAAAGTCTGGAGACTTTTAGTCTCATTTAAATAAATAAATAAACAAATAGATACATACATGCATACATACTTTTATTGGTAAATATTTAAAAGAAAAGAAAATTAAGAAAAAAAATTTAATGAGACAGTTTTCCCCCCATTTTTTCCGTATTTCTTACTGTATTTATAGTTTATACGTATTATTTGTTTATGATGTTTTTATTAATTTATACCATAATGGTGTTTTATTTTGTGACACTTTTATTTTTTAAATCTATTTTCCATATTTCAGGGACTTTTATTTTGTAGCTCAGTTTTTATTTCAAGCTGTTCTTATTTCATGTTCTTGTTTTCAAATGAGGGTCAGAGTTGTGTCTGTGGACAGGGTCTGATCAGACTGCAGGTCCTGGCTGAGACAGACACTTTCAAGGGAAGAGAACAGAAACCAGTGCTTTAAGTTGGCCAGTTACACACTACCAGTACTTTTACATTTGAGAAGTTATTATAACGCTCTTTTGGGCAAAGGTCTGACTGCCAAACAGAAGTAACTATGCTCGGATAGGGAACCTAAATTTTAGATTCTATATTTAGTCACTAGAACAGCAGTCACACTTTCTGACAGGCTGTCAGAAGTTGTGACTGCTGTTCTAGTGTCTAGATGTTGATCCCAACTGAAATCTAAGGTTTCTATAATAAACATTAGAGGACAACAGACCCAATTTAACAATAGTTTGAACCTTTTACTCAGTCTATGTTCAGGTACAGTAAGGTCACAACTTCTGACAGCCCATCAGAAAGAGTGACACTAGATGTTGGTCACAACTAAGATCTAAGGTTTCTGTAATAATAGATTATAAAGAACAACAAAACAAACAAAACAATATTTTCGCCTTTTTAATCAAGTTCTACAGTTACAGTAAGGTCACAAGTTAAGTAGAATGACATCTTCCAGTTACTAAACACAGAGATGGGGGAAATAAATTTTCATTTTTAATGTCTGCATGTCGGGGGCCAGGTGTCATGTCATCAATATAGTAAGAAAACATTACACCAAAGAGAAGGAACTGAGTATTTCAGTAAACGTTGTAAAATTTTGAAAATAAATGAATCAAAGTCAGTAATTATATTAACAATGTATTAAATCAAAGGTATTAGGTCATTATAAAAGTGTAAATTAGGACAACCTCAGTGACTAAGTGTGAAAGTTAGAACATGATTGTGGACCAGAGCCTGACCTAACCTGAAGGATGATGCTCCATGTTAGAGAATTGTTTTCAGACTCTCAGCTCTTAACTTGATGAAAAGTTGATTATTCTTTTTATTTTATATCCTCATTCACACAACATCTGTTGATGTGACTAGCCTAGCATTCATTACTCACCTCTCTGACTGCAGCACACAGGGAATATCTGGACCACAGCCAGAGGGAGGACCGGATCCGCCCACGAGCTGCTGATTTTCGACCCGCGCTACCCGTGTGCCTCCTGAGCTGTAGTTCTTTTAGTAAATCCACGTTTTCAGTGCGATATCATCCTCATCATTATACTCTGATTATCTGACTAAAGCTGACTGCTGGTAGTTTCACTTCTGGGGTGTTGCTGCTCTCATCCTGCAGAGTTTAGCTGCGTATTTCTCCCCCACCCCGCTCTGGAGCGCGGACTATTTCAGGATCGATGTGACCATTAAGATTTATATTTTAGTATCCATGGTTTAACGTGTGTCTGTTGTTGAACCACATGGAGGTCTTCAGCGTCACCGCAAGTTTTTTTTTCGACCCTCACTGGTTCCAGGTCTTAGAGGAAAATCCTCAGTCGTCCTGGAACAACTTGGGATCATTTTAGTTGCATTTTTGGGAAATTAGGTCGCATTTGCGACCAAAATGGTCACATTCTAGAGCCCTGAGTGCGCAAATATAGGCTACTGTATTTTCCGGATTATAAGTCGCTCCGAAGTATACGTCGCACCAGCCCAAAAGTGCACAATAAAGAAGAAAAAAACACATATTAGTCGCACTGGACTATAAGTCACATTTTTGTAGGAAATTTTATTTTACAAAATCTGAGACCAAGGACTGGTATTTCACATTATTAACTGTTTTCATAGAACAATGCCGGCAATTTGCCGCAAAGCTGAGCCGGTATCTGGGAGCCTTTGGTCGTTCATAAGGGTTCAGACCGTGTCGGTAATGTTGCGCAATCATGTGCTTTTCACAAAAGATTACTCACTGGCGGTATAAAGGGATATGGGGCGGTCTTCATGCTGTCGACGTGCAGGGTTACAGAGACGTGAGACGGAAGTTCCCTTAGTAAACAGACAGGCGACTTCTGCTGCTGTTCATAACGCCAGAAGCACCCGGATCTCTGCATCGCTCCAGTTTGCCATCTCTGCTGAGTATGTGTAATAGCTTTCTGGTGTTTACCTGATTTTTAAATATTTTTTCCAGTTGAGGGTCAGCTCACCTTTAGGTCACCTCCCTTTGTTGCGCCAAGGCGTGATTTTCATTCACAAGTCCGGCATTACGGTAATACTACCAAGCCTGGCGGGTGATTGGTACACAGGCCTAGAGCGCCATCTAGCGGTTTTAGGTGTGAAAGTGACAAACTTGAGAAATTAATCAAAATTATATACTTCGGTATATAAGTCGCAGGACCAGCCAAATTATGAAAAAAAAAGTGCAACTTATAGTCCGGAAAATACGGTATATATGTTTTATATGCTTTATATTGTTTTAACATACGTTATATATACAGGGAGTGCAGATTTATTAGGCAAATGAGTATTTTGACCACATCATCCTCTTTATGCATGTTGTCTTACTCCAAGCTGTATAGGCTCCAAAGCCTACTACCAATGAAGCATATCAGGTGATGTGCATCTCTGTAATGAGAAGGGGTGTGGTCTAATGACATCAACACCCTATATCAGGTGTGCATAATTATTAGGCAACTTCCTTTCCTTTGGCAAAATGGGTCAAAAGAAGGCCTTGACAGGCTCAGAAAAGTCAAAAATAGTGAGATATCTTGCAGAGGGATGCAGTACACTTAAAATTGCAAAGCTTCTGAAGCGTGATCATCGAACAATCAGGCGTTTCATTCAAAATAGTCAACAGGGTCGCAAGAAGCGTGTGGAAAAACCAAGGCGCAAAATAACTGACCATGAACTGAGAAGAGTCAAGCGTGCAGCTGCCAAGATGCCACTTGCCACCAGTTTGGCCATATTTCAGAGCTGCAACATCACTGGAGTGCCCAAAAGCACAAGGTGTGCAATACTCAGAGACATGGCCAAGGTAAGAAAGGCTGAAAGACGACCACCACTGAACAAGACACACAAGCTGAAACGTCAGGACTGGGCCAAGAAATATCTCCAGACTGATTTTTCTAAGGTTTTATGGACTGATGAAATGAGAGTGAGTCTTGATGGGCCAGATGGATGGGCCCGTGGCTGGACTGGTAAAGGGCAGAGAGCTCCAGTCCCACTCAGACGCCAGCAAGGTGGAGGTGGAGTACTCGTTTGGGCTGGTATCATCAAAGATGAGCTTGTGGGGCCTTTTCGGGTTGAGGATGGAGTCAAGCTCAACTCCCAGTCCTACTGCCAGTTTCTGGAAGACACCTTCTTCAAGCAGTGGTACAGGAAGAAGTCTGCATCCTTCAAGAAAAAGATGATCTTCATGCAGGACAATGCTCCATCACACGCGTCCAAGTACTCCACAGCGTGGCTGGCGAGAAAGGGTATAAAAGAAGGAAAACTAATGACATGGCCTCCTTGTTCACCTGATCTGAACCCCATTGAGAACCTGTGGTCCATCATCAAATGTGAGATTTACAAAGAGGGAAAACAGTACACCTCTCTGAACAGTGTCTGGGAGGCTGTGGTTGCTGCTGCACGCAATGTTGATGGTGAACAGATCAAAACACTGACAGAATCCATGGATGGCAGGCTTTTGAGTGTCCTTGCAAAGAAAGGTGGCTATGTTGGTCACTGATTTGTTTTTGTTTTGTTTTTGAATGTCAGAAATGTATATTTCTGAATGTGGAGATGTTACATTGGTTTCACTGGTAAAAATAATTGAAATGGGTATATATTTGTTTTGTTAAGTTGCCTAATAATTATGCACACCTGATATAGGGTGTTGATGTCATTAGACCACACCCCTTCTCATTACAGAGATGCACATCACCTGATATGCTTAATTGGTAGTAGGCTTTGGAGCCTATTAGGGGTGGGAATCTTCAGGGTCCTCACGATTCGATTACGATTCAGAGAGCTGCGATGCGATTATAAAACGATTATTGATGAAAGATGTATTGTTCTTCCCCCTCACCTTCCTGTCATGTGACTATGTGGTACTATTAAAGCATTTGTAATAACCCGACATGATTTTACTTCCATTATCTTTAATTATTTAATGATAATTTAATTATTAAAACATAGCAGTGTTTAAATGTGTATATATAAGTTTAAATACAGTCCCTCCAGGAAGGTGTGTGGTTTTTGTGATGGTTTCATCCTAAAATGACTGATTTGCAAAACATTTTTCAAAAGTTGTGGTCAAAGTTGCAGTTTTTTTCAAGCATTTTTTGTTTAAGGTTTTATTTTGTTTATATGCACACACTGTATGCGCCGTTTCATCGTAATATAAAGACTACAAGATGCTGTAATCACCATGACGACAGAGCTGACTGTCTCAGCATCACTCAGGCGTTACAGCTTGAGCGACTCGTTTTACTTTCACTTTTAGACGTTCACCTGAAAGGTTCACTGGTTCAGCAGGAAGAGGTTCCTCGTGATCGCTCACTGGATACACACATCATGTGGTTGTTCGCATGTTTAAAAAAACGACGTTCAAAGGATTTCACGTTGGTTCACGCTGACGTCCCGGTCCTATTTTCTCATGTAGTAGCAAAACCGCCGACTCGGCACAGTTTAGGTCCTAAACTATTTCCTAAATACCTATACCTAAACTTTAGGACACAGATCAGTTCTTTTTAAACATAGTTTCTCACATTGACCAAATACGGACTTTAAACAGAACTCACCTCGTCTCTTTCAGCACTCGTATCAGACCCCCCAGCCGTGGACCCTCTGCTCCTCTCTGTTCAGCCAAGCGAATTTTTTGGTGTATAATCCATCACATGATGTTTGGTTCAGAACAGCTTCTACCACTCTTGTGTAATCGCTACTTTGGGAAATTGACTCGCTCGTATTTTAGCCGTAATATATTATAGAATCTGGCTGGTGCGTTTAGCGGCTCGACTCAAAAGCAGGAAGTAAACACAGCTTGAGGCAACGGGGATTGGTCAAAAGTTTTTCAAATGGCGGTGATTGGTCAAAAAAGAAGGTGACGCACAACAAATGCCAAGATGATTGGTCAGATTTGGGAGAAAGTTGGTGAAATTCCAAGGCCGCAAACATTAATAATAGAATCGAATTTTTATATTTTTCAATCGATTGATAATCGTTCCTGTCTGCATCTCGATGCATCGGAAAAACGAGTTTATCTCCCACCCCTAGAGCCTATACAGCTTGGAGTAAGACAACATGCATAAAGAGGATGATGTGGTCAAAATACTCATTTGCCTAATAATTCTGTACACAGTGTATATAACGTTATATATATATACCCTATATATATATACAGATAGGGATGTACATAGTTAACCGGCTAACTGCCGTTAATGATGTAACCGAATATAAATATTTATGCCTGGTTGACTGAAATTTATGTATTTCGCTAGGGTGTGATACATTTTTGTATGCTACAGTGGATCAAAAAGTGATTGTAGCATCCAGTTTATCTGTAATGGATTAAATCTGCCTTAAAATGTCTTTATTTCTCTACTGTTTATTTCACATTATCCTATAGGGCTGTTTCATCGTGTTTTTGTTAAATAAAACCACTTTAGGGGATTTAAACATTAAAGCCAATCTGTGGATTATTTCAGCAAAAGAGCAGTTTTTGAATCCAACATCCAGCGGCTCCTCCCCAAAACACCTCGACACATGCGTGCGGTCGCATGCGCGCTCGTGCACATGGCTCACTATTTTGTTATGCAAGCTGGGCATAAACTAACTGTGGAACTCCTGCTCAAACTATACATTGTAGGGTTTAATTACTCACAGTTCAACAATCACGTTCCCACATTGTACGAGGGTCTAAGCCTTTTGTCCTTGCTGTGCTTCTGATAGTTGGGTCTGTAGCAGCGAGCTGCTGCCATACTCTGAAGCTGAACACAGAAATGACTCGGCCTTCAATGAACTTTTTGACCAAAATAAACGTGTATCCTTGGCAAGCCTTGCCATTCTGTGAGGTGAAACGTTTAAAAATAAAAATAAATCTGTCATTGGGTGGGGAATGAATATGTTTATAGTAGAAATTAGCTATTTCTCCTCCATGAACAGCTGAGACGGTAAACATAGAAACACATGGAGCGTCCTGTACGAGAGCGCCCCCTACTGGTACAGGTTTGCTCGAAGTACAAACAGAAAGCCAACAATGCAGAAATTTGAATTTTATTGGCTGAAAAAGTTCACAGGCCAGAAAGAATGCAAAGGGGTCTACTGTATAGGAGGAAGGAGGGTCTTCATCAGAATGACAGATGTTGTGGAACTCAACCCATAGATCATAGTTTAGACCTGAAATATCATTTAAAACATTTAGAAAACGTTGATACTTAGAAAATTACTCCTCCTAGCTGCTTTAATATGAGTCTCTGAAAATTAAAGACAAACGGCGGCATATAGCTCAGTTGGTAGAGTGGCCAGTCTGGCAACTGGAGGGTCGTTGGTTTGATCCCAGCTCTGGCTGGGCTACTTTGTTGTTGTGTCCTTGGGCAAGACACTTCACCCACCTTGTCTACTAGTGGTGGTGGAAGATACTTGGTGAGCGCCGGTAGGGCTGTGCGATATGACGAAATATTTCGTCTGGACGATAGAAAATGTCTACCGTCAGATAAAAAGCTCTATCGTTTAAGCCACGATAGAAGTTTTACAGCATAATGTACTTTACGGGATGTTCTTGAACACACCGCACAGCAACGCATAAACAAACATGGAAATAGACGGTAGCGGACACGTTTTAGACCAGAGTCAACAGGATAACCAGCTAACTCAAACTGAGGAGCTTATACCTAAAAGAGGGACAACTTCTGTCTCATGGATGTGGTTTAAATATAAAAAGATCGACGTGGACCAGACAACAGCTGTTTGTAAAGTTCGCCGACTCCTGGTCCCAACAACGGACTCTGACGCCACTAATATATTTTACTTGCAGCACGTCATGTAGCTCCTAGCTGCCAGCTGAGCGGGATGGGAGGAGGAAGGAGATCATTGCTGCTCCAAAAAAGGGTTTTAAATAAAGGCAACTGGAATTATTTGGTTCTTTGAAGACGTTTCGCTGCAACACATGAACCAAATAAGTAAGTAGTAAGTAAGTAAAGTTTATTTATATAGCGCCTTTCACAGATATACATCACAAAGCGCTTTACAATATAAACAAAAAAAAAAACAAAACAGAGAAAACATTGAAAATAAAAAACAAAACAGAGATTTGGGGGTACCAGATACAATATTTGGGCAAGATTTGGGGTACCTTCAGGGGATCTACATTGTAAATTATGAGATAAAGTGGGACATTGGCTTGTGTAAGGAACTAAAGTCTTGGGCAGAAATATTGGGGCAACTTCAATACAATATTTGGGCCAAAAATAAAGATGGGAGCCAGATACAATATTTGGGCAAGATTTGGGGTACCATCAGGGGACCTACATTGTAAATTATGAGTTAAAGTGGGACATTTACTTGGGCTTGGGCAAGATTTGGGGTACCATCAGGGGACCTACATTGTAAATTATGAGTTAAAGTGGGACATTTACTCAGGCTTGGGCAAAGAGAAATATTGGGGCAAACTTCAAGATTTGGGGTACCATCAGGGGACCTACATTGTAAACACATTACACATTGGCTTGTGTAAGGAACTAAAGTCTTGGGCAGAAATATTGGGACAAACTTCAACACAATATTTGGGCAAAAAAAATAAAGATGGGAGCAGAAGAAAATGTAAACAAAATGGAGGGAGGGAGTAGCATATTACAAACGGTCACAACAACCGAAAAACACATCAAGGAGGGTGGGGGGGTCAGGATCTCCACCAGCAGCAAGGACACGGCACAGCTGACCGACCTTCACTCCCAATAGAGGGGGGAGGAGAGTTAGGTGAGAGAGCGTAGAGAAGGGGGGGCTGAGCAGTCGCTTCATTCACTCTGTTGAGTAGGAGATTATTTTCAGGGTCACCAGATAAGATAGCAGAATGTGTTTGGAGCAGGCAGTCCTGTTTGTTACAGCCGCCTTAAATGTCTGTTTCACTGGCTTCATCCCGTCCAAATTCCACATCCTGGCCAGTCCCATCTGATCCGTGTAGTTCGACACATCGATCGTAATTCACTCCGCGCCAGAGTTCGTTCGCAGTCAGTTTGAGTGTTCAAAGCACGCATCAGCCCCCTTTGAAGCACAGGAATCCTGTCAATTGCACCTGTTAGCTCCGTTGTTTTTTGATAAACCAGGTCCATGCAGATTCCAATGAGCGTGCACCCAATCATCATTAATCCAAAGTTGTAGACCTCCAGAGACAGACTTGCAGGACCCGCAATCTGATCCATTACGAACCCCACAGCTCTTGTCTCAGTCAGCCGCGGAGTCCCCTCCTCCGTTTTGAGAGTGTAAAAAATTGTATCCATTTTGTTGGGAAGCCAGCAAACCAAAGCCATATCAAGAAAAATAAAAATATTTAACCAGAAGGAATGAGGAAAATGCTCAGAAGACAAAACAGCTGCAGGAGGAACACACAAGGGAGAGAAGGAACAGTGCGACCGCTCTCAACAGAAGCCGGAAGAAGAAGCAAAATACGAATAAGAACCAAAAATACGAATAAGAACCAAAACACCAAAAAACCAGAACACAAGAACCAAATAAATCCAGTTGCCTTTATTTAAAACCCTTTTTTGGATTATCATGACCTGGATGACTGAGAACCTTCACCAGCATATCACTGCTGCTGTTACCAGGCACTTATACAAAGATATAGCTCTAATCTACACGGTGGAGAAACCTGAGTTCTGTGAGTTACACTCGAACCCAGATATGAAGCACCCAGCTGAAAACACATCACTAAAGTCATGTTACCTGATTTATATGATGCATGTCGGGCCACAGTGGAGGAGGACATTCATAAGGAGGTGTTCTATCGTATGTTTATCGTTATCGAGATATAAAATGAGCTATATCGGGATATGGAATTTTGGCCATATCGCCCAGCCCTAAGCGCCGGTTTATGGTATCCCACATCTGTCAGTGTGTCCCAGCTGAGGCTAAATTGTAGCTTATCGTGTGTGTGTGTGTGTGTGTGTGACTGTTGTGTTGTACAGCACTTTGGTGAGTGTAGGCCATTAGAACATAAAATTAATTTCTGTTCACACATTAGGACGTTTCTAAGGTATTTAAATAATAATCGCATCAATGGCAGGTTTTTGTTTAGGAACAAAAACATTTCTGCTCTGTCAGCTGTGAGTTTGTTTTTATTCTTGGTTCCCTCCCATCAAACCTACAGAACTACATCCTCCAAAAGGAGGCTACTGGATGAGGTTACATGACTTGTTCCTGTTGAACCAAGGGTTCATACAGAGTTTGGAATAAAATCCTTCCGATCTTCTGCTCCTTATTAATGGAATCAGCTCCAAAACCAGCTGAATCCGAAGGAACTGGTCTCAGTGAATGAGTTTAAACAGGCTTTAAACATTTCTACTCTCAGATATCTGGATGTAAATGTTCTGATCTATGATTTCTGTTATTGACTCTGCTGCTCTAAACTACTGTTGATCATCTGATTGATTTTCATTTGTATTGCTGATCATCTGAATGTCCTTTTGTTTTCTGTAAAGTGTGAACTGTTTACTTTATGTGTCCTGATCATTGTACTGATGAGCTGCTGCCTCTCTTGATCAGGACACTAATGCAGAACCAGTATTTCAGCAATCAATCTGCTCTTTGCAGTGAGTTTGTGCAACTGTGCAAACAGAAATTCAACAGCCATTATAAAAGTAACTTAACAAGTCAACTTTACTTGCTAGCTTGGTAAACAAAATAAAAACAATCAGAGAGAATCCCAGCTTGCCTAGTTTTTTTTTATCACACATACTGTCAGTGATCTGAACAAGCAGATTTCTCAAGCTTCTCAAGCTTAGCCTTAAGCATCAGTGGCAGATTTTTGTTTAGGAACAGAAACGTTTCTGCTCTGCCAGCTGTGAGTCTGTTTCACTTGGATCGGGGTTTAAGTGTCCGACAACCTTTCGCACATGCAACCAGATCACTCAAAGCACGCGTGACAGGAGCCAATTTTCACCAATACCATTAGGATCAGATCAGTGCATCTCTTGTTTTCTGACAGGGTGTTCCACAACCATGGAGCTGCTGCCTGGAAAGCTCTGTCTCCCATGATGTGCAGCTTATGTCTGGGGGAATTAAACGGTCAGTGTCTTTAGAGTGGAGGTTTCTCATGGTGGTTGGAAATGCAATAAGTTCATTCCATAAATGCATTGATATGTGAGGAGACAGATTTTGTATTTATTCCTCACATGGGGGGAGGCGGTAGCTCAGTGGTAGGGTGTTGGGTCTTGAAACCGGAGGGTTGCAGGATCAAATCCCCGCTCCAGCTGGGTTACTTTGTCAATGTGTCCTTGGGCAAGACACTTTACCCTCATTGCCTGCTGGTGGTGGTGGTCAGAGGGCTGGTGGCGCCTCTCTGTCTGGACGCTTCGCCTCTGTAACTCCATCAGCATGTGAATGACTGAGTGATGTAAAGCGCTTTGTAGTCCACTGACTTCAAAAAGCGTTATACAAATGTGAAGACATTTACATTTAACGAAAATCAGTGTAGTGAGTGGAGGATGGGGTGATGTGATCAAATTTGCATCGCCTACTCAAGATCCTGGCAGCACTGTTCTGAATCTGCTGGAGCCTCTGAACGCTCCTAGGATTCCCAACAAGGAGTGTTTTGTAGTTGTCGAGCCTGGAGGAGACAAAGGTGTGGATCAACTACTCAGGATCTGTCAGAGAGAGGGAGGGGTAAAGTTGAGCAATATTTCTCAGGTAAAAGAAAGCAGTTTTACAAAGTTGTTGAATGTGTTGCTGAACTGATAATTGGGGGTCAAATTTGTGACAGATGAAGAGATGGCAATGTTCTGGTTCACAAAAGGCATGCCAGTGATGAGGGAGTATTTAAGTTCCCTTCTTCAGGTAGGCATTGAGTGCTGGTGGTGTTTCATTGGAGGTGGAGTTTGTCCTGAGGTAAAGCTGAATATCATTGGCATAGCAGTGGTAAGAGATTTCATGCTTACTTATGTGTCCTAGGGGAGCACATAGATGGTAAACAGGGTTGGCCCAAGTACAGACCCCCTAAGGTACCCCACATGTAATATAGTAAGGCATTAATTAAGCCTCCCCCAAGGTGACATACTCAGCCCTCTCTGGGGTTGAACCATCTAAGGACAGTTCCAGTTCAAAATTGGAGGAACTAGTTGCCAATGTGGAATTACTTTGGCCTTCAATCATCCACCTGTGCAGATGTAGAGTGGCAGTAAAGGACTCAAACATTTACGTGTTCACCATCCAGCTGAGTATGCTACACTATTGCCAGTAGGGCTGGGCACTGAAACACGGTACTAGTCCGGTACTGACCGAAAGCTGTTGGTAGGTACCAGTACCGAAAAAACACGGCACAGACTTCGCTACTTTTACTTTGAAATTCCCTGTAAATGACCCGCCTCATTTCCCCACCAGCGCTGCTGCACGGGTGGAGACACAGGTGAGAAGCGAGGAACAGAGAGAGCCCCTCCCCTCCCTTTCAAAAATAATTAGCGTAGCGAGTTTTGGGTTAAAATTCCGTAAAACTAAAGTTTGGCTGCATTTTGGAAAGGTAAATGGGAACAGAGCAAAATGCAACATATGCAATGAGATTTGTGCCGCAAAAAACAGGAATTCCAGCAATTAATCAAAGCCACGCATCGCATATGGAATTAGCTTGCGAGCTGCAGCGCCATGTTCAGTTCGACTCCGAGCTTCCAGCCTCTACTGTATCAGGAGGTGTGTGACAGAAGAGATAGGGACATAACAGAAAGTTCCCGAGGTGAGCAATAAATACCGGAAATAATTGTACATCCACCCCCGGGGCTCTGCCACTGTGTAGTTTTTTGACTACCTCAGCAACTTCTGCCCCAGAGATTGGACAGTCCGTCCCCAGGTCTCCCAGCTCTGGTTCCTCCTCGGAATGCGTGTCAGTTGGATTGAGGAGCTCCTCAAAGTATTCCTTCCACTGCCCGACTATAGCCCCAATTGACGTCAGTAGCTCCCTGTCCCCATTGTAAACAGTGTGAGCAAGTTGCTGCCTTCCTCCCCAGAGGCGCTGGATGGTTTGCCAGAACCTCTTTGGAGCCGATCGATAGTCTTTATCCATGGCCTCGCCAAACTCCTCCCACGCCTGAGATTTTGCCTCGAAAACCACCACCGCTGCACCCCGCTTGGCCCTCCAGTACCTGTCTGCTGTCTCGGAAGACCCACAAACCAACCACGCCCTGTAGGTCTCCTTCTTCAGCATGACAGCTCCCCTCACCTCTGGTGTCCACCAGCGGGTATGGGGGTTACCGCCACAACTGGCACTGGCTGCCTTGCGACCACAGCTAGCAGCAGCCGCCTCAACAATCGCAGAATGGAACAAGGCCCATTCAGACTCAATGTCCCCCACTGCTCTCGGGACGCGGTCGAAGCTCTGCCAGAGGTGGGAGTTGAAGACCATCTTGACAGGTTCTTCTGCCAGGCATTCCCAGCAGACCCTCACTATACGTTTGGGTCTACCAGGTCTGCACGGCATCTTCCCCTGCCACCTGATCCAACTCACCACCAGGTGGTGATCAGTTGACAGCTCCTCTCCTCTCTTCACCCGAGTGTTCAAAACATACGGTCTCAGGTCAGATGATACAACTACAAAGTCAATCATCGACCTGTGACCTAGGCTGCCCTGATACCAGGTGTACCGGTGGGCATCCTTATGTTCAAACATGGTGTTTGTTATGGCCAAACTACAACATGCACAGAAGTCCAATAACAGAACACCACTCGAGTTCAGATTGGGCGGGCTGTTCCTCCCAATCATGCCCCTCCAGGTCACGCTGTCATTGCTCACATGAGCGTTGAAGTCCCCCAGCAGGACAATGGAGTCTCCAGTCGAAGCGCCGTCCAGCACTCATCCCAGGTACTCCAAAAAAGTGGGTACTCTGAACTTCTATTTGGTGCATAAGCACAAACAACAGTCAGGACCTGTTCCCCAACCCAAAGGCGCAGGGAAGCTACCCTCTCATCCCGCAGGGTAAACCCCAACATACAGGCAGAGAGTCTTGGGGCTAACAAGAAGCCCCAGCCCTCCGCCTCTCACCCAGATCAACTCCAGCAAAGACGAGTGTCCAACCCCTCTCCAGGACTCGGGTTCCAGAGCCAACGCTATGTGTAGAGGTGAGCTCGACTATATCTAGCCGGTACCGCTCAACTTCTTCCACAAGCTCCAGCTCCTTCCCCCACCAGAGAGGTAACGTTCCATGTCCCAATAAACAAATTTCCTGTCCAGGGATCAGACCACCAAAGCTCCTGCCTTGGTCTGCCACCCAATCCACAATGCACTGGACCCTTCATGCTCCTCCTGCAGGTGGTGGGTCCACAGTTGGATGAACCCATGTATCCGGTTCGGGCTTGGCCCGGCCGGGCCCCATGGGTGAAAGCCCGGCTACCAGGCGCTCATCTACGGGCCCCAACCCAAGGCTTGGCACCAGGGCGGGACCTCTGTAACCCTCCAAGCCGGGTACACAAACTCTTTGATGTTGCCTCCATGAAAGGTCTTCTGAACCACTCTTTGTCTCACCCCTCCCCTAGGACAAATTTGCCATGGGTGACCCTACCAGGGGCACAAAGTGCCCCAGACAACATAGCTCCTAGAATTGTTAGGGCACTCAAACTCCTCCACCATGATAAGGTGACGGTTCAAGGGGGAGGCATAAAGCTCTGACCTTCAGCTCTTCCTGGGGAGGTTTGCAGCTGAGTGTGAAGTGGCTGGGATGAGGATCAGCACCTCCAAATCTGAGACCATGGTTCTTGACCGGAAAAGGGTGGATTGTCAACTCTGGGTCAGGAGAGAGGTCCTGCCCCAGGTGGAGGAGTTTAAATATCTCGGGGTTTTGTTCACGAGTGAGGGAGCGGGAGATCAACAGGCGGATTGGGGCAGCGTCTGCAGTGATGCGGACGCTGAACCGATCGGTTGTGGTGAAGGAGCTGAGCCAGAAAGCAAGGCTCTTGATTTACCGGTCAATCTACGTCCCAATCCTCACCTATGGTCATGAGCTTTGGGTAATGACCAAAAGGATGAGATTGCGGATACAAGCGGCTGAAATGAGTTTCCTGCACAGTGTGGCCGGGCTCAGCCTTAGGGATAGGGTAAGAAGCTTGGACATCCGGGAGGGACTCGGAGTAGAGCCGCTGCTCCTCCACGTCAAAAGGAGCCAGTTGAGGTGGTTCGGGCATCTGGTCAGGATGCATCCTGGATGCCTCCCTTGGGAGGTGTTTTGGGCATGTCCTGCCGGCAGGAGGCCCCCGGGTCGACCCAGGACAAGCTGGAGGAAATGCATCTTCAGGTTGGCCTGGGAACAGCTGGGCGTCCCAGCTGAGGAGCTGGTGGAAATTGCTGGGGAGAGGACGGCCTGGGATGCCCAACTTGGGATGCTGCCCCGGTGACCCGGACCCGGATAAGCGGAGGAAGGCGAGGCAAAGGAATAGTAAATGCGTAAATATGCCACAAAACGATGGTTTATACATTTTTTTATTTTTAAAAACGTTTAATTCTTACTTACTTACTTACTTGTTATTTATTTACTTTTTTTATCTCAGAATTATACATATAGGTACCGAAAAAAGTACCTGTATCGAAAACTAGGTATTGTTAAAGTAGTAGTATTGAAAAATATTTAAAATACCCAGCCTTAATTGCCAGCTGCCACAGCTCCATTGCCAAATTGCTCAAAAAGACTTAAAACCGCATCATAGATTTATGTTATGGAAACATACCTGTTCACCGAAGGGGAGCATTTTTATATTTTAGTTTTTGTTTAATTTTGTATTTGTTGTTTGGTTCTTTAAGTCTGTATGACGGATAAACACTGGACCAGTGTTCGGACTGTATTTGATACGTCGTCAAATATTCCTATTGTAAGACTGGCCTACTACAGTTTGAGAATGACTGTTCTGCACAATTAATGTCTGTGTGAATTAACTCACATTTGTCTTTAATATTTGTGTGTTTCAGTGATGCCTGAAGATGTTCAACAGTTGGTTGTAATTAAAGAAGAAGCTTCTGGAGAATGGAGGCCTGGTGTGGACCAGCTGGACCCAGAAGTCCTCAACATAAAGGAGGAACTCTGGACCAGTCTGGATGAAGAGCAGCTCAATGTGAAGGAGGAGACTGATGCCACCGGGTTTCCTCTCCCTGCATTTCCTTTGAAGAGTGAGGATGGTGAAGAGAAACCTGTGTTGTCACAGCTTCCTCAGCACCAAGTGGTTCCAGCCAGCAGCTCCACTGACCAGATGACAGCAGCAACTGGTGGAGAGGACTGTGGAGGAGCAGAAACCATCAGGAGCCCAGGAACCCGAAATACTCAGGACGAAGATTCCAGCTCTTCACAGACTGAAGTCAGTGAGGATGATGAAGAGGAAGACGATGTACACAATCCTGACTTTGAGTTGTCGGACACTGGGTCAGAAACTGAAAACAGCATCAGTAAGAGAAAGAAGATCAGGTCTCCTGGGTCAGGTGTAGGCACTGTCAAGACAAACAGGAAAGTCCAGACAAGGGGGAGACGATTTGGTTGTGATCTCTGTGGTAAAAGATTTACCCGAAAAGAACACCTAGAACTACACACACGAATCCACACAGGTCAGAAACCATTTAGTTGTGGTGATTGTGGACAAAGTTTTATCCACAAGTCACATTTAAACACACACATGAGAATCCACACAGGTCAGAAGCCATTTTGTTGTAATGATTGTGGACGACGTTTTAGCCAAAAGCCACATTTAAACACACACATGACAATCCACACGGGTCAGAAGCCATTTCTTTGTAGTGATTGTGGACAGTCTTTTACCCAAAAGTCATCTTTAAACTCACACATGAGAATCCACACAGGTCAGAAGCCATTTTGTTGTAATAAATGTGGACGGCGTTTTAGCCGAATGTCATCTTTAAACACACACATGAGAGTCCACACAGGCCAGAAGCCATTTTGTTGTGATGACTGTGGACAGTCTTTTAGTCGAAAGTCATATTTAAGCACACACATGCCAATCCACACAGGTCAGAAGCCATTTTGTTGTATTGATTGTGGACAAAATTTTAGCCGAAAGTCATCTTTAAACAGACACATGAGAACCCACACAGGTCAGAAGTAGGGGGGGTTCGATTTGGACAAAAATAGATTTCATAATATTTTTTTTTTCATTTTCTTGGTAACGATAATGTGATGAAATTTAGTAACTTGAAAAGGTGTTGAGCCCTATGTTCTACCTGTTCATTCTATAATAGGATATTTTGTTTTGCTGGATAATACTTATATGTGTAATACTTATCTTCACCTCTACCATGGTTTTATCAGATCCCTGAGCTTTTCGTGTCCCTCATCCTACGGTCAGTGGTTAGTGTGGAGGTGGTGAATGGGTTCGTTCTAAGCCTTTGTCTTTCACTTCAAACACTGTTCTCTAATGCTAACACCAGCCTGTCCTGGCTAACAGACAGCAGAGGGAGTAGGCCAGGGGTCTGCAACCTTTACAACTGAAAGAGCTGTTATACCACCTCTTTTACTAAATATTTTTTGTAAAGAGCTACATAAATAAGTTGACCCTTAAATTAGTGATGTCCCAATTCGATCACGTGATCAGAAATCGGGGCCAATCACATGATTTTAGACACGATCAGAATCTGGTGTTTTCTCCCAACCCAGACTCTGATATATATGTATATTAAGGGCCAAACGGATCAGAAAACTCACGGACCGGATCGTGTCATGATTCGGATAATTCTTTGGATCAGCAGCAAGAAAAAGAAAAAACAAAAAACTAAGCTCTAGTTATTTTCTAAGACACTGATAAATCACTCTAAAACAATTTAACTCAAAATGTCAATCCAATGCTTCAATACAATTTTGAATCATAAACACAAATTAATTGGGGAGATATACTTATATGCACTTCTCAGGGGTCACAGACCTGGTTTTTGTCAAACTAGTTGCTCCCTGCGGTCACAGCTGGGGGGGTAGGCAGAGGGGCGTGACGCTCGAGGCTAGGGCTGCTCGATTATGGCAAAAATGATAATCACGATTATTTAGATTGAAATTGAGATTACGATTATTTAAGACAATATTTATTTAGTAAGTAAGTAAGTAAAAATGTATTTCTAGAGCGCCTCTCACAATACAAATCACAAAGCGCTTCACAAGAGAAAACATTGTACAAAACCACAGATGCGAATAAATGAGCAGAAAATGAGAAAACATGACACAAGTAACTACATGTTAAACAAAGGCAGATTTGAAAAGATGGGTTTTTAACTTTTTCTTAAAAGAGTTCACTGAGTCCACGGACTTCAGTGAGAGAGGAAGTGAGTTCCAGAGCCTTGGAGCCACAGATGAAAAGGCTCTGTCTCCTTTAGTTCTCAGTCTGGTTTTGGGGACTGAGAGTAGACATTGGTCAGAGGACCTGAGGGATCTGGACGGAGTGTAGGGTTTTAGAAATCGACCAAATTTACTGTTTATAACAAAAATATTACTGAAAAATCATTGAACAGTGGCTTTGAAAGATTGTCAAAAATGAAAATGTGCAAATACTGATAAGACAGTGCAAATGTTTGCAACTTCAAAAAATTAATGAAATGTAAACATCTGAATTCAACACCATTCTGTATAATAATTATACATATAATATTCAAATATCAAGGCAAGTTTTACAGCTATGCACTGTTATATCAAACTGAGGTCTGTAGATTTAGTTTAGCTGCCTGAACAAAAATAAAACGAAACTCTGAAAGTAGAAACTTTTTAAAGAAATAACTATAAACTGAGAGAACGTTGAGAGGGTATTTTCTCTATGCTCTTTCATAGGAGTGGGAATTTAGAACCAGTTCCAACAGACCAATACCACTGGAATTGTTCACCTCCAACTTTATTAATTCTTCACTCGTCTCTTGTTTCTGGGTTTCCCCAAATTTTGTGTCACAGATGGGGCCGGCGTTGCGTCCACACCCAAACCTCTGCAGTCTTAAAAGACGAACACGATGAACTCCGGAGGAAAGGAGCTGCAGCGGTTCGGCTTAGTGGTTCGGTCCAGACGCAGTGCCGGCTCCGTCTGGACCGAGCCTTGTCGTACCCTGTCGCTCGCGCTGGACCAACTGGAGCAGATTGTTGAACAGCTGTTGGAAAAGTGAGCACCTAGCTGCATGCTGTAAGAGGAGCGCTTAATTTGCCACCAGAGTAAACCTCGAGGGAGGAGCTAATGATCGGTTCAGTCAGTTTTAATGATCGTGTAAAACCCAGATCGTAATCACGATTAAAATTTGATTAATTGAGCAGCCCTACTCAAGGCGCTGCTCTGTGGCTCCAGACTCAACTCCGGTTATAATATTAACATTCATTAGCTTGTATAAAAGCCCAACATAACACGTTATCTTAGACAGAAATAGATGAGTCTGGTTTCTCCATCTGAGAGATAAATATTCCAGCTGACAGAGAGGGAGACGAAGGAATCAATGGCTCTGTGTGCGCGCACAACAGACTGGATCAGAATCCATCAGTGATCCTTCATTCTGGTGTACTAAACATCAGACCGAGAGAACCTCTCTCTCTGTACGTGATGGCAAAACGAACGTCTTTCTTAGATCAGAATTATCTGCAGATTCAGAGCGTGTGAGCACAGAATGCCGGGGATGATTTATCAACGCGCGAGCGTTGCATGATCCACGGAACACGTGCGTTCCAAACTGTAGAGGGTGATTCATACGGATGTGAGAGATGGATGGATGTACAGTAAGAAGTCAAAATGAACAGAGGTCCTGTTCAATAGGCAGGTGTCACTAGTTTTTATCTTTGGCAGGATTTTTGTTTCTTTATGAGACGTATTTTAATGTTGAGTTCAACTCTAAAGCATTTTTATTTAACAAAGATTTTCTTGGAAGAAAATGTGAGATAGACTAGATTCTTTATTTTGAACATAAATAATGGTTTGTTCTTTAAAATATGAAAGATGATAAATTCTTTTAAATACCTGATAAAAACACTTCATGTTCAGCTGAACCACAGAAATGTGTTAAAGTTAAATAACAGTCGTTAGATTTTGAACTCTGTAGCTTTGATTTGTTGAATTATTTGTCATTCACTTTATATTTACTCACTTTTTAGCTTCATGAATGGAGTTAGAATGGAATAAAATGGAATTTAGGAAAAACTAAACCAGATTCCATAGGGCCCTATGTTTCTTTGGTTGGACTCCATATTTTCTTCAGACGTCGTTGGTTGTCTAGTCAGCAGCTTTAGGTTTGATTTGACTTTTAGATTTTTTGTTTTTGGGATTTTCATGTCAGATTCTGTCAGCAGCTTTGTGTTGTTCTTGCTGATCATTTGTGTTGATGATGTCACAAAGTCCCACGTGTTGAATCCTGTTGGTTTTCAGCCCTCATGTGTTCTGAACTCTGAGTCTCAGGAGAGTGATGATGGCACGCTGCCCCCTACAGGAAGATCGTGTTTTTACATCACATGGAGTCCAGGAGTCTCTCCTGTTTCACCCTGATGTCACCTAGATGGATTATTCTGTCTATTTAGTTTCATCTGTTTCATCTGAAAAGTTGTGTTTTCGTGTGACTTTCTGTTTGTGTCCAGATGTTTTGAGGTTCAGATGAATTGTTGATGAATGAGTTGAAGTCTGTGACACCTTCATTACTTTGAGCTGGACTGAATAGATCAGCTGTGTTTTTGTATTTTTTCAATAAAAGTCAAATGATTGATTGTTGTATTGAGTGTGTTTAGTGTGAATGAAAATGAAATGTTCAGTTAGTGGATCAGAGCTCTGGGAGCTCCTCAGTCATCTGTTAATATCAAACTCCTCAAAGGGAGAAAAGAGGTGGTGGTTTGTGCAGCTCCGTCAGCAGAGGTTGGTGTGTGAACTCTGCTTTAGTTAACAGTCAGTGTTCAGAGGCTGCTGACTTTCTAACTGATAAATGTCCACCACACTATCTGCCTGAAGAGTCGACAGCGCTGCTCCCTGGATGGACTTTTCCATCCATTCCTGACACTTTGAGCAGACGCTGCAGGAGCAGGACTGCTGGGACCATGAGGGACCAGAGCCCCCCCTCTCACACTGTGAACTCCTCTTCCCTCTGGAAGAAAACTGAAAGTCATCAAGTCCTGTTTAGTCTGACTGGGAGAAGCTCCTGATGATGTGGCTTCATTAAAGAAACACAAGCTGGTGGAGCCCTCCAAGAAGCTCCAGGAGAACATCTGCTCTGGTCCTGATGAGGTGATGAAGATGTTCTGTTCTACTGATAATAATAATGATGATAATAAACTATTTATAAAGCGCCGTTCATACAAATAACAATTGTAACACAAGGTGCTTTACAAGTTAAAATGATCCCACATAAACCACGTTCCCATCCCTCCCCCATGAAAAGCACAGACAGAGGAAGACAAACATACAAAAGGACATTGGGCTGAGTACAGAAAAGCAGGTAGATAAGGAAACGCCATCAGAGGAGCCTTCTGCACCGGCAGCAACAGGCGAACAGCAGCAGCTGAGGCACCGACACGGGGCGACCAGAGGAGGCAGGGCTGAGACCCCACCTCCACCTGGAGAACCAGGCAGCCACAGCCGACCACCGCTCCTGAGGCAGAGGACTCTCTCAGAGAAAACACTGGAAGGAAGATTAAAATATAAAATAACATAAGATAAATATAAGAATAAACAATAAAACAATGTCAGCAGATATAACAGGAACAGCCATTGAGACATGTGCTTGTGTAGTTGTTGTTTTGTTTCTCCAATGTAAAGGTCTGAACAGTCCTCACTGCACTGGAGTGCATAAACAACACCACTGATCTTCTGTTTGGGAGTCTTGTCCTTAGGATGAACCAGTTTCTGTCTGAGGGTGTTGTTGGGTTTGAAGTTTACTGGGATGCTGTGTTTGGAGAAAATTCTTCTCAGTTTCTCTGAGACTCCTGCTACGTATGGGATGACGGTGCTTTTGCGCTTGTTGTCCTTGTCTTTTTTAGCTGCTGTGAAGTCTTTTACAGATTTCTTTCTTGATTTAGCGAAGGCCCAGTTTGGGTAACTGCAGGTCTGGAGAGCTTCTTTGACGTGTTTCTGCTCCTTTTGTTTTTCTTCAGTTCTGGTGGGAATGTTCTCAGCTCGGTGGTGTAAAGTCCTGATAACTGATAGTTTGTGCTCCAGTGGGTGATGGGAGTCAAAATGCAGGTACTGGTCTGTGTGAGGAGGTTTCCTGTAAACCTGATTCCATCCTGTTGAATTTGTACAGCACAGTCCAAGAAGGGCAGTTTGTTGTTGTGTGCGTCCTCCCTGGTGAACCTGATGTTTTTATCCACAGCGTTGATGTGTTTGGTGAAGCCTTCTACTTCATGAGTCAGAATCTTGACCCATGTGTCGTCCACAAATCTGAACCAGTGGCTCGGTGCCGTTCCATTGTAGGAGTTCAGTGCTTTGTTTTCCACTTCCTCCATGTAGATGTTAGCGGCAGTGGGTGACGGCTGATGATTATTGAAATAACAGATTGTTTTAGTCCTGGATTGTGTGTCATCTGTAAATACAGGAACCCCTTGAAGTGAGAAACCGGCATAGAGTCTCGCCCCCCTGCAGGGTTGTTTTATGAGGCGACTAAACAGATGTCTGTCTTTCATCAGGGGGTCACCACCTCCTCCCCTCTGGGAGGGGACTATCAGTTGAAACTGATGGGTTTTGACCCAACCTGTGTGTGTGTGTTCTAGGGGGGGGGGGGGGGGGGGGGGGG
>SSNR01000199.1:1120036-1131755 GCA_006937965.1 Callopanchax toddi
CATTTCCAACAGGTTCTTCAGGAATGTTGATCCATCAAAACAGGAAACACTCAAATCAACTGATGAAAGTTTCCACTTTAATAACTCATTAATTTCTATCAACTGACTGAATCAAATGTTGATGAATCAACAGAAACATAGAAAAGAGTTGAACAGAGTTTCAAACAAATCCTTCCACCAACAGCTGAAGAGTTAAAGTTCATCCATCACAAACACAATTGAACAGACTGAAAACAACAGTTTGACCTGCAGTAACCTCCACAGAGTCACTCTGACGGTTTCTTTTCTAAAATCCTAAATTAAAGCGACATGTTTCCATCAACTGGACCAAAAGTCCCAATAAGAAAGAAAACCTGAAAGCAACACGTTCAGATGTGAAGATGAAAGAATGAAATCTTTACTGATGAACGTCAAATATCAAATACAAAGATGAACAAAGTCATTTGTGTTCAGAAACATCATCAGAATGTTCAACTTCTCTGGAACAACAGACCTGCTGCTCAAACAACTGAGGGACAAATCCAAAGAGGAGTTGTTGTTGACAAACAACATGTTTACCCAAAACAATGATTCTATTCAGAAATCACTGATTAAACAAAGTGTTTCAGCTTGGTTGTTCTGACTGATTGTGCGTTACTCTGTAGTGATGATCTCCTGGTGTTTGTGTTCAGAAACATAAACATCTTGTTTCCATGAACACATCAGGAGTTTTCACAGCATTTTGCAGCACTTACTGCTGATTTACAGCATGTGAGGCAGATTCAAGCAGAGATGGAGCAAAATCAACCAGATGCTCAGGAAGTGTCAATCAGAGTTCTTCATTAAATGAACCCTGAGGAGCTCCATATGCAGGGGGACACTATTCTTCCATCAAGGGAGAACCTGGCGCTGGTTTGGGTCGGTTTCTGTGGGTTTGGGCTGATGATCAGCTGACGCCGGTGCTGGTCATGTGTGAGTTGCGTGCATGTGTCGGACGTGCTGCGATTGTGTGTGTGTTGCTGGTGCTGCGTGCTCGTGTCTCACTGTGTGACAGAAGACTGGAGGGTCAGCAAAGCATGATGGGAAATGAATGTTTCGGAGAGCTGGAACCTAAAAACCATCAGATTCCAAACTGAATGAACTTTATTGTCAAAGCTGCAGCTGACAGTGACAAAGGAGCTGGAACCTTCTGGTTCTCCAGCTGGATGTTTGGAATAAAGACGTCAGAGTTTTCTGTTCAACTCCAAGAGAACGACCATCACAGCAGGAGCGTTTTCACCAACTCACCTGATGTACAAACTGATGGAAACCAGTAAACCAAAAACTTTAGAAAGTCACTCAGCTTTACATTCAAACCACTGAAGTGTTTAATTCTGGCCACATGGTGGCGCTATAAGCCCTCTGATCATCTGACTGAGTCCTGCTTCTTCATTTGATCAGAGCCTGATTTAGAAGATTGATCAATAAACGACTTGTTCAATAATTCCTGTCTTTTTGACTTTCTGACCCAGTTTCCTCTGATCAGGTCTGCAGCTGTCAGAGTTGTGATGTCATCACTTGACATCCAATCAGGTTGGATTGTGGAGTCTTTTAGTTCTGAACATCAGTTTCTTCATCACACAGAGAAACACCAGAAAAACAAAATCCACTCTGAAGTTTGATTTATAATTCAGCTCAATGAGCAGAAGAGGAGACCAAGTGTTTAGTAAGTCAGTAAAGTTTATTTCTACAGCACCTTTCACAAAAAACAGAAATAAACATGATTAAGAGACAAAGAACCAAAAGCATCAAGATAAAAATAAAAGCCTGTTAAAAGAAATGAAAACAATAAAGGACAGATTAAGATTTCTTAGACAAAATAAGACTATAAAAACTAATTAAAAATATAATTAAAATACATAATGATTGAGGTATAAATAGAAATGGTTAAACACCAATAAAAGAACATAAAAGAGTTATTTAAAAGCAGTTTTAAATAATTGGGTCTTCAGCTGCTTTTTAAAGGAGTCCAGACTGTCTATACAGCGTAAAACTAAAGGAAGTTCATTCCAAAGTGGAGGTGCAACAGACTGGAAGGAGCGATCACCTCGACTTTTAAATCTGGTCCTTGGAACTGTTAGGAGATTCTGGTCTGTGGACCTGAGAGCTCGGGTTGGAGCGTACGGCTTTATCAGTTCAGTAACATAACTGTTCAGGTGACAGAAACAATCTTCATCAGCTGTTTCAGCTTCCAGACAGAGAACAGACGTTTCATTGAGTCTCCTTCATCCTCCTCCCTGCTCTGCTGATAGGTGCGTTCGAGATGAGCCAGTTCTGCGCAGATTCGATCACCGGTGATCGGCGCCCATTGCATGCCGGTTAGATTTCTGTCCGACTTGACGCCGACTTGCTCTGATGTCATGCCTACGTAGGCAACGATAACCTCGTGAGATCAAGGCGGACGCAGACTTTGGAGCAAGGCGCTGCAGTTGCTCTCCACCGGCTGCAAAACCGAGAGCATGATGGGAAACGCCTGGCTCTCACCTGATCTCAGATCTGATTGGTTCACGTTTTGATCCAAACATCCTGTTGCAAAATGCGAAATGTTATTTGTTTAAATATATATTGTAAATTCATGCCACGTTGATGATGTCAACTATAAAGGCCACAATGAGAAATGTGATTTGTTTTAAAGAGTTTTCAGTAGGAACTGTTTCTATTTTCTATAAAGTTCTAATAAAACTGTCTGATTTTTATAATCAGATCATTTAGTACAGAGCAGTATCTTTACTTTCTTTGACTGATCTGATCTATCTAGATATATGTCTATTAATTAGTTTGCTTTACTTTATATTGTTCACTCTTGAATTTGTTTTGAAATACTTTGAACTTCAAATAAAGATTTTGGAAAAAACGGAAAGTCATCTGCTATTACAGACATTAACGCGATATCTTCAGCCTTATCATCACCTACGAGCTACATTTAAGAAAATCTGTCCGACTTAAAAGAATACTTTTGGTCGCGCCCCCTGCTGCATCCGCCTGCTCTCGTCTGTTTTCCAGGCGAGGCGCAGTTCATCTCGAACAAGCCCATTCTTGAATGCGACTGCTCCTCTCCACTCCACCTCCCAGTGACTACGTCCAGTCAGACTCTCTCTACTCAGAAGCTGATAATAATCAGACTGATGTTGATCTGATCATGTGACCTTTCTCTTCTCCTCTGAGAGGAACAGTGTGGTATAGTTCACAGTGTGAGAGGGGGGGCTCTGGTCCCTCATGGTCCCAGCAGTCCTGCTCCTGCAGCGTCTGCTCAAAGTGTCAGTAATGGATGGGAAAGTCCATCCAGGGAGCAGCGCTGTCGACTCTTCAGGCAGATAGTGTGGTGGACATTTATCAGTTAGAAAGTCAGCAGCCTCTGAACACTGACTGTTAACTAAAGCAGAGTTCACACACCAACCTCTGCTGACGGAGCTGCACAAACCACCACCTCTTTTCTCCCTTTGAGGAGTTTGATATTAACAGATGACTGAGGAGCTCCCAGAGCTCTGATCCACTAACTGAACATTTCATTTTCATTCACACTAAACACACTCAATACAACAATCAATCATTTGACTTTTATTGAAAAAATGCAAAAACACAGCTGATCTATTCAGTCAAGCTCAAGGTAACCATATTTCATCATGTTAAGTGCTTTATCATCATTTTAGAAGATACTTCATTTTTATATCATGTTTCCACCTTGTGTAATCATTTTTAGTAGAAATATAGTAATAAATTAATTTTTATAAACTATATTTTCTCTGTATCAGATTATTAATGAGTATTGACTCACTGTCTATCTGAAAAGAACCTATGTTTTTGGAATCAATATAATATTAATGATCTAACTTATGCTTCATCATAAGTTGGAAAAGTTTAATATTTTATTGACTTTTTATTAAATGTATCGCACTCCATACCACTAATTAAAGAATAATTACAATAATGTAAATTAGAAGTTTAATGCAAAAAAGAGGCTTTTTACACCTATTTTTATTATTATTATTTCATTCAAAACAAAAATTTAAAAGACAAACAAAATAAATAAACAAACACAATAACAATACAGATGAATGAAGAGGGGCAGAAGGAAGAAAAAAATCTTATATTTTCTACCCCTATTTACCAAACAGAATTCTTGATTCATTCATATTTTTTACAAACTTACATTTTTATCACATTCATATTCTTATTTGCTAAATTAATCACAGACATCGACTTAATTTACAATTTAATAATTCTGCAATACATTTGATTTAATACATATTTTAAATACATTAAGCGAGTTTGATTCTTTACTTTCCAAACTAAGGTTGCTCCACAATTTCTCCCCATTTACTGAAATACTCACTTCCTTTATTCTGGTTCTAAATCTCGGTTTTTTAAAGACTTTAGTTCCTTTTAACATATAACTACTAACTCTGTGTTCAAACATCTTCTGAATATTTGTTGGTAAAGTATCTGTACAAGCTTTGTACACTGTTTACAATATTTTTAAATCCACCCAATCATGAAATTTCAGTATTTTGTATTTGATAAATAATGGATTGGAGGGTTCTCTGTATTATTAATTATTCTCAATGCTCTTTTCTGTAAAATAAACAAAGGCTGTATGTAAGTTTTACATGTGGCTCCCCAGATTTCTACACAATAAACTAAGTACGGAACAATCAGTGAGTTATACAATGTCAACAGCCCAGAACTATTATATAAAAAATTCACTCTATACAGCAATGGCTTTCGCAATTTTACCTTTTGTATACCCTATGTGTGACTTCCAGGTCAGATCTTCATCGAACATGACCCCTAAAAATGTAGTTTCTTTTACCCTTTGAATTTCCATTCCATCTATTTTCAATGATACCTCATTGTTTTTTGTTGTTGTCATTAAATAACATAAAATTTGTTTTGTTAAAATTTAGTGTTAATTTATTTATGTCAAACCAGTTTTTAATTATTATCAGTTCATTATTTATCACTTGAGTTATTTCATATTTGTCTGATCCTGAATGAAACAGTGTGATATCATCAGCAAAAACAACAGTACCAAGTGTCTTAGATACATTTATCAGGTCATTAATGAACAGTATGAACAGTTTAGGTCCAAGGACCGACCCTTGTGGCACTCCACAATTAATATCACAGAGTTCTGATTTTGTTTTATTTATCTGAACAAACTGTTAACTACCTTCTAACTTCTAACCCATTGATAAGCCACACCTCTTATTCCATATTGATGTAGTTTGTAAAGTAACCTTGAATGATCAATGACATCAAATGCTTTCTTTAAACAGGGTTTCTGCAGGTTCAAGGAAGCCAAACAAGATTTTTTAAGACCTGTTTTAAGGCTGCTTTGATCAAATTTAAGACCTTACATTCACGGAATGAGTAAGGGGATGTGACCACCTTACAAATAGTTCTGACTAAACCTTTATTGGAAGTGAAAGTGCAAAAAAATAACAAACATCAAGATAATTGATCTGCATTATATCTTACCGAAGTGTATTGCATTCACCTGAAAATAATTTTAAAACACTCCTTTTTACTGAATTAACGAGATAATAACAGCCTTAAGTGACCTAGACCCTTCTAGACCCTTGCGGTCTGGTGTACTGCTGAGTTTCAGATCTTCGTAACCCAGAAATCATAGGGACCCTAGAAATTTAAGACCTTTGGACACTGAATTTAAGGATTATTTATCATTGTTAATGATATTTAAGGCCTTAATTTGGGAAATGCAAATTTATGACCTTTTAAGGCTTTTTAAGGACCCACGGATACCCTGTTAAATCAATGAAAATACTAATGAAATAGTTTTTATTGTCTGATGCCGTTGATATTTTATCTGTTAACTCCATAATTGCCATTGCTGTTGAATGTTTGGTTCTAAATCCATACTTTTCCGAGTTTTAAAATGTTATTTTTTTTTCCGATGAATTTATCCAATCTCGATACAGTTTTTCTAAAATTAATTTTGAATTTTACTCGTATACAAATACTTTTCCCCCTCAACAAATACAAATACAGACACAAGTACCGGCTGCTTTGTACACCCTTAATAGAGAAAATCAGATTTCACAATCTTCACCCACTAGTCAGGAGGGGTCTAGACCCACAGTTTGTCTACCAGCTGCACATTGACAGGCAGTGGCAAATGATAAGGAGACTAGTCACTTGAGTTAGCACTTAAGAGGCTAATATTTTGCATACCTAGGCTCATCACCCACTGCAATGCCTACTCCCTCTGCTGTCCATTCGCCAGGATAGGCTAGTGTTAGCATTAGAGAGGCTAATGTGACTAGCCTCGCCATAAAATCTGAGATACACCCAGCTACAGACTCTATGCTTGAAGTCCTCTGTGTTGGAAGTCAGATTTTCTAGGGGTGCAACGGGTCATCATCGATCTGTGATCCACATAGATCTCTCCCTACGGTTTGGTGCACATGTGGTCTGCGGATACGGCAGCGCTCCCTCCTTGCCAAATTGTCCCCGATATCCTGTGTTCGTGCTCTCTGGATCAGATGATAAATCCCCTTGTTTTGTCATCATGTATCAAGTTCACTCTATTGGACTCAGTCATTTTAGTTGGCCAAAACGAAGGATTACTGATCGTCTCTGATCCACTCTCTTTCGCATTGAATCCGTGATATGATCCGAACCATTCATTGCACCACTAGAAGTCTCTTTGTCATGTGAACATTTTTTTCCCTTTCCAAAATGTTAGTCGTCCTGTCCTCTTTAGCTGCAGCCATAGCCTTAACCACTTAGACCTTAACCAATTTAGCACCCATTAGCTTCGGCCTTAATATTAACCACGTAGACTCTGGCCTAGATGGCCCCTCCCCATAGCTTCGGCCTTAACCTTACATTTTCTTTGTTCTTTGTTTCTGGTTTGTTTCCATCATTTGGGAGGGAACGGCACAAAGTTACCATATAGACCAGTTCCAGGGTGTGAGTGGCTCAGCGCAGACTTCTGTCCAGGTGGAAGGAGTATGGACGTACTTCCTGGAGTAGGGGCCTTGCACCAGTCAGACAAAGGTCCTCGCACAGCAGCGCAACACCTTGGACTGCATGTATTATTGGTGGGGATGCAGCGCTTCTGCACCCTTGGATCAAATTATTGGTGGGAACATGTCACCTCTGTCCACGCTAAATCTACCCCCATGACCTTCACTATTCTCACGTATCTTCATTTGACACAGAGAGACAGAGAGAGAGAGAGAGAGAGAGACACACAGAGAGAGAGAGAAAGCGAGCAAGAGAGAGAGAGACTGACTACTGAGCCCAAAAGAGAGTACGAGAAGAAAGAGCGAGAAAAGAGATTTGACGGAACACGTTTCTCTTTTTCCCCCCAATTGATGGAAATCCGAAGCCACGATGGAGAAATTTAACCCCTGCCAACCGATGAGAAACATGAAAAGCTTCAGGGATTTGGTAAATCCATTGTAGCGGTAAAGATAAGTATTATACTTATAAGTATATATCAGCAATAGAAAATATCCTATTATAGAACAAACATGTAGAACATAAGGCTCAACACTGTTTTACGTCATTAAAAAAAGGTCACATTATTGTTTTGGGGAAAATGACAAAGAATATTATGAAATCTATTTTTGCTCAAATCGAACACCCCTACTTCTGACGTATGTGGGCTCTCATATGTGCGTTTAAAGATGACTTGTCACTAAAACATCGTCCACAATCATCACAACAAAATGGCTTCTGACCTGTGTGGATTCTCATGTGTGTGTTTAAAGATGACAATTGGCTAAAACGTTGTCCACAACCATCACAACAATATGGCTTCTGACCTGTGTGGATTCTCTTGTGTGTGCTTAAATTTGACTTGTGTCTAAAACATTGTCCACAATCATCACAACAATATGGCTTCTGACCTGTGTGGATTCGCTTGTGTGTGCTTAAAGTTGACTTGTCTCTAAAATGTCGTCCACAGTCATCACAACAAAATGGCTTCTGACCTGTGTGGATTCTCAGGTGTCTGGTTAAAGCTGATTTCTCCCTAAAACATTTCCCACAACTATCACAACAAAATGGCTTCTCATCTGTGTGGATTCTCTTGTGTGAGTTTAAAGATGATTTCTCCCAAAAACGTTGTCCACAATCATCACAACAAAATGACTTCTCATCTGTGTGGATTATCTTGTGTCTGTTTAAAGCTGAGTTTTGGGTAAAACGTCGTCCACAATCATCACAACAAAATGGCTTCTCATCTGTGTGGATTGTCTTGTGTGAGTTTAAAGATGATTTCTCCCAAAAACGATGTCCACAGTCATCACAACAAAATGGCTTCTGACCTGTATGAATTATCTTGTGTCTGTATAAAGTTGACTTTTGGGTAAAACGTCGTTCACAATTATCACAACAAAATGGCTTCTCACCTGTGTGGATTCGTGTGTGTGTCTTTAGATGTTCTTTTCGGGTAAATCTTTTACCACAGAGATCACAACTATATGGTTTCTGCCTTGTCTGGACTTTCCTGCTCGTCTTGACAGTGCCTACACCTGACTCAGGAGAACTGATCTCCTTCCTCTTATTGTTACTGTCTTCAGTTTTTGACCCAGTGTCTGACAACTCAAAGTCAGGTTTGTGGACATTGTCTTCCTCTTCATCATCCTCACTGACTTCAGTCTGTGAAGAGCTGGAATCTTCTTCCTGAGTATTTAGGGTTCCTGGGTTCCTGATGGTTTCTGCTCCTCCACAGTCCTCTCCACCAGTTGCTGCTGTCATCTGGTCAGTGGAGCTGCTGGCTGGAACCACTTGGTGCTGAGGAAGCTGAGACAACACAGGTTTCTCTTCATCATCCTCACTCTTCAAAGGAACTGCAGAGAGAGGAAAGCTGGTGGCATCGGTCTCCTCCTTCACATTGAGCTGCTCTTCATCCAGACTGGTCCAGAGTTCCTCCTCTTCCTCCTTTATGTTGAGGGCTTCTGGGTCCTGCTGGTCCACACCAGGCCTCCATTCTCCAGGATCTTCTTCTTTAATTACAACCAACTGAACATCTGCAGGCATCTCTGAAACACACAAATATTAAAAACATATATAAAATATATTTTCATCTGACGGAAAATCGGCTGCTCGGGGGGGGGGTGTTGGAGCAACTCTGCTTGAGACCGGCCCGGTCCAAACGGACTTCTGTGTAGGTGGAGGATACACGGACAATACACAAACTCTATAATATAATAATAATATAAATCCTTTATTCATTATTTATTTTCTTAAAGAAAAATAAAATTTTAAGATGTTGCACGCTCAGACCTGTATTTGAACCCAGGTCTTCCAATATGAAACACAGTTGCACTACCGCTAGGCCACGGTTCAATACTCCTGCTCTATTCGCTTTTTCTCTGTCACTCATTTCTTCTCCTACCTGCTACGCTCGCGTGTGAGAGGGAGGCTGACTCGCGCGTCTAATGTAACTGCGGAACATATATAACCATAATGACACTTTGCTGAGCTGAAAGATAAACTGGTCTTCTTCCAAAAACCAATTGAACTTTTTATAGCACAAACCATTGCGGAGTGAAGACATGCGTCGAGGACGCTTTAGATGGTAAAGGGTCAATGCGGGACAGTGTTTCAATTAGTCGGACGTGAAAAAAGTAATGAAAATACGGGACAATCCCGCACAAAACGGGACATCTGGTCACTCCAGCGTATATCCTGGACTGAGTGGCTCATTCCAGACCGGTCTATATCACGTCTCCTTCACGTGGACGCACAACTCCTCGTTTCGCTGCGGTGCTGTATTTTTTTTGGTAGACTGGGGATGCAGCGCACTTTCTGCTGGGGCCTCATCACCTCCGTCCACGCTAAAGGCTGAACAACGGAGATGTCAGCACTGCGCTGCGGGCGCGCCATGGATTTAGCTAGTCGTGTACAGGACCCATTTCTGAGCAGCTCGCCACAGAACCTGCTTGCAAAATCACGTCCATGACCTTCATTATTGTCACGTATCTTTATTTACGAGCGGGCGAGCAAGGGATCTGACGGAACATTTTACTCTTTAGTCCCAATTGACGGAATTCCGTCTCCACAACGGAGAACTTTAAGCCCTGCCTTAGATGGTTCCACTCCAGGGAGGGCCGAGTATGTCACCTTGGGGGCAGTTAAATCAAGGCCTCACTATATGACACGTGAGGTTCCTTAGAGCAGTCATTCCCAAACACGGGGTCCCGACCCACAGTGGGGTTGTAAAACATTTTTTATGGGTCGCCAAATTAATTTCAGAACAACACGATTTTTTCTAACCAAAGCTGCTTTCATGCCGCCAATTTGCCGTGAAGCTGAGCCGGTATCTGGGAGCCTTTGGCAGTTCAGAAGTGGTCAGACCGTGCCGGTAATGTTGCACAATCGTGTGCTTTTCACAAAAGATTACGGACTGGCGGTATAAAGGGTACGGGGCGGTCTACGCGCTGTTGACGTGCAGGATTACAGAGACGTGAGACGGAAGTTCCCTTAATAAACAAACAGGTGACTTCTGCTTTTTCTCATACTGCCAGAAGCTCCCGGAGAGAGACTTTACAAATGCTTATAACAGCTTTCCCATGTTTACCTGATTTTTTAAATTTTCCGGTCGGAGGTCAGCGCACGTTTGCCCCGTTATTAGTGACACCTCCCTCTGTTGCGCCAAGGCGTAATCCTCATTCACAAGTCCAGCGTTGCGTAATATTAGCGTGGCGGCACGAATGCCGCAAAATTCCCGCATCGCCATGCCGCCACAGCGCTTTCATAAAACACACCGTGGCGGCACAAAACGCTAAAAGGAGTGATCCATCTTGTGAACTTCATTAAGAGCAGTTCCCTGAACTGTCGGCTCTTTGATCAGCTGTGCTGCGACATGGGGGCTGTTTCACACAGAGGTGCTCTGGCTTTCCAAAGGACGAGTTCTGACCAGAGTATATGAGCTGAGAAATGAAATTCATGTTCCTCCTGGAGAAGAAGTTCCCTCTTGCTGATCTGTTTACTGGTGAATGGGTTTTTACATCGTCATATCTGGATATGTTTTCATTGCTGAATGAGCCGAGTTTGAAACTGCAGGCAGAGCACGATGACATTTTCCAAAACTGTAAACGTTCTCACTTTTCAGAAGTCTCTAAAGCTGTGGCTTGCTCGCCTCAAAGAACCAAAACCATGTTTCCAAATGTGTTAAAACACAAGAAGGGTTTTTCATTTTTATGTTCAATTTGACACATTTTAAAGTAAAAAAAAAAAAGTAATGCAGAGGAACAGTTGCATTCTCCATGAGTAAATAAAGCCTTTTTAAGGATTCACGGATTGTCATTGTCATTTCAGAACATGAGATGGAACAAAATTTGTTTCCCTGGTACCGGTTACAGCCCAGACAGTAAAATAAACAAACAAGAATAGTGATAAAATACTAATAAAAACAAGAATAATAATAAAATCAAAAATAGTAATGAAATAGTAATAAAAACAAGAATAGTAATAAAACAATAGATTAAAATAGGTTAATAGATTAAAATGATAAAATAGATTAAGATTGGGTCACGAAGTTTTGTCTTTTTCAAAATGTGGGTCACCTGAAAAAAAGTTTAGGAACCTCTGCCTTAGAGGGTCAGTCCTCCAGCTAGGGGTGGGCGATATGAAAAAAAATCCTATCATGATATAATTTTTCATATCTCTCTCTCTCTCTCTCTCTCTCTCTCTCTCTCTCTCTCTCTCTCTCTCTCTCTCTCTC
>SSNR01000199.1:1131938-1158804 GCA_006937965.1 Callopanchax toddi
TATATATATATCGATCTCGTGAACCCGCATGACCTGATTATGTCATTATTTGCGTTTGGGCACGCGAGTGAAAACGTCGCTCTGAAAGCGAAAATGAAACTTAAAACGCTGCTGTTCATATCATTGTAAATGCAGCGCTCAGATGCCCTGTTAGAAAATCGCGTGCCTGCTGTGGAAACAGTAAAAGAAGAACAGCTGGGGGCTTGGTTTGTGGCTCGGAGCAGAAAGACGTGGATCCCTACCCTGAAACCTCCCTGAACTAACAGACACGAGGAGGAGAGAGGAGAGGAGACAGACAGGTGTGTGCATCTGTAAACAATCTATATGAAACACTATTATCACTGAGTTAAACACACTTTTATTATATAAAATGAAAAGATTTTCTTAGCTTTGCATTTATTTTCTATTAATGATCAAATCCTAAGGATTTAGTGAAGTTTAACTGAACTTATTCTATTTTTCAACAAGAAGAGAGAAAAGAAAGTAGGGAGAAAACAGACAGACAGATGCGTTGCGCCACAGAATCGCCGCGGTCTAGGGGTTCACAGGACGTGCTATGCAGCCTATTCAAGGCTGAACGCTTCTTGGAAAATCACCGTATTAAAGCCGTAAATGCCGCGGCGTGGCGCTTGAGATAGAACCGGCACCAAACTTTAGCGCCTCCGCACGGACCGGCGTTTGCGTTGCGCTCTCCGTGCAGCCACTCTCAGTAACTATTATGGTTTTGTCTTTTTAAAACGGCATGTGCGCAACGCATCCGTCTTCTGTGTGTCCCAGAGAGGTGAGAAGTGGTAAAGGACTGAAAACACATGGACATAATGGGGGGACATGTCCTCTGCACTTTTTAAAGGCAGTTTAGAGCCCTGTAGTTTTTACTGTCAAAAAACATAGTTATACTATATTAAATGGATACCGGTTGTTTTTAGGTTTAATATCATGGCTCTGTTTAAACAGTTCAAACCTCTCCTCTTCACATGAAATCAAATTTTTATCTTTGGTGAGACAGGAGACTAAGAGACAGGGGAAAAATCATTTGTAGCAATAGTTTGATCTTTGAAATATTCTTGAAAATGTGATTAAAATCTCATCTTGTGAGTTTTCAGTATCGTTACACCCCTACTGATAAGATTCAAGAAATCAGAAAAAGAAAGACATCAGTTGAGTTTGTGGAAAAACTTCTAAAAGTGTGGAATAAAAGCGTTTTTTGTTGCATAAATTTGATCTTTGAAGTTTTCTTGAAACTATTATTAAATCTCGTCTCGTCTCGCGAACTCAATGTCCAGTCTCGTCTCGTGAGTTTTGGGTCTCGTTACATCCCTATAAAAAACATATTTTTATAAAAGGTTTTTTGTTAAATGTATTTTACAGGCTCTCCTTTTAATTATTTTAGTCATTTATTGACCTTGGTCACTTTATTTTAGGGTGTTGTTCTGTAGCACTTTGAGATTCCTGAAATATAAAGTGCAGTACAAATTAATGTATTATTATTATTATTTTCATTATACTTATTAATAATAATAACTGCATGCTGGTGAGATAATATATTAAATATATTACATATATGTACATTTTATGTCCATTAGCATGATCCGATTAGTCGACTAATCGTAAAAATAATCGGTGATTAGTCGACTATCAAAATAATCGTTTGTGGCAGCCCTAGTCACAACACGACATTGACACAGAACCTCTTTCTGAGAAAGTTCTCTGACTGAAAAGAGTTTCTTTTTAATAAAAAAAAACTTCCTTACAGACTTTGATGACAAATGAATATCGGTGATTGTTTCACCAAAGGTATTTAATCAGAATCCATTGCTTCGAAAGTAATGGTTAAATCTTAAACAATGATTAGTTGAAATGCATTATTTTAACTCTTAAATACATCAAATGAATCTAATTGATGATTTAATCATGCTTTATTATCAGTCATGTTTCATATTAATATCAGTATTATTAATGACCCTTATTGAGCTTAAACTATGATATTAGGTGAAATACATTCTCCTTTGAGTTTCATAGAGAGAGTGAAACAGTCTGACCAGAATGATGTCAGATTGCTGATAATTATTGATCAATTATCAGTAAATACTAAAATAAACTCAGCCAGGTTAATTCTATAACTGCTCAACGTCACACTCTTTAAGAAACTTAAATTAGACTCTTATCACATCTCTAATCATTTTGATAAATGTTTATTAATGTTTTGTTTGTTTTATTTTGTAGATAAATTAGGAAAATATAGTAATAAATTGATTTTTATTAATGGTGGGCTGTCATCGGCGTTGATGGCTGCGTTATCGCCAGACTCTTTATCGTGAGACAAAGAAATTGTTGCCGTTAATCTAGGGCTGGATGATAATTCAATATCAATATATATCTATCGATAGACATGTGGCTCAATAGAAAAAAAATTGGTCAATAAAAAAAAAGTTTTCCGTATTTTTTCCATTTTGTCCAACCAGGTAATGTAATACTACTGTCATTATTTGCTCCTAACCAATCAGGAGAACAGACACAGGAAGCACCGTCACTAAGTCCTTTTACAAGTTTGACACAAACCAAACAACGGTCGTTTGCTAAATGAGCAGAGAATGAATTAAACCCAGTCTGGTAACACAACCACCGTGTTTTAGCATTTATTTTTTTTAATTTTTTTTTAATTTTTATTTTTTAATTTTTAAATTTTTTTTGTGTTTCATGTTTTAGCATTTAGCTGCAGGAATACGAGCCGAGTCGCCCCGGTAAGGATCCACGTCTGGAGGAGAAATCCTCTGGATCCTCTACCGCAAACCAAACCGGGATAAACACGACCTGAACCTGAAGTGACCTGAAGAACATGAAGCCCGAACACAAGACCTGGACCTGAACCACGAGCCGAGCCGACACACGCCAATGTGCCGAAGCTGAGTTAAAAAATTTTTTTTTTTTTATGGAGGATGGAAAAACAGCTGATCGCTGGGTGGTTCAGCTGTCTGTCGTCCCCCGGCTCAAATACAGGATCTTTAATCACTCCGTCAGTCATGTCCCAAAATAACAAAACCAACGACGCTTCACCGTCGGACACAGAAGGAAGGAGGGAGGAGGAGGCTTAGTTCATTAAGGAATAGCATTAAATGGCCAGGGCTGCACTTAAAATATATTTTCTACTCTTTTTTTCATATTTTTAATAATATCGATTATCGATCAATATGATTTTTTTTTTTATCGATAGACTTTTTTTCTATATCGTCCAGCCCTACGTTAATCTATTGTCAAAGTTAGGTTAGAATCTGGGTCTATACTAAGCAAAGATGTAGATTTGTGCTCGTCATTGGTGGGACAGACTTATTCACCTCTGACGGTCCGACAGGTGTTTTCTGTCTGATGATCAGCTCACAGCGCGCTCAGAGCGGCAGGTGAGGAGGTGCAGCTCTGTGCGCACCGCGGAACACCGGTTATATTAACATTCACATTATGAGATCATGAGAGAAAGAGAGAGGGAAAAATGAGGGGTTCGGGTTCATTAGAGAACAGTTCATTCAAAAATAACAAAAAATCAAATTCAAATGAAAAGGAGCAGAATGAAGAAAACATCTTAGAATTTCTGCCCCCATTTTACAAAAGGAAATCATCTACACATTCTTGTAACTCTATGTTTTGATAATAGTAATAATAATAATAACAAAATTAAAATGGCATTAACATAGATAACACATATAACAGTTCACCTCAAAGAGCCGTTCAAAAGATGGACTCTTATGTTTTTTGCAATATTGTGAAAGAGCAATGTTCTAATCATAAAATCAACACTGATATAAGTGTATTTACATGTTAAAGGTGTTAATTGGTGGGGCATTAATAATGTTTTGTTTTCATCATTTATTTTCATCACCAGTTATCATAGTAGAACAACTTTCTCAGTTTGTGATGCATTCAGGAAACAGAACAAAACATTACAGCTGTGAGTGATGCCGTGTGCTACGAGCACGCCCAGTTGGTTAAACAAAATGAACAAAGGGGAGGCGACATGAAGCAGTGGACTATCAAGGAGATGAAGGAAAGAGGTGAAAAGTATCCACCTAATAGTGTGCAGTCAACAAAAATCACTGAGAGGACACTGAACTTCATTGTCATGGAGGGGCAGCTGCTCTGGATTGTCTCAGTTAATTGATTCCACTTGGAGCCAGACTACGACACGGTGAGACGAAAAGATTTGTCCGAGTCTGCTCAACCTGAACTACTCGTTAAAGTGCAAAAACACATATTAGAAGCAATGGAAGATGTATAAAATCACTGTAGGCTTCAGCCTAGACATTTATTCTGTACTTATAGACACTTCACCTTTTTAATATTAAAATGAACAGGAACTCCTAAGAGGAAGCAGAAAATACAAACAGACGATGCTTATTGTAATTTTACCTGCATACGCAGAAATTAAACATGAACATTAATTTCTCCCATTTCTGTGTTTAGAAACTGGAACTGAACTTGTGACCTTACTGTACCTATATAGTATTTGATTAAAAAGTCAAAAATATTGTTCATTTTTGTTCTGTTGTTCTTTAAAATTTATTATTACAGAAACATTAGTTCTCATTTGTGACCAACATCTAGTGTCACTCTTTCTGATGGGCTGTCAGAAGTTGTGACCTTACTGTACCTGAACATAAACTGAGTAAAAGGTTCAAACTATTGTTAATTTGGGTCTGTTGTCCTCTAATGTTTATTATAGAAACCTTAGATCTCAGTTGGGACCAACATCTAGACACTAGAACAGCAGTCACAACTTCTGACAGCCTGTCAGAAAGTGTGACTGCTGTTCTAGTGACTAAATATAGAATATAACTTCTCAAATGTAAAAGTACTGGTAGTGTGTAACTGGCCAACTTAAAGCACTGGTTTCTGTTCTCTTCCCTTGAAAGTGTCTGTCTCAGCCAGGACCTGCAGTCTGATCAGACCCTGTCCACAGACACAACTCTGACCCTCATTTGAAAATTAGAACATGAAATAAGAACAGCTTGAAATAAAAACAGAGCTACAAAATAAAAGTCCCTGAAATATGGAAAATAGATTTACAAAATAAAAGTGTCACAAAATAAAACACCATTATGAAATAAATTAATAAAAAACAAAAAAATAATGCGGAACTATATAATACAGGAAAAACTGACAAAATGTGCCTTGTTGTTTTTTTTCTTCATTTTCTTTCCTTTTTAAATGTCAATGGGACATTTTTTCATTAAGTATTTATTAAATATTTATCAATAAGAGTATTTATTTATTTAAATGAGACTAAAAGTCTCCAGACTTTTGCTTTTAAAGCTGAATCAGAATAATAAACTGTGGAGGACATGAGCTGTTCTGGGTTTGATTCTGATCATTTATTCATCAGTTAGCTAGCTAAACTAGCTAGAAATGCAGACAACAGCTACACAAGAAGCTAAGTCCATTAGCTAGTGGAAAACTGGAGCTAAACTTGGTTTCATCACACTAGACAGGAACAATGAAAAGAAACAGACCTGATACGTAACGTTGATCGTTGGGGTTGAGAACAGCATCAAGGCTTTGATTTTCTGACTCTTTTTCTTCTTCTTTCACATCCATGACTGAATTGTTGGGGCTGCAGCAGCTCAGTAGGTAGAGAGTTCGTCTGGCAAACGGAGGCTCTCCGGTTCGGTCTCTTCCGGGCTTTGTCGTTGTGTCCTCGGCCAACAAACTTCCCCCACCTTCCCTGTGTGTGAATGCTGGTGGTGGTCAGAGGTAGCCTAGTAAACTAGAGCGTCACTTTTGCTCTGCGTGGAGCAAAATGGGAGAAGCCCCTGGCTGCAGAGGAGAATGGTAGCCTCGCTTCTGTCAGACTGCTCCAGGGCAGCTGTGACTACAGATGGAGGTGACCTCCTCCAGAGTGACTGGATGAAGAATGGATCCTCTGCAAAGACACACAGAAATCTAATCCATTATTATTGTTGGATTGTGTCTCAGGAATCAGGGAAGTAGCTCCCAAAGCGGGAATCCAAGCTAACGAGCCGGTGTTACATCTAAATCTGTCCCCCGCTGATAACGGGTACCAGTTTGGTTCCGTTGTTGTCCTGAACTCAGAACAGCTGATGTCATGGTGTCAGAGCGCCCTCTGGTGGTCAACCTGTCAACTGTTTGTAGTTGTTTAGCTGCTCTGTAACAGCTGCTGTTGCTCATGCTTTTCATTCTCATTTAGTGCTTTTTTCTTTTATGATGTGCGAAAGAACAATACAGATAACAAAATGTTTGTTTTTCATTTTCCCCATTTAAGATGAACATCAAATAAGTGTCTTTTTCTTTTTAAAATAATATTTTCTGATACTAAATTTCAAATACCAAAAAGTACAATGACCCAAGTATTATGAATAATTCTTAATGCTCTTTTCTATAAAATAAACAATGATATTTTATATAATTTTTTTGTGGATACCCAGATTTCTATAATTTAAATATAGCATAGAACAATCACTGAGTTGTACAACGTCAACAAACCCAAACTATTCAGTAAAAGCTTGACTCTGTTAAGTACTGCGATGGCATTTGTCATGATTCCAGTCTGTTTAGTCACATTTTAGTCCTGTCTGTGTCAGTTTAGTTTTCTGTGTTTGGTTCATGTTTTAGTCTGTTTTTCATCCTTGTTCTTGTCATGATCTGTCTAGTTTCATGCCCCTGTGTTTCCTCCTTGCCCTGTGTGTTAATTGGCACCACTGCTTTGTTTATTGTCCTCAGGTGTGTCTTGTTTCCTTGATTGTTCTCCTCCTGTATTTATAGCTCCCAGTCTGGTCTTTCCTTGTTGGTTCATCTGTTCTGTTAGTCCTGCTCATAGTCCCTAGTCTGTTCCTGTTTACCTGTAGTCCTAGTTTTTTTCAAGTCATGTCATAGCCTTTAGTTTTTACAGTAAACACTTCATTTGGATTTTACCTCTGTCTCCTGCTTACCTGCACCTTGGGTCCATCTGCCTGCTCTCTGCCACGTTCATGACAGCATTAGCACTTTTACCTTTTATATACACAATATGTGACTTCAAGGTCAGATCTTCCTCAAACATGAATCCTAAAAAGTCAATTTATTTTACCCTTTGATTATTCATCTTGTCTCATTTTAATGATATTTATATTTGTCAGTAGTAATTATTATAACATCAACCAAGTTTTTTCTGGTGACCTACCTGATTATATAGTTTAAGTAAAACTACATTTGACCTCAGACATTTGCATAATTCATGAAATACAGGTGAAAATATGTGATAACTGCTGTCACAGTCTGACCTGACTACAGTAAAAATGTATGTAACATCAAACAAACAGTTTCTGGTTATCTAGTTTATATTAAAATACATTTGACATCTGCATATTTATTGAGATACAGAGTCATAATCTGTGATAACTCCTATGACAGTTTGTGACATGACTGTAAATATAATAATGATTTGCATTTCTCCAAGCTTTGAGCATCATCAACACTTATTTCTACATTTGCTAAAAGAACGCACAAAGTCCTATATCTTTAAAATATGTTTTAAACAAAAAACAAACAAAAAAATCTGATTAAATATACACATCACAAACTAACCACAAATCCAGAAAGCTCACTATAGGATTATATATAGACATTAGATTTTTTTACTTTTAGAACAGGAACACTTTCTTTTATCCATTATCTTTCTTTGTAAAACAAAACTTCAAAGTGCACTCACTATATGATTATATCTAAAGACAGGATTGTTTTACTATTTGAACATGGATACTCTTTTAATCCTTAACTTCTTACTTAAATCAAAAATGCAGACAAAGGCCACTCACTTTAGCATTATATATAAAGACATTGGATTGCTTAACGTTTTGAACTTGAAATTTTTCTTTTAGTCAATAACTGTTTCTGTTAATCAAAAATGCAGCCAAAGTCCACTCATTATAGGACTATATAGAGCAGGGGTGTCAAACTCGTTTTCCTGTCGGGCCACATCAACATCATGACTGTCTTCAAAGGGCCGGATGTGGCAAAATGTATTGGCAAAACTACTAAAAACATTTTTTTAATATTAATAAACAGCTAATTTGGCGCTATATAAATAAAAAGCCAGTTCATTCACTCACTCTGCGATGGTGTTTCTTGGCAAACTGATGCTGCTTAATGCCAGCAGCATTTGGTTTGGGCGTACCTGCTCACACACCTTGAGCGTACACGGCTTCTAAAATGCTCCCATTGAAAAACGCCTTGCATTTCAAGCAACATCTTCACAATATTCTGAAATTGCACTCTTAATTCTTTGACACGCTGATGTTTTCCCTTGAAGCTAACAGTAGCATAGTTAGCTCTGTGTTTTGCGGTGAAGTGTCGGCGTAAAGTGTATTCCAGAGAGCCTCGTAACACAGAAGGCTGACTGGTTTTTCTTCTAGCAACACAAACTGGTATTTGGCTTCCCAACATTGGTTAAATCTTCTAACTTCAGCATCTATTTGTCTTTTCTTGAAAATTTTGGGAAAACTTCTATATTTCTCAACTTCATCTCTTGCTAAAAATCAGCTTCAGTTAAACAAAATGACAACAATCTCTGGAGGGCCACATAAATAGTAATGGCGGGCCGGATTTGGCCCCCGGGCCTTGAGTTTGACACATATGATATAGAGCATTGGATTTTTTAGAACATGAAACCTTTCTTTTAGGCATTAAATGTCTTTGTAATGTCAAACTGTAGGCAAAGTTCACTCACTATTGGTTTATCTACAAAGACATTTGAATTTTAAACTTTTAGAACATGGGAACTTTGTTTTAGGCATGAACTGTCTTTGTAAAGCTAAACAGCACAGCACTTTAAAATATAGCCGAAAAGGACTATATAGGGATGAAGACTTTATCATCTTCAACAGGCTTCGCCTTTGTGTGGTCTGGGTTTCCTACACGTTCTTTGTGGTACCACCGGTCACAGGCATCACACTGAATCTGTAAGAGGGAGCAAAATAACAAACAATGCTATTATTTGTCTTTCTTAGTACTCATCAATATTCTAACATTTCTAATAAGGTTTTTTCAGGAGATCTACTTTACCCATGTGGTAGTTTGTTCTTTTCTTTTCTTGATATTCTGTTGTCAAGAACCTTTTCTCAGCACAGTTGTGGCACAGCTTGACTTAGGTCATCTGATGATAGACGAAAACAAAATATTTTATCTTCAATATATTTCACATATAATTGACAATTTAAAATAACTAATAGATGAAAACTACCTGTTTCATTAAACAGTGTCAGTCTAATGTTTCTTCTTGACACTGCAGAATGGTGACTTTCAAAAAGCAAAGGCTCCCCTTTGAGAAGGTGTTCAGCATACTAATGAGAAACATGACAAAGACACGTAAAACAATTTTGTTAGTGAATTATGTTTAATGGCATCTCACACCATCATATTGCTTTTTTTAACTAAATTCTCTGTTTACGCCAAGAATAATTGACTGTTAACTCGAAGTTTAATAAACACTACACTTCACAAAGTTTTACCTTCAAAACAAAGTTTCCACAGGATGTGGAATCTTTTTGAAGAGTGTGTGGCTCTGTGTCTGCTGTCCATCTTGAGACTGGACACTCTTTTCTTTGAATGAAGGCCCTTTCACAAATAACAAATTTGTTACAAAAATACATTAAATATATTTGACCACTTAGTATTATCCTAAATTATTTATCTATGTATTTAAATAAAATACCTTGTTGAATTTAGGCATGTCGTTAATCTTCTTGCATCATATCCTAGGGGGTCTAACACAATACTCCTCTTTTCAGATGGAAAGATTGCCTACATGTAGAAATGTAAAATAGATAATTGCAATTAGTTAAATCCATCCATCCATCCATCCATCCATCTTCTGTAGCCGCTTATTCCTCCACAGAGGGTCGCGGGGGAGCTGGTGCCTATCTCCAGCGGTCAAGGGGCGAGAGGCGGGGGACACCCTGGACGGGTCGCCAGTCCATCGCAGCAATTAGTTAAATCTATTAAGAAATTTCAAATATATAGAAAGTTTTTCATTTTCTTACTGCCAAGATCCAATGCCCTGGCTCATGCACTGCACCAACAATGATTTCAAATTTGGAAGGGTCACACTAAAAAAGGTAAAAAATACATCCACAACATGATTTGGAATCTCAGATCAATAAACTGCTAAAAAATTGTTCAGAACAGCACTATAATAAATAACACTACTTAGAGTCCTTACCTTCAGTCGTGAAGGTCTTCCTTCCCAAATCCGTGTCCACTCAAAACTATCAACGTGGAACACCTGTTTTTTCCTTGTGCGTTGTGTTTTCTTACCATGTTGAACAGGTATGCGTTTAACACCTGTTTGACAAAAAAGTTTCTTGCAATATTAACAATTATGAAATATGAACACATCAAAATATATGCTGAATTGATTTGAAACAAAGGCTAAGTTACATTAACTTGGAGTATTTACCTCACTTTCCAATTCTCGATTTGGGGCTGTCCGTTCCAAGTCCCAATAAAATAATTTATAGGGTCCCAAACGTGACAGTAGGAGATGGCATGTTTTTGCCATCCCATGCATCTTTTAAGCCTTTGTGAGAGATCAAAAGAATAATAATTAATTTAGCTGTAGTTTCATATAACATAGAAGTCACAATGCCTATTCTCCAAAACAATGTCTTAGGGGGACTTACGTTTTTCCATTTAATGCCATTTGGGTGTTTTCTGAGTCTGCTGTTAGAGTTGTGGATACCAGAGTAGCTGGTGAACAATCAGAACCAGGGCTTTGAGGAGTTTTTGCTGGTGAACCTTTGAGACTAGTAGGTGGGGATGCAAGACATGGTGCTGATTCAGTCCCAGGTCGTAGAGTTGTTCGTGCACGGTTGAAGGTTTGGATGCCTGAGTCACATGAGCTGTCTCAGAGTTTTTTGATGCAGACAGTCTGTGTGGTACCCTCTTTCGTTCTTCAAAGTGGAGCTTTAGGTGGTCTATGCTGACCTTTGGGTACATTTGACCTTTGGCGTCCACAATATCCACACTTTTGCCAGATATGCTTGACACTGTGAATGGACCTAAGAATTCAGGGTCCAGCTTCCCACCTTTTCTCTGTTGGCTCCTGACATTCAATCGCCAAACCATGTCACCAACATTTAAATTGACTTGTCGTGTCCTCTGCCGAGTTTTTTCTATGTTTGCGTTGACAATGTTCATGACAATATCGTGTCTTTGAATATCCAGAGACACTTCTTCTTTTTGAAAAGTTTGCTCAATAGAGCTCTCCACCTGTCCAAAGTCAACAACATTACACATTTTACAGTTTTGCCATTCTAACATTATATTCTTTAAAATATATGTAATTAGAAAAATATAAAATAATTTTAAAAAAAGCTGTTTGGGTTTAATTATGTCACCTGATAATGTTCTGGAATCTGAGAAGGGTATCTCGCCTCTCGTCCAAACTTCAAGTAAAATGGCGAGAACTGGGTAGTTAACCGTTTCTAGGTATGTAGTCCAAACATGACTGCGTCCAGATATTGGTCCCAGTTCTCAGGCTTGTCTTGACACAGTTTGGCGAGAGCTCTGTACATGTAGATAGGAAAAAAACAAGTTCATAATATGACAAGACATTTAGAAAAAGGCGACTGGTTTGGGGTCACTTATCCATTCATGATTTTAGTTTTAATATGATTTCCTAGTGTACTGAAATGTTCCAAACTTTCAAGGACTCAACTGCATTATTAAATTAATAAATGCCATGAGACGTCAAATTAATCAAATATCTGTTATAATTTATGTAATTTTCTCCAATTGTATATATTTATAGATAGTTTTTGTTGTCATTTCTTGTTTGGTTGTGGGTACAAAAACAATTTCTCAGAAAAACCTTCTAATATAGAAATCATTATAACAGGTTGCCACAAAATTTAGTAAATGTGTGTAGTATATACATTGATAACCTTCGAATTGTGCCATTAAGCCTCTCCACCAACCCGTTGGTTTGCGGATGGTACGGTGCACAGAGACTTCTGCTCACTCCAAAAACTTTGCAGACCTCAATGTTTATCTGCAGATAATATTTGATAAAAGACGGAATACTTTCATGGATATGTTAATAATATTTCAATTTCAGATGACATCATTATACTTACAGCATTAACAAATTCCTTCGCCTGATCCGTTAGAATTCTCTTTGGGACCTGAACTTGGTATATGAATTTGAGAATGCATGGAGTGACATCCGTAGAAGATTTACTTTTTATTGCATAGGCTTGTGCCCACCTGGTGTAGTAATCTATCATTACACAGATGTACTGGTTACCATCTTTGGTTGGCACTAACTTTCCTATAAGGTCCATCCCCACCAGTTCAAAGGGATGAGTAGTCTGTGAAAATAGAAAATAAATTGTTACTATTATAGTCAAGGTGTTCAATTAAGTAAGTAAAACTTTATTAATAGACCGCCTGTTAGAGATTTTACTCTTAGAAACCCCGAGATCTAAGGAACAGAATCAGACCAGACAGTTAGTTTAAGTTTTTTGAGCATTGTGGATGAGAGACCACCCGTCTGCTGGTTAGGCATCGGAGTGGAACTCTGAGGGATCTTTTCTCAGCTCAGTCTTTATTAGAACACAGGTTGCACAACATCACATGATTGCATTCATGACAAAAAGATAAGAATCTGCTGCTGCTGGTTTATTACTGTTCACAGGTAGCTAACTAATAACTTTTTCCGTTGATGTTGCTGATTCAAAACAAAGTTCTGCTGATACCTCATAAGAATGGAATGTGTTTTGATTGTTCAAAACCTTTAGTCCGTGCATCGAAAGCTGATGTTGAAAATTAAAAGGTTACAAGCAGGATACATTTGTAAGCAGACATGAATCATAATAATTAAAAACTCCTTCATTTCCCTCCTGTTTATGATTACATGGCTGCTGGCAAATAGCTTTATTCAAGCAGCAATAATAAAAAATTATTTTAAAGAATGAACATTCTCATTTTTTAGCATCAACTCCTATTTCTTGTAGAAGCAAAAACCTGGGGTTCAGTATCTTTCAACCCGTCCTGCCACCCAGAAACAGCGAGCTAATGTCTGAGACTCTGTCATGAATCTCAGTTCAGTTCTGATAGAATGGTCAACAGTATGGCACGGAGAGGCTGTGACTTCTGAAGAGCTGTGATGACATCAGAATCCTCCAGGCACCACCACATCATGCTTTTTGACAGGGATGGGGGAAACGTTTTGACAGAGGAGGGGGCATGGTTTGGCTGGTTTCCATTTCACTCTGTGACCTCTGACCCTGTGACATCAGCGTTGTGGTGTAGAACACTCTTTGAAGGTCCCACACCAGCCTCGTGGTAGATGCAGACACACCTTTGAGTCGCATAGCCATATTTGTCCACTGGGGCCCCGAAACCGGTCTCTGTGGGGACCCCGAGATTTGAGGAGCGTCGCCCGTTCAGAACCAACTCTGAACGCCGTGACATTCAGCCAAAGAATGTCTGGGGTGCTTCGACTCATGAGGTGTGAGAGGTGTGTCATCAATGACAGTGACTTACGTCAGGCGATGAGCCATGGGATTTCAGGGTCAGAGTGTTGTTTGTCACAGGCAGACTCGCCAAGGTTGGTACCGTGTGTACCACATCGATGGAGAAAACCCAGAGAGGGACAGGTCACAGTCCGGTTTGTCTCAGCACTGACAGTTCTGGGGTCCAGCCATGTCCATGGAGCCATTTGTGTGACTGTTCTGGGTGCATAACAGTCCTGGGGCCTGCTGGGTAATCAGACAGAGCATGGGCAGTTCTGGTTACCGTCAGGGGTGAAAGCCTCGGGGTGGGGTTTTTAGGGTGTAGACGGTGGGGTACAACCTCTGTGCCATCTGTATCCGTAACCCAGAGGTGGGTGAATGTCCATCATAGCTTTGCTTAGAAAATACAAGTTGAGGTTATGATTAAAAAAACTTTGTTCACCAACTCCCTCCTGTTTTGACATATGGTCACATGTGTCAAAATATTAGAACAGTCTTTCAGCTTCGTAAAGTAAATCAATTAATTCACAGACAGCAGGTAGAATCAGAAAAATAAAATTAAACATAGAAATAAAAATAAAACCAACATAAAATAATTCACCATCATTCTTAGTCAAAGTGAGTGACTTGTAAAACAATGCAGCTTCATAAGCCGCTAACCCGAAATTTAAATAAGATAAACCACAAAAGGAAACACTAAATGTTTCATTTTCATTTAAATCTTCTTGTTTGGTCTCAGTTGCTTTTGGAGAGACACTAATGCAGATCAACTATCATGTTCTGAGTCAATGGAGAGGTTTAGAAATGAGCAGGTATTCAAAACAACTCTTGTCATTGATAAACTTCTCTAGTTTAGCATAAGGTCATCTGATATTTTGGAATTTGGCTTTTACTCATTAAAAAACAATCTAATAGATTTAAAAAAAGATAAATTTCTGTCTTAAAACTTGATTCAGATATGAGCTGTTACAAAGACCTTGACAACTAACTAAACAGCTAGTTTTTCTTTTGGTGTATTTTTTATAGTCTAGTTTTAATTTTTACAATACTTTTTAGTCTACTTTTTAATTTCTTTTCCTTTTAGTTTAACTTTTATTTTTTAGAGTGCATTTTTAACTTTTCACGTTTTTAGTTTGGTTTTTATTTATTTATTTTTTACAGTGTAGCTTTTTAGTTTTTTGTTCGTGTTTTTCAGTTCCTTTAGTTTATTTCTTTATATTTTCTTTTCTGCGTTGTGTTTTTTCCAATAAGATGTCTATTTTATGTACTATTTATCCAAATAAGGAGCATAAGTTTAAACAGCCTAGAGAAATGTCAGCTAAATACTTTTGAGGTGCTTTTTGTAGGTAAGGATCGCCGCCTTATTCCTACTTTCACTTTTAAGGGTCTTGGAAACGCCGCCGAACCCGATTTGAGGATCGCCGCCTCTTTTACTTTTAGGGGTCTCGAAACGCCGTCGAGCCCGGTTTGAGGATCGCCGCCTCTTTTACTTTTAGGGGTCTCGAAACGCCGTCGAGCCCCGGATTGAGGATCGCCGCCTCGTTTACTTTTATTTTTAAGAGCTCTGTTTACTTTTAAGGGTATCGAAAACGCCGTTCGATCCCTTGATCTGAGGAACGCCGCCTCGATCGTCTTTGAGCCACAGAGCTTTTAATCAGCCGTGCGCTCAGGCAGGAACGCCGTCCGCCTTTTTACTTTCTCTTTTTTTTTGCACCTTTCTCTGTTCTTTCTGAAGCTGTCATTTCTTTAGCTGTAAAACTTTATACTCACACCCAATTTGTGGTCTGATTGAGTTCGGTGTCCAGATCCCGTCAATTCCACGCCGACGGATGAAGTAGGCCTCCTCCGATCCTTCGGCGTAGGAGAATTTTGGGATCCGGGTCACGGCACCAAGATGTTAGAGATTTTACTCTTAGAAACCCCGAGATCTAAGGAACAGAATCAGATCAGACAGTTAGTTTAAGTTTTTTGAGCATTGTGGATGAGAGACCACCCGTCTGCTGGTTAGGCATCGGAGTGGAACTCTGCTGGGATCTTTTCTCAGCTCAGTCTTTATTAGAACACATGTTGCACAACATCACATGATTGCATTCATGACAAAAAGATAAGAATCTGCTGCTGCTGGTTTATTACTGTTCACAGGTAGCTAACTAATAACTTTTTCCGTTGATGTTGCTGATTCAAAACAAAGTTCTGCTGATTCCTCACAAGAATGGAATGTCTTTTGATTGTTCAAAACCTTTAGTCCGTGCATCGAAAGCTGATGTTGAAAATTAAAAGGTTACAAGCAGGATACATTTGTAAGCAGACATGAATCATAATAATTAAAAACTCCTTCACCGCCTCTCAAGAAAAAAATCACAAAGCACTTAACAAGAGAACACATAGTTAAAAAATAAACTGATTTGAATAAATGAGTAAGAGTTTAAAAAACATGACACAAATAAAAACAAACAAACAACAAAAACTCCTTTACTGTAGGTGTTTATAACAAATTGTACTATTACTAATTAAAAAAAACATACATATTCTACATTGAGTAATTCTATACGTTAAAATAATAAAAATTGAATTGCAGGTTTTACCTGTATAGGCTCTGCCTCTACCTTAATGCCTTCTTGTTTTTTTGGCATACAGTGCATTCTGACACCTGCAAACATTGATAGGATGACTTAGAAAAAAGGGTTATGGTGATATTTGATTCCCCATATCAGTTTGTTAAAAAAGATCTATTTCTATAATATATTCTTGCAATATTAACATTTAAATTAAATAAAGACATTAAATAATCAACAAAGGTAATATAAAATCATTAGAAATAACTAAATTATATATAGTATTTATATAATTATATCCCAAAATTAATTAAAAATGTCTTAATATCATGAAAATAATTTTATTTTTTAGTCTTATCTACGTTTGATTCTAGCTTGAAATTCTGATTACATTTTTAAATTTTTGGTATGGATTGTAGACAGCATTTAAACAATGATAAAAATCAATTTAAATATATGTTTTTACTTAAAACTACGGAAGCGTTGAGCTGCTACCCAAGCAAAAGAAAAAAGGAGTGTTATTATCACGTTATAACTTTATTGTTCAAACAATATACTTTTCACGTTTGTACAATATAATATCACGTTCTTAATATATAATTATCACGTTTATACTGTAGTATACAGCGCCGCCCCTCCCTACACGCAGAACACGCACTGTGCATAGGGCCCCGCGGTTCAGAGGGGGCCCCATTTAGCTCCAGTGGACGGACTATTTGCGATTGGGAATGCGCAACCGGTGCGCATACAGGATGTGGCGTGAGGCCCATCGCTGCCGTGAGGTGCGCCGCATGTAGAGGGGAAAATGGAGACCAGGGCTGTGTTCGAATTCAGGGGTAGGATGCTTCTGAGGACGTGAACTTGCTGGTCTACTTTTGGGTGCTTGCTCGACCGCTAAGACCGGAAATAAATGGCTCTGAATGGGCTCTGTGCATGCAGCTACGTGACGCAATTTCCGGTAGAAGGTCAGGATGAACGTAAACTTCCGGTAGCCGCTGAAAGCACACACTGTGTTTGTTAGTTTCCTTTTGGAAGCTTGTAAATCTTTCTTTTTTTGGAAATATTTCTTCTTTTCTTGTGCGCGGCCTTCTATGTCAAGCTTTTATGTGTTCCTTAAAGAAACACTTTAAGCTTTTTTATGGCGACTTATTTCCTAAACTTTCATTTAAAACATTCAAGCTAGCTTACATTGATTTCTTGTCTTAAATTACATGAAAAATAAAACATTCAACCTCTTTTGTGGAGATTTTTATTATTAAACTTCAGATAAAGATAAGCAAAAAATTCCTAAACACAAGCTTTTTATAATCTTTTGAGAAACTGACATTTAAAACTGTACTGCTCTCTGGTTTATCTGCTACTGCTGCAAAATTGAACCAGTAGAATCCAACTGTGTCCTGTGTTGTAAACTCAATAAAGTTGAGAAAAAAAAGTAGAATCTAATGCCGGCACACAAAGCATCCTGGGATAGTCTTGGCCAGCGAGGACCCACCTCAAAATTGGGGTGGAACGAGGACGCATGAATGAGTATCCTTCGAATTCGGACAGCACTCGTCGCGACTCGCGGCGCTGTGACGTCATCGATCTTTAAATGCGTCCTCATAAGCATCCTACCCCTGAATTCGAACACAGCGGAGGGCTGTGTTCAAAGGCTATCCCAGGATGCTTTGCGTGCCGGCCGTGGGATTCTACTGGTTCATCAATTTTGCAGCAGTAGCAGAAAAAACCAGAGAGCAGTTCATATATTCATATATATTCTTTATCAAATGCCTTTTGTAAACAGTAAATACTAATGTTTGGGTTCAAAAAACCTTCTTACCTCAGAAAACTCCTGTTGCAAACGGCAGGTAAGCTCTGGAGAAATGCAGCTAGCTGCTAGCTGTTTACGATGCTGTAGCAGCGCATTCACGTGATGAGGTGTGGCTTTCGGCTCTTTCTGGAAGGGCGGGGTAAGAGAATTAACTGAGCAGGTTTAAAAATCTCCTCCTCCTTTCCTTCATGACGTCAACCTACAGACCATAGGCCTCAGTATCTCTCATTTTATTTACATATCTTGATCAGTGGGAATTGGCTCAAAAATGGGAACATTTCCTGTCTAGCTTATTTTGGATACAAGAGGAGAGAACAAATTTATACATCTCGGTGATGGGATACAGCTGGCCCAGATACAGCTGGGCCAGGTCATCTCGAACTTTTTCCAGTAGTCTGCCAGAAAAAAGGGAAGTTGAGAACATCAGGAAAAACAAAGTGTTTGGCTCTGGAGAATACTGTTGTATTGAATGACTGGGTTAGATGTTTTTGCGAACAGTGAAGGGTCTTTAAATGTGCCTGGAAGAGACCGCCTCTTCCAGAGATACTCAGACCAGGGTCAGAACTATGATTTCTCCCCTGTATGCGCATTCAGGTAAAATAAAGCTGGTTTGAATTGAATGGCATTTGTGTATGGCTCAATACTTCCACAGAGTCTCACCCTGAAAAGAACCCCGGGGTTGTAGAACAGAGGTAATTCACATGATGTAGGGTGGTTCGAGCTTCACCTCCTTCTGGTCGTTTTGTGTTCGGGTTAAACTTTTGGGCCCACTGAGGAATCTACTTCAGTTGTGTGGAGGTGTTTAGAATCTAATCTAATTTAATATCTTTAAATTTGAGTTCATAGTACCGATGAACATTTAAGATAAACTAAAATAGGGATTTGTTTTATATCGTGATACCTATCGTTATTGACCAATATGAAAAATTAAATCGTGATGCAATTTTTTTCCATATCGCCCAGCTCAAACATAAGGCTTAACACTTTTGTAGGTTATTTGAATATCATCACATTATTCAGTTCAGTATTTATTTATTTATTACAGACAACATTATTCTTCCATCACATTATCATATCTGGTCATCATCATCATCCTTCACAACAATATCATCTGTTAATATTTATAAAAATATTAGTGAATAATGATCAGTAGTAGTTGCTTGAAAGAGAGTGGGAAGAAGAAAACTTATCTAATCCCACCCACATTTACTCCTAACATTTCCTTCATGCTTCACTGCTATTCTCAACAATGAGTGACAACAATAACAAATCACCTATTTTAACTCAAAATCATTATCGGTTGTAACGTAAAGAAATACGTTATATCCTCTGAATTCTGACCTCTAGGATCATCACAAATAATAACCATCTTTTTCCCCAATAACTTGGAATAAAATGACTCTTATTATTTAACCTGGATTAACATTCCCAGATCAAGGACGTTTTCCGGAAGACTCACTGGATTTTCACTCTTTAGTTAATAATAACTCAAAGACTTCCAGACGTCTCCTTCTAAACGTCATTACTCTTAATCAAACTGTTTTAAAATGTCTTAATGTGATTAATGCATTTTCTCCCAGTATTAATGAATGTTGATCTTGCTTCAGTATTATTTCACATACATACTTTGCTAAAAGGTTAAATCATATTTTACTTCAACCAACCAATAAGAGTTAGTGGTCTGAGTCACGTGACATTCATAACTCCTCATTCATTTGCCACGTCCCCTTAAGACTCCTTTTACTTCCGACCCCAGAAGCTGTCAGTGCTGTTCTGGTCCTGACACTAACCAGACCACACGCTCAGCTGTCAATCTCTACACAGCTAACGCTAGTTGCCGGCTCCCCCTGAGACGGTCCCTCAGCCTGTCTGAGCCGATGAACCCAGCATCCCTCTGAGGTCAGACACCTTCAGTCTGACGCTCCGTTATGGGAATGCCAGCCCTCGATGCTCCCTGCCAGAGATGGGTCCACTAAGCTTCGTATCCCCGGACAACACCGTGGCCTCCGGCGGTCCAAGACCCCCACAGCCGTCCGATCCTGACTGAGGAGGGAACACCACCTCCGCGCTATCTCATCTGACCCCAGCGGTGCTGATCCATCAAACGCAGCTAAGTCCCACAATTCTGGTAAAGCTTAAAGGCCTCTTGATAAAAGCTAACAACTTTAGCTCACTCAAACTAGTAACTGATCCATCCGTAACTAGTACCCTCCATTAGAACCCTTAATCTAAATTAAGTAAAATCCTTAGTCTTCTAAACCATCATGAGACTCAGACTGCTAAACTTATTTAAGATTCAATTCAGAACACCTTACCATCGTGAATGACTTAATGCTGACCACCTGCTAACTACCTCTTTCTTATCTGTGATAACTGTCGTCCGTCTTTCTTAATAAAATCATGAAGTCTAATTCTAGTCTCAGATTTCTATTGTCAATATTAAATGCATAATCTACTCACTGTGACATCGGAACGAACCTAGAGTTCCTGTGAAACCATTATTTTAGCCAAGGTAGCTGAGCCAAACTAGGTCAGTGTAAAACCGACCAAAACTAACTTAATAATCTCACAGAAGTGTGTGCCAATTATAAACCATATAAATAGAGTTTATAATACGCTACACGGTAAAGGGAAAATAATTTTTTTTAATTACCGTTTTTACCCGAATATAGGACGACCCCGATTATAAGACAACCCCCCCTTTTCAAGACTGATCTTCAGAAAAAAAAGATAGAAATTCACTTTTTAATGAAATTATTTTTAATTACATTTTGAGAAAATCATCTGAATAATACCTAATACAAACTGCTTCAAAGGTTTGGTTTACTGTTTTTTTTTTTTTTTTTTTAATAGTTTTGCTTTGTTCTCATTGTAATAGCCAATCAGGCTCCTAAGGCACCAAGGCTCTAAACTAGCAAGCCAGACTAGAAATGTGGAAAGTCTGCAGAGCAAAACTCACGCTTTAGCTTACTATGCTATCAAGCCTAGCCTGTGCATTATCCGGGCCTGTCTGTGGGCGGGTCTAGCCAACATGGGCTAGATGCAGTATGCAAATTCTCATTGTGATGTCACAATGCAGATTTGCATAAACAGCTTGCAAGGAAGTGCTTTGACAAGATCAGGTTTTTTGATATAACCAGGGAACAGTTTTTTTTAATTTTCGGCCTACATGACAGGCTCAGAGGGATCTATGAAAACCTGAAAAAAAAAAAAGGTTTTCCAGTAAACCACACCTTTAATATTTGCTTATTAATCAGGGAATAAAGTTCTCAGTGACAACATATTTCAGTCAATGGGGTTTATGCACGGTCACTTCCTGGTTGCGATAGAGGCTGCCGCTCCCTTCCGGTTCAACGCTGTTCCCACACAAACTGGACAAAATTGATTTTTTTACCCGTTTTCTTCAAGACCTGCCGCGCATCACGGTAAACGATGTCCACCGAATTTTTGAAAAACACACAGAGACGTCTGCGAGCAAGCGGGTGAAGGACTTTAAGCTGTATATAACCAGCTTTATTCATGAAATTGAAGGTAAGCTAACAGCGTTAGCTCGTAGCTTCCATCATCAAAAAACAGTGAGACAGATCTATATAGCCGTGATCGTGGGCTCCAACTGCTTCCCAACTTTCAACTTTCTCTGGTCTAGCTCTACGTTATCAAACACCAAGTCTTCATTCACCAAAAGAATAGTTGTTCCAGTGAAATTACACACGAACGGCGCCGCGCCTCCTCCGTTAGCCTCCTCCACTCGGCTCTTTGACTACTGTGCTGCAAAGTGTGGACTGCAGACACGGTGTGGTTAGAAATGATCACGTTTTCTCTTCTTAAGTTCACAATCCTTCCTTTTTGTAGTTATTTATTCAGTGGAAATGTGTGGAAACGGACCAATGAATTATATTCAGCTGATGCGGTACACAACGGAGCACAGCAGTGTTCAGCTGTCAAGGCTTCCCGTCCGCTGATACTTATATGATGGCTTCATTTCTTAGTGCTATAATATATATATCATTCTGTACTATACTATACTATTACTCGTTTTGATTATAAACAATATCTTTAGCTGGAAATGCACTCTAACTCTGGAAATCTTCACGTTTCAAATGGAACCGGAAATGGTCCCGCGAGGTAATTTTAAACCGGAAGTTCTACTAAGTACTCTGTGCATAAAGCCTATTGGAAAATAAAGAGGAAAAAAGCTCCAGTGAATCTCTCTCTCTGCCTCTGGGCTGAGTGGGCTCAACTCCCTCCTCCCTCTCTTTTTTCCTCTCACTCTGAGACTGTGTGTGTGTGAGTGTTGGGAAATTACCGTAAACATACGTGAGACGTGCAGTTAGGCATGGGTTTTGTGTACGCCAGAACCGCGGGCGCATCCGGAGGGCAGCGCTACATGGTGTCTCTGGTGTTTTTCAGGCTTGAGGAAGAATACATGTTTGAATCAAGCGACACCCTCACGTGTACAGAGTCCACTCACGCTGAAAGCACCACCGGGTCCAGTAGTCCCGGTCTGATCGCAGAGGTCCGAGAGGAGATGTTGGCTCCGTACGAGTACCGAACCGAGCCAAAAACCCACACTAGTCTGAAAATGCCAGAAATGGATTTGGCTGCAGCTGGACTTTGCCATCAGGTGTTTTAATCCTCAGTGGACCTGTAACTTTGAGCTGGACCGGACCGCTGGGACCACACTCGAGGTCTGAGAGCTGCTTCCTGCCTGCAGCTTCTGCCGCTGGACCAAAAAGCATGCGCCCCCTGCTGGTGGGGCTGGGCAATGTTATAAGATGACACCCCTTTTTCAAATTATTTTCAATGAAAAAAACCTCGTCTTATATTCGGGTCAATACAGTATAAATTTCATTTTTGTCAAAATCGAACACCACTACTTCTGCCCTGTGTGGATTCTCATGTGTGAGTTTAAAGAAGACTTGCGTCTAAAAAATTGTCCACAATTATTACAACAAAAAGGCTTCTGACCTGTGTGGATTCTAATATGTGTGTTTAAATGTGACTTTTGTCTAAAACATCGTCCACAATCATCACAACAAAATGGCTTCTGACCTGTGTGAATTCTAATGTGTTCGTTTAAATCTGACTTTTGGCTAAAACGTATTCCACAATATTCACAACAAAATGGCTTCTGACCTGCGTGGATTCTAATATGTGAGTTTAAATCTGACTTTTGGCTAAAACGTTTTCCACAATATTCACAACAAAATGGCTTCTGACCTGTGTGGATTCTCAGGTGTCTCTTCAAATATGACTTACCACAAAAACTTTGTCCACAATCATCACAACAAAGTGGCTTCTGACCTGTGTGGATTCTAATGTGTGTGTTTAAATTTGACTTGTCACTAAAACATCGTCCACAATCATCACAACAAAATGGCTTCTGACCTGTGTGGATTCTCATGTGTGTGCTTAAATTTGACTTGTCACTAAAACATCGTCCACAATCATCACAACAAAATGGCTTCTGACCTGTGTGAATTCTCATGTGTCTGTTTAAATGTGACTTTTGTCCAAAATGTCGTCCACAATTATCACAACAAAATGGCTTCTCACCTGTGTGGATTCGTGTGTGTACTTCTAGATTTTGTTTTTGGGTAAATTTTTTACCACAGAGATCATAACCATATGGTCTCTGCCTTGTCTGGACTTTCCTGCTTGTCTTGACAGTGCCTACACCTGACTCAGGAGACCTGATCTCCTTCCTCTTATTGTTACCGTCTTCAGTTTCTGACCCAGTGTCTGACAACTCAAAGTCAGGATTGTGGACATCGTCTTCCTCTTTATCATCCTCACTGACTTCAGTCTGTGAAGAGCTGGAATCTTCTTCCAGAGTATTTAGGGTTCCTGGGCTCCTGATGGTTTCTGCTCCTCCACAGTCCTCTCCACCAGTTGCTGCTGTCATCTGGTCAGTGGAGCTGCTGGCTGGAACCACTTGGTGCTGAGGAAGCTGAGACAACACAGGTTTCTCTTCATCATCCTCACTCTTCAAAGGAACTGCAGGGAGAGGAAACCCGGTGGCATCAGTCTCCTCCTTCACATTGAGCTGCTCTTCATCCAGACTGATCCAGAGTTCCTCCTCTTCCTCCTTTATGTTGAGGGCTTCTGGGTCCTGCTGGTCCACACCAGGCCTCCATTCTCCAGGAGCTTCTTCTTTAATTACAACCAACTGAACATCTGCAGGCAGCACTGAAACACACAAATATTAAGGACAACTGTGAGGTAATTGACACAGACATCAAATGTGCAGAACAATCATTCTCAAACTGTAGCAGGTGTCCCACCAGAGGTACATCAGCTCTCTCTAGTGGTATGATGACTTTTTTTTTTTAACGCTTGTCCTGTTCTGACAGTTCAGTTATAGAGTGGTGGGTCTGAGTTAGGGCTGAACGATTTTGGAAAATAATCTAATTGCAATTTTTTTCTTCAATATTGCAATTGTGATTTAATTTGTGATTATTTTCTCAAGGGGCGTTTCTCATGTATTTTTCAACTAATGCATGCAAAAAAAAAAAAAAAAAAAAAGATCAGACTGACGAAAGGGAAGTGAAGCCTGACTGAATATAAACAAGTTTATCAACTTAAATCAGTTGTAAACTTACTAAAAACTTTGACTTGCAGTCTAGTAAACATTAACAATAACAGTGTATCAAAATTCTGCTAAACACACTAAAGTGCAGATTACAACAATAATGAAGCAAAGTGAGGCTTTACCACTTCAACATTTCTATCTTCTCATGTTCATGGAAACCTGACCTGTAACAAGTGGACTACACTTTTAAAACACTGTCTGAACTTGAGTGGTCCATCTAAAAATAAATAAATGATATTAAAATATACATATTTTAAATAAATAAAGCTTCCTGATATCCAGTCATTAACATAGCTCACACTAAAGTGCAAGAAAATTAAGAAATATGTCCTTGTCCTGGACAATTTCTCTCTTTTTTTTTTGGTTAATCAAAGTCCTAATTTTTCAATCCTTGTCGGCTAGAAGTTTGTTTACTGGAAGCTGAAGCACTGGTGGCATTTTAGCCATGCAACTCTCGTATCTGGTGGTGTGATGTTTTTTAGGTGTTGATAAAGGTTCGTAGTATTACCTCGTGAGGTAGCAACAGTAGCAAGACTGGCTTTGCACAGTACCTGATGCAGCATCTTCTTTTTTATATCCAAAATAATTCCACACAACGGATCATGAACTATTCCTCTTTGGTACCAAACTTTGTGCAGCGTTGGATTCTGTTGAGTCTTTTATAACCGGTTAAAGCTCAGCGCTTTACTTCTCTCCCTGCAACACCTCCGTGTTTGGGTCTAACCGGCATAGATATATAAACGTAGATGCCTCATTAAGCGCTGGATCATTCTCAAGGGCGTAAAGAGGCATCTATGTATACATATGTCTATGCTCTTGTCTGCCGCTGACTGAGCAGCGGCACTTTTTGCAACTCCGTAGGCAATATGACTGAAAATTTCTACAAAAAGCAGCGAAAGACCATCAGATATGTCGCTAGGTTTGTTGCTGGGCACTTTTTGGGGGAAAAGTTGCTAAGGGTAAAGTCGTTAGGAACTGCGATAAAAGTCGCTGAGTTGGCAACACTGCTGCCTTGTTTGAGCTGCTCAAAGTCACGACTTTCCCAACCAGTCAAATCGCAGCCTTTGCCGTTAGAAAATCTCATTTTGTCATATCGCAATTTAATAGCATATGCAATTAATCGTTCAGCCTTAGTCTGAGTACCTTTCTACATCAGAACAAATTTACTCTATAGCAGGAAAAGTGTGACACAATTCTTCTGCTCTGTGGTTAGCTTAAAGGGATACTCCACCGGTAAGTTATTTTTTGTCTATTGTCATATTCCTCAGAGTTAAGGCCTATTCATACTCCACGAGAAGAAAGAAATTTGTTCTCGCTGGGGAGCGCCGAGAACAAGAAAAAAGCTCGTTTCGGCAGGGAGCATTCATACTCCCCGAGAACTCAGCAGTCGAACTGCTTCAGCGACGTGTCAAATGGGTGTGCGTATCAGGTGTGTGTGTGTGGAGGGGAGGGTGTGTGTGTGCAGTTTAAAACGATCCGTCCTTGCTATACGTGAGGAGCGGAGGCATACGGGTCTCCGGCGCAAACCCTCGCGGTCCGCGCTGGTCCTCCTAGCTCGGGTCGATCCAGACCGTCACCCTTCAGGTCCGTCCGCACAAAGCAGCAGGCACCGGAGAAAAACGTCAACCACTACCCGCAAAACCACGCTCATCCTCCCTTTCTGACCAATCACAGCAGTTGTTCTCGGACATCCTGCCGAACAAAGTTCGGCCCGGCTGATGTGCACAAGAACAAACCGTTAGCGCTGCCGAACTGGGTCTGCGAGAACAAAATGACGTCATTTTGTTCTCGCAGCCCTCCAGCGAGAACACATTTCTTTCTTCTCGTGGAGTATGAATAGGCCTTTAGATGAGTGGGCAAAAACAATGTGTAAACAGCCCAGCCGTTTTCCTGATCCAGCAGGCAGATATTCATACTCCTTTAGCATTAGCTTAGCGTAAAACACTGTAAGTGAATGGTACCTACTAGCATGCTATTAGGTAGTTTACTATGTGCGTGGTTGGGGTGGGGGGGTATAGTTACCCTGCTGAAGTGGGGGTGGGGGACTCCGTGGGCTCCATGTGGGCTGCTGCCATGGACCTGGATGGGTGGGCCAGCGATCTCCCTGCCCTGCGTGGTTTTATGGGGAACGGGGGTGCTTATTGGGGCCAGCGGGGGAGCTGGCTCCCTGGGAGGGCTTGTCCCCTCAGTCTTGCCTCCCCATCCCCGGACTTTTCCCTCCCTCTGCAACGTCACATCACCACTCACACAGAGCTTTGGGTTACAGGTACGTCACGGGTGTGGAATACCATCTCTGCAGTCCTGTGACCCAATTTTAATACACAATTTAAACACTTTCACTCATGACATTCTCACAATACACATCTAGGGTCTTTGGAGTGAATACACCCAGTGATATGGGGGGGGGGGGGGG
>SSNR01000199.1:1160230-1186917 GCA_006937965.1 Callopanchax toddi
CTCGCGTTTTGAGTCCAGTTCTATGTGCGCTCAGTTCGTGGAGCAGATTGTGCGTGTCAACAAGCCTCCACAGCCTATAACGCGACTCTGAGAGCACATTACAACAGAAAGTGTAATTAATCCATATCTGATCGCGCACTGAGCACCGGATTGCAACGCGGCGTTTGAGCGGATCAGGTCTGACACCTGATGGAGGACCAGTGTTCTTCTGCTGCAGAGCGCAGGACGTCTGGATCACAGGTCTGCGCTCAGCAGCACAGAACCTCAGTCTGGGCTGCAGGTATTAGTTGGTGGAGATGCAGCGCTAGTTCTGCATCCTTAGTTCAAATTATTAGTGGGGACAATTCAGTGATTGCCTATGACGGTCTGATGGCGTGCGCGCAAACCTGTCAGAATGACCGGCGCCCTTCAGATCTTTCCGTCAGAGTAAAAAAAAAAAACGGTTAAATACCGGAAAATTCCGGTTAACGCGACCCCTGCTACAGTTTATTACTCCCCCTCCCTTGGCATTTTCTCTGTGTCACTCATTTCTTCTCCTACCTGCTACGTTCGTGTGTGAGAGGGAGGCCGACTCGCACATCTAATGTAACTGCGGGATGTAAATAACCATAATAACACTTTGCTGAGCTGAAAGAGAAACTTCTCTTCTTTCAAAAACCGTTTGAACTTTTTATAGCACAAACCATTGTGGGTGATGATGCGTCGAGGACGCGCTTGGTCAATGCAGGACAGTGTCTCATTTTTTCGGACGTTAAAAAAGTAATGAAACTACAGGACAATCCTGCACAAAACGGGACATCTGGTCTCACTAACCGCTCGTGTACATCCTGGACCGAGAGGCTCGTTCCGGACCGGTTTATCCAGATCACGCCTCCTTCACGTGGACGCACAGCATCTCGTTTTGCTGCGGTGCTGTATTTTTATTGGCGGGGATGCAGCGCTCTTTCTGCAGTTGGGTACTGGTGGGGACTCGCCTCCTCCGTGCACGCTAAAGGCTGAACACCAGAGATGTCAGCACTGCGCCGCGGGCGCGCCATGGTTTTGGCCAGTCCTTTACTGGACCTGTTCCTGAGCAGTGCACCACAGAACGCTGTTTGCAAAACCATGACCTTCATTATTCTCACGTATCTTTATTTACTGGCGAGCGAGAGGGAGATCTGACGGAACTTAGTCCCAATTGACGGAATTCCGTCCCCATGACGGAGAACTTTAACCCCTGCTTTATGGCTGTGTTAGGAGATCCAGATCTTTTGGAAGTTGTTCTTTTCAAACAGTCTTGAGTTTTAAAAATATCTCTTTATATTTAATAAACCTGCTCAGAGTAACTCATTTTACTCACTAAATAATCCATGTGAATAATGATTCTGAAAAAATTCTAAAACAAAACATCAGAACGTTAACTGGATCTTCAGTCCAGAATAATCTAGTTTCTCCGACCTGTTAGCAGGTTCAGGTCTCTGTTCAGATTTTAATGATCGTTTTGTTGCTATATTTCTGTTGAAACTGCCTTCTGTTGATTGATACTGCTGCTGGAAACTGAATATCCCAGAGGAAAATTTTCCAGAGGGATCAATGAAGTTATCTATCTAGATGTCATTTGGAACCAACATCTAGACACTAGAACAGCAGTCACAACTTCTGACAGCCTGTCAGAAAGTGTGACTGCTGTTCTAGTGACTAAATATAGAATATAACTTCTCAAATGTAAAAGTACCACAGTATGAATGAGTGTGTGAATGAATAATGCAACCCCTGTGGAGTGCTTTGAGTGTCCTAAAAAGCGCTATATAACTCCAATGCATTATTATTATTATTATTAATAAATGTAAAAGTACTGGTAGTGTGTAAGCGGCCAACTTAAAGCACTGGTTTCTGTTCTCTTCCCTTGAAAGTGTCTGTCTCAGCCAGGACCTGCAGTCTGATCAGACCCTGTCCACAGACACAACTCTGACCCTCATTTGAAAACAAGAACATGAAATAAGAACAGCTTGAAATAAAAACAAGAGTTAAAAAATAAAATCCCTGAAATATGGAAAATAGCTTTACAAAATAAAAGTGTCACAAAATAAAACACCATTATGGAATAAATGAAGAAAAAATACACAAACAATTAATACAGAACTATGTAATAAATGCAGTAATAAACAGTGTTGGGACCAACGCTTTATTAAGTAACGAGTTACAGTAACTACGTTATTATTGTGGTAACGAACACGGTAACGCGTTTTTAAGCCAAAATCAGGAACGCGTTCCTTGTTACTGGGATTTATTTAGGCTTGTTATTCGTTACTTTGTGTCAGGCGGACCCGGTCCCAGCAGGAAAAAATGTCTGCGGCGGGTGACTTATAATGGGGGCAGCTGGTCATGAATCACTCCTCCGTGAAACGCTGCAGGAGGTGAGGAGGGCACCTGGCTCTCCTGCGGGCAACGTCAATGTCAACCAGTGTTGGATCAAACAATAGTTCGATTGTCTGTACGGCAAAAACTCCAGAGACTGAACACTCAGCGACCGAAGGCTACAGATTTGATGTTCCTGCTTCTTAATTCCACTCGCCACACCTGCTCAGGTGTGGATCAGCTTCACACCCGTTCTCCCACGACCTCTGGGCTTGTTCCAATCCGGCAGAATGGTGAGCTCGGATGGGAGCAAGAAACCCAGGAACAGAAAGAAAGAATGAAAAGTGTAATTGATGTATTGACCACCTCTGAAGGATCAGGCCTGGACACCAGTGTGTTACATCACTGTATGAAACCCACAGCCATCAGATGAGAAGCTGTGCAGCTCAGGATTCCACAATGGCGACGTCCTCGAAAACAGTTGTTTATACCAGATGTCCCCAACCACCGGCCCGGTACTGGTCTGCAGCTCAATTGGTACCGGGCCGTGATAAAGGCAGAATAAAAAAAATTAATTGGTGTATTGATTGCGCCTGAAAGATCCGGTCCGGTGCGTTACTCGCAGTATGGAGCCCACAGCACTGTGATCACCTGCTGACGAGCTGTAAAGTGAGCTGAGCTGCTCTCCTCACCTCCTGGTGCAACTGTTCATCATGATCCATAACGCACGTGGGCCGCGGATCCTCAGCACTGGCGCGCTGCTAAATGATCCCAACATCCTATTGTGCTCTAAGAGTCTGCTGATGATTCTCCTTAGAGAAAGGCGTTGGTTCTGCTATCACGTATAGAGGTTCACTCTGTCGGACTAGTCATTTGAGTTGACCAGAACGACTGACAGATCATCTCTGATCCAGTCTCGTTCGGACGCGCGTGCTTGCAGAACAGCTGAATCCTTCATCTGTCACCTGCTGGATCATTCTGTCTCTCTCTGGTGGAGGAACCAGACTCATCTATTTCTGTCTAAGATAACATGCTGTGTTGGACTTTTATAAGAGCTAATGAACGTTAATATTATAACTGCTGCTTCATCAGCAGCCACAGAGCAGCGCCTCGTCACGCCCCCTCACCTGTTCCTGCTGCACCTGACAGCAGGGTAAGAACTGTCCCACAGACAGTTACTCTGTCAGACAGACCCGTGAGGTGGACAGGAGTCTGTTCTCCATTAAATTAGTTTTTATATTAATTTTTCATCAGAGGTTCTCAAGGGAGAACCTCGCCATGGTCTCTGGTACGCACGTCACACACGGGGAGATGATGATGATTTTGATTATAAGCTGTCGCTGTCGATTGTGACCCGCTGCACCGCTACTGGGAATGTGTGAATTGTGTGGATCAGATGTACTGTGATTGTGTGTGTGTTGAAGCGAGCGTCAACGGCGCCATGCGTTACCGGTTCAGTGCCACGCGCACTGGAGATGCTGTGTGCATGTGTCGGTTGGAGTTCCTGTCGTGTGTGTCCTCTAGCTTCAGAGGCCATGTCAGCACTCAGGCACTGAGCTGCAGGACGAGAAGCTCGTCAGATCAAGGGGCTCCCCGACCCCATTGGGACTGTACAGCGCAAAGGCGCGTTCGGGCAGTCGGTTCTGGTAGCAGAATGAAATCAGGTTGAGGACCTGCCAACAGGCTATGTGCAGGCCTGTTTATATTATTCTAAATATTATTTAAGATTTGGATTGACATCTTGAGTTAAATGTGTGTATTTAATGAGCATGGAGCAGTAAAATATTCTACAAAATAATCACAACATGCCCTATAGGAGGTAATCCAGGACTCCTTGTAAAAGAGATTCTGAATCTCAATGGGACTTTCCTGGTTAAATAAAAAAAATAAATACAGAGCAAAAATATCCCCTGCTGCAACACTATCCACTGTCAAAGGAGCGATCAAACAACCCGCCCCCCTCGGTCCGTGGACGTATTGCTTAGCATGCAATCGGGCCGTGGCAAGAAAAAGGTTGGGGACCACTGGTTTAGATTACTAAACTCATCTGCAGCCTGGAGTTACAAGGCTTCATCTACATCTTCGAAAGGTGGATTTCCACGTTCCCAGTACATTTGAACGCAGCAGGACTTTAAAAAAATATATATATATAATTTATCTATTTATAACAAAGTTACTTTCCCTAGTAACTAGTTACTTTGAAAGTAACAAGAAACTTAAAGTAACTGAGTTACTTTTTAAAGAAGTAACTAGGAATGTAACTAAGTTACTTATTTAAATAACTTACCCAACACTGGTAATACATAATAAATACTGAAACAAATAAATATAGAAAAAACTAGACATTTTTTCTTTAATTTTTTAAATGTCAATTGGACATTTTTTAGTAGTATTTATTATATAGTAGTAGTAGGAGTATTTATTCATTATTTATCAATAAGTTTATTTATTTATTTATTTATCTACATAAATGAGACTAAAAGTCTCCAGACTTTTGCTTTTAAAGCTGAATCAGAATGATAAACTGTGGAGGACATCAGCTGTTCTGGGTTTGATTCTGATCATTTATTCATCAGTTAGCTAGCTAAACTAGCTAGAAATGCAGACAACAGCTACACAAGAAGCTAAGTCCATTAGCTAGTGGAAAACTGGAGCTAAACTTGGTTTCATCACACTAGACAGGAACAATGAAAAGAAACAGACCTGATACGTAACGTTGATCGTTGGGGTTGAGAACAGCATCAAGGCTTTGATTTTCTGACTCTTTTTCTTCTTCTTTCACATCCATGACTGAATTGTTGGGGCTGCAGCAGCTCAGTAGGTAGAGAGTTCGTCTGGCAAACGGAGGCTCTCCGGTTCGGTCTCCGGTCACTCCGGTGACCTCCTCCAGAGTGACTGGATGAAGAATGGATCCTCTGCAAAGACACACAGAAATCTAATCCATTATTATTGTTGGATTGTGTCTCAGGAATCAGGGAAGTAGCTCCCAAAGCGGGAATCCAAGCTAACGAGCCGGTGTTACATCTAAATCTGTCCCCCGCTGATCGCGGTTCCCAGCTTGGTTCCGTTGTTGTCCTGAACTCAGAGCAGCTGATGTGATGGTGTCAGAGCGCCATCTGGTGGTCAACCTGTCAACTGTCTGTAGTTGTTTAGCTGCTCTGTAACAGCTGCTGTTGCTCATGGATCAGAGGGTTTGATGCCTTAACATGAGAGAAACATGACTTATTGGAAGAGTTCAGTTCGATTTAGGCTGAGAAAAGGATTCATTAGAGAAAAATCTCATTTCACTTCCAGGTTTCTTCTTCTTCTTTCATCTCAGCTTGAATTGATCTCATTTCAAATCCTGATGAAGATCAAAGAATTTCATTTGTTCTGAAAAGTCAAACCTTTGAACTGGAAGGAGGTTGATTTAATTTCTAACAAACACATGATGTGAGCAGTTCTTACATCAACACATGGATGTACTGTTAAACACTCAAATCAGAATGAAAAACATCATCAGTGTCAGAAATAATCCTGTCAATAAATCTGATCATTTACTACAGAGGTTACAGGAAGGTGTTTAGTTGTGAAAAGAGCTTCAACAGGACAAAAAGTTTCATTTATTGACATTTAAAATGATACATTTCCAACAGGTTCTTCAGGAATGTTGATCCATCAAAACAGGAAACACTCAAATCAACTGATGAAAGTTTCCACTTTAATAACTCATTAATTTCTATCAACTGACTGAATCAAATGTTGATGAATCAACAGAAACATAGAAAAGAGTTGAACAGAGTTTCAAACAAATCCTTCCACCAACAGCTGAAGATTTAAAGTTCATCCATCACAAACACAATTGAACAGACTGAAAACAACAGTTTGACCTGCAGTAACCTCCACAGAGTCACTCTGACGGTTTATTTTCTAAAATCCTAAATTAAAGCGACATGTTTCCATCAACTGGACCAAAAGTCCCAATAAGAAAGAAAACCTGAAAGCAACACGTTCAGATGTGAAGATGAAAGAATGAAATCTTTACTGATGAACGTCAAATATCAAATACAAAGATGAACAAAGTCATTTGTGTTCAGAAACATCATCAGAATGTTCAACTTCTCTGGAACAACAGACCTGCTGCTCAAACAACTGAGGGATGATTTCCCCAAAGGACCGACCCTCGTGGCCTCCATAATTAATATCACACAGTTCTGATTTATTATTATTTATCTGAACAAACTGTTTTCAGTTTTCTAAATAGCTTTTAACCCATTGATGAGACACTCCTCTTATTCCATACTGTTGTAGTTTTTGAAGTAACCTTGAGTGATCAATAACATCAAATACTTTCTTTATGTATGTATGTTTTTAATGAATTTATCCCATCTTGATACAAAGACTTTTTCTAATATTTTGGGAAACTCTAGAAGCAGTGACCCTGGCCTGTAGTTGGTAGAACTGCCACTCTTAAATAAAAGAAACACTTTAGCTGTTTTCATTGAATCAGGGAAGATTCCAGTAGAAAGTGAGAGAAGTGGTTTAAAATGAGAAACCATAAAGAACACAATCAGATTTTCTACAGATATTCTGTCGAACAACTCTGAAACAAACGAGCCGATCAATAAAAGGAGTGAAAGTTTGGAACGCACTGGACAAGGAACTAAGAGATTCTCTCACAATCAGTCGCTTTAAAAACCAGAAAACATGATGAAGTCAAACCCAAACAGAACAAATGAAGAACTCACGTGGAACAATTCACACTCGTATCAGGATGACTTCTAGAACTCCAGTGAGTCACACACTGCTTTACAGCAGAACAGTTATATCTCCATACTTATTGGAGTGTTGGTTGTAAATATTATGTTTATACTTTTTGTACTTTTATGCATCGTCTTATTGTTTTAACAGCTTCTTCTCAGTCACTTCACTCTTTCACCTTATATGATCTCTGTCACACCAAAAACAAACAGACTGGTTTTACATTCTGTAAACAATGACTCAGCTGATCTCTATCCTGATGTCTGTTGATTCAGTCTAAATGTAGATTTACTTCCTATCTTCTTTTATTATCTTTGATTAAACTATTTTTGGTTTTTAGAATTTTATTGTCATTCCAATAATATTGTGATTCATTGTACTGGTCTTGATTTTTAATTATTTTATGTTTTAGCTTTATTTGATGTTTCCTTTCTATTTTGTATTTTATTTCTATTTTTATCTTATTGTATCTCTGTATCATGAGGATACTTGGGATGGACAAAATAATCATCGTCTTCAATCCATTCCAATATTGATTGATCTATTTCATATTTTATAACTGAACAATGACATCGCTGTTATAATGTAACAGAATCATCAGGAGTTTTCACAGTGTTTTCCAGCATGTGAGGCAGATTCAAGCAGAGTTGGTGCAAAAATCAACCAGCTGCTGAAGGCCTTCAGCCCAGGTAACCCCGTGCATTAAGGTGGCCTGCTCATAGCCCATTGAAAACCCTTTTGTCCACCTGGCATTTTTGATCTTTTTTTATCAATAAAATCAACAGAAAACATCCTGTGAGCGAGTACTTTGTCTCATTCTTCCACAACACGTGGAACTTTTAATCGCTGACATTAATTTACAGTATAATGTTGACTAAACCAGTGTAGGGACTGTTTGAAATGAAGAAAAACCAAAATTACATTTAGAGTTTTAGTGAAAACACTGCAGATGATCATGAACAACTGATTTTGCATCAAAACGACAATTTCAACAGTATAGAACATATTTTTTTCCTTTTCTGCCTTACTATTGCAAAAATACAGGCCAATAATTTAAACATCAGGACTCAGACATGAGTCCTGATGGTTTATTGAGACGGGTCTGGATACCAGAGCTTCTATTTAGGATGAACCTTGGTGGTTGAAGGACTCCATGATCAGACTCTGACTCAGTCTTCATCTGGAATGAGGAGGTGAAGGCCTCCGGTCCCTGGAAGCATCAGCAGGACCCCCAGATCCACAGCCTCTTCCAGTCTAGACCAGAACCCCCAGCATCCACAGCCTCTTCCAATCTGGACCAGAACCCCCAGCATCCCCAGCCTCTTCCAATCTGGACCAGAACCCCCAGCATCCACAGCCTCTTCCAGTCTGGACCAGACCCCCCAGCATCCACAGCCTCTTCCAGTCTGGATCAGAACCCCCAGCATCCACAGCCTCTTCCAGTCTAGACCAGACTCCACAGCCTCTTCCAGTCTGGACCAGAACCCCCAGCATCCACAGCCTCTTCCAGTCTGGACCAGAACCCCCAGCATCCACAGCCTCTTCCAGTCTGGCCCAGACCCCCCAGCCTCTTCCAGTCTGGACCAGACCCCCCAGCATCCCCAGTCTCCTCCAGTCTGGACCAGACCCCCCAGCATCCCCAGCCTCTTCCAATTGGACCAGACCCCCCAGCATCCCCAGCCTCTTCCAATCTAGACCAGACCCCCCAGCCTCTTCCAGTCTGGACCAGAACCCCCAGCATCCACAGCCTCTTCCAGTCTGGACCAGACCCCCCAGCCTCTTCCAGTCTGGACCAGACCCCCCAGCATCCCCAGTCTCCTCCAGTCTGGACCAGACCCCCCAGCATCCCCAGCCTCTTCCAGTTTGGACCATACCCCCCAGCATACCCAGCCTCCTCCAGTTTGGACCAGACCCCCCAGCATCCCCAGCCTCCTCCAGTCTGGACCAACTTTCCCAATTCTCCCTCAGGAGACCAGCTGCTCCTCAGGAGACTCTGAAAGTAGAGGATAAATCTTCAGCAGGTCTCAAACTATTGACTCATATCTGTGGATAAAAGAATGTCTGAGCACCCCTTAGTTATAACAGAAAAACAGAAAAATGGACAGTTTAACCATCTGATTAGAATAAGTTCAAACCCCACATCCCCCCTGCTTACTGGAGTTTGTTACATCAGTCTGTTTCTATTACAGCGACGCTGCTCAGGTGGAAAAACGTGTGTGCTCATTACAGCTCGCAGTAACCGGAGCGCTGTGCCCTCATGGACGAGCATTGATTATTGGTCGTCATGTGACTGACAGCAGCCAGGTCATTTTATTAGGCTGGAATTGTTATTGATAGTTACATTTTATCATTGAGGAGCACAGACAGGCCTTCACACACAGACGCAAAAAAACAAAAGTGCCCTGGAAAAAAGGCACTTTTTTCTGCAGTGTGAATTGACAGGTGATCCGACAGTCTCTTGGATACTGATATTTCAAAATCCGGGACAATGCCCACATCTCCCTGCATATTCCGGGAACCATCTGTGAAAATCCTCAAATATCCGTAGTAACTACTACGTAAATAACATTCAGTTTCAATCCAAATACAAATAGAAACGCCCTTTATTGTCTCTCAGTGGGGAAATTGAGGTGCAACAGCAGCAGGTTACAGGCAAGTAGAGAAAAATCAAGTTCACACAAGAACAAAAAAATAGATGTAAAATAGAAAACTACAAGCAAAAAAGTCATGGCACAAAAAATATGTAATAATACTAGCATAGATACTAGTAAAACAATGTACAATCATCAAAAGTCATTACCAGACAAAGTCACAGAACTATCAAACTGAATAAGGTTACTGTTATGAGGGATGTGCATAAACTGTGCAAATATAGCAGGATGTAAACACTTTGGTCAAGTTCAGATAAAATCACAGGACTATCAAACAGAATAGGGTTCTTATTATGAGGGATGTGCAATATTTTTGTGCATCAAAACTGCAAATACCTCATGGTCCCAGCAGTCCTGCTCCTGCAGCGTCTGCTCAAAGTGTCAGGAATGGATGGAAAAGTCCATCCAGGGAGCAGCGCTGTCGACTCTTCAGGCAGATAGTGTGGTGGACATTTATCAGTTAGAAAGTCAGCAGCCTCTGAACACTGACTGTTAACTAAAGCAGAGTTCACACACCAACCTCTGCTGACGGAGCTGCACAAACCACCACCTCTTTTCTCCCTTTGAGGAGTTTGATATTAACAGATGACTGAGGAGCTCCCAGAGCTCTGATCCACTAACTGAACATTTCATTTTCATTCACACTAAACACACTCAATACAACAATCAATCATTTGACTTTTATTGAAAAAATGTAAAAACACAGCTGATCTATTCAGTCCAGCTCAAAGTAATGAAGGTGTCACAGACTTCAACTCATTCATCAACAATTCATCTGAAACCTCAAAACATCTGGACACAAACAGAAAGTCAACAAAAACACAACTTTTCAGATGAAACTAAATAGACAGAATAATCCATCTAGGTGACATCAGGGTGAAACAGGAGAGACTCCTGGACTCCATGTGATGTAAAAACACAATCTTCCTGTAGGGGGCAGCGTGCCATCATCACTCTCCTGAGACTCAGAGTTCAGAACACATGAGGGCTGAAAACCAACAGGATTCAACATGTGGGACTTTGTGACATCATCTAGTTGCTGAATTAGAGAAACCCAGGAAGAATTCTGGGTAATCAGAGGTGATTCTGATTATCTTAATGTGCAGAAAATTGAGTGACATCATTGATTAAAAAAATGAATAGTGAGGTAGTAAAACAATGAATGATCCTTAGAGACTAGTGTTCGACCATCTAACTAGTTTGTTAAGAGTTAAAGAGCAAGTTGCAGGGTTTTAAAAAGAATTCAGATAAAATGTTGTCCAAAAATACAATTTGAAACGTTTGAGGGTATTTTGATTTACAATACATTTTTTAACACCATTTTTATTGTCAAAGTGCTCCTTTTTAGCAAAGCTTCTAAAAACGCTTTATTTAAAAATTTCCAGTTGTGACGTAACTCAAAGGCGTTCTACACGTAGGTGGCGCAGAAAAGTATTGCAAAATCCATCCATCCATCCATTTTCTGTAGCCGCTTATTCCTCCACAGAGGGTCGCGGGGCAGCTGGTGCCTATCTCCAGCGGTCAAGGGGCGAGAGGCGGGGGACACCCTGGACGGGTCGCCAGTCCATCGCAGGGCCACACAGAGACAAACGACCACACACCCACTCACACCTAAGGACAATTTACCAGCCCAATTAGCCTGACAGTCATGTCTTTGGTCTGTGGGAGGAAACTGGAGTACCCGGAGGAAACCCACGCATGCACGGGGAGAACATGCAAACTCCACGCAGAGAGGCCGCAGAGCCGGGACGCGAACCCACGACCTCCTTGCTGCGAGGCAACAGTGCTAACCAGCTGCGCCACCATGCAGCCATGTATTGCAAAATATATGATAATTATCGTCTTTGTAGGATATTTTAGCACTCTGTATAATCAATTCCATTAATGCAATAATTTGAGCCCTTTATTTTGTGGAATTTGTGTAAGAGATGCTTGTTTTATTCATTGTGTTAGATTCTGTAAAGCTAAAACTGCTTAAAAATCTCCAACTTGGCAACGCTGAGTCTGGCGGCTCGCTCTCAGCGGGCTCTCTGCTGCTCACCGTGATAAGTTGGTAGTTTTAGGTTAGAGCGACTTTTTAATCAGTATCTATTCTTTTTTTATCAAAAATGTTAAATTATTGTTTGTGGAGGCTGTAAATCGCTAGTCTGTCAGGTGGCGAGTTCACAATTACAGGACTACTTTTACCTGCGTGATGATTTCTGTTTTGGCAAAAAAAAAAACCTGGACTGGATTTGCATTTGTTTAAGAGGGTCTTTAATCTGCAACTTGCTCTTTAATGTCAGGGTTAGTTGTTTGTTTACTTGTAACTTGCTGCTGGTGCACCTGAATTTCCCCTTGGTGGACAATAAAGGGCTTTTTTATTCTATTGTTAGCCTCAAAGTAAATTCTTGGTTACAAAATCATTTGTGAGTCGCTTTGGATAAAAGCGTCTGCTATAGGGCTGTCACGGTAACCGCACAAATGAAATATCGCGATATTAAGAAACCTACCGCGCTGCATGACGGGCCACTGCAATTACCACACCCGACAATACTGATGATGATGATGAGGTAAAGTGCACGCTGATCGAGGAGATCGTACACATGGAAGATGGAGGGAGCGGTGCCAGTGCGTCAGCTGCAGCCCAGCCAGAATCCTTGGCAGAGACAGTGCTGCCACCAGCGGCAAAAAAAAAAAAAAAAAACGCACGGAGACCTGCTGAAGTCACGGACAAGCACGTCTTCTGCATCTGTCCCAAAGAGAGTTAGAGCCGAGCTGGAGCTCAATCGCTACCTGAAGGAGGAACCCATCGACCCTAATGAAAATCCCCTGCAGAGGTCGCGCTGGGCTTTTTAGTTTTCCGTCATTTTGACTGACAGGGTTAAAAAATCTGGTCATAATCTATTTTTATCCGTCACTTATTAATTTTAAAAATGATAATTACATTTTCAGTAGCATTATTACTCTAACACTGGGCCCATTTAGCACATAAATCCATAGGATTAGACTCTAAATTAGTCGATCAGTCAGTCATCAGATAGACATTTCTAAAAACTCAGTTCGGAGTCGAGCGCAGCAGCAGGTGCAGCTCTGTGCGCTCCGCAGGACTCTGATTACCGTATAATATTAACGTTCATTATGAGATCATGAGAGAGATGAGGGGTTCACATATTTTTCATTGAGATACTCAGGGGGAAACCTGGTGCTGATGTTTAATGCGGACCTCCTCGCGTGAGTGAGTGTTTGAGGTCCAGTTCTATGTGCGCTCGGCTCGTGGAGCAGATTTAGCGTGTCAACAAGCCTCCACAGCTTATAAACGCTACTCTGAGAGCACATTACAACAGAAAGTGTAATTAATCCATATCTGATCGCGTGCTGAGCACCGGATTGCAAAGGGGCGTTTGAGCGGATCAGGTCTGACACCTGATGGAGGACCAGTGTTCTTCTGCTGCAGAGCGCAGGACGTCTGGATCACAGGTCTGCGCTCAGCAGCACAGAACCTCAGTCTGGGCTGCTGGTATTAGTTGGTGGAGATGCTGCGCAATTTCTGCATCCTTAGTTCGAATTATTAGTGGGGACAATTCAGTGATTGCCTATGACGGTCTGATGGCGTGCGCGCAAACCTGTCAGAATGACTGGCGCCCTTCAGATCTTTCCGACAGAGTAAAAAAAAAAAAACGGTTAAATACCGGAAAATTCCGGTTAACGCGACCCCTGACACGGTGGCGGCGTAACAACCAAGAGCGATTCCCTTTGCTCTCCAGAGTCGCACGCAAGTACATGTGTATTTGCGCAACGAGCGCACCTTCCGAGACGGTTTTCAGTGTCGCTGGAAATGTTGTCACCCCCCTCAGATCCTGTCTGAAACCGCATCAGGTTAACATGCTGGTTTTCCTTGTGCGTAACAAGGACATGACAGAGCTATAAATCACCGTTATTTGTGTGTGTGAAAGTGAAATGATAGTGCCCACCCGCGCCAGGTTAATCTTATATTATATACTTGATTTTAACAAAACGGGCGCTTTTTTATTTTTATTTTAGTAATTTACAAAGAAATGTGCTAAATAAATAAAGTGCTGCAATAAAATCGTACACCGCAATATTGAGCCGCCCTGACTCACCGCAGGGGGAGTTCCTCAACCGCGACAGCCCTAGTCTGCTAAATACATCAACATGATAGCAGGTTTGAAAGTGAGGCAGCTAAATACTTTTCAAGTTTGTGGTGACAAAGTTTAACATTTGATTCCCCAACCAGTTCTCAAATTTTTTTCTGGGCCCCCCTTGATTCTACACATTTTTCATCGTCTGTGAGGTTTGCAAACACAGTGCGGATACATGTTTACGGAAGAAGGTGTTTTGGGGGGCCCGCTGCGTTGTGTCCTTATAGAGGCTTACAGCTGTTCTTTGATAGTGATAATTAGGGCCCTATAAAATCTGTTTTATTTTTTACCAAATTCCATTTTATTATTTTTTTACTCCAAATTTTCATTCCAACCACATTTATTAACCTAAAAAGTGAGTAAATATAAAGTTAAAGTGATAATATGCAGTTTTGCTTGTTTTGGGCTCCCTCTGGTGTCCATTTTAAATCACTGCATTACACAAGTTAGCGTATTGTTTCAGCTTCTAAACACCTAAATCTACCTGTTGAAATGTCTCCTCAGCCTTCATAGCTTTCTACAGGAGCGGTTATTTACTCCTTCAATGAAATCAGCTGTGTTCAAGCAGGGAGAGATTGAAAAAAATCAGGAATCATGAGCTAAAAACACTCCAGCGCTAGCATAACAGCTAGCCACATTGGGTTAGCCTAACCCTCGTGAGACACGTGACTTCCTGGGTACCGTGACGGCGACGGAGATCTTGCAATCGTGGTATTCCGGATCTAACCACCAGATGGGGCTAAGCGACTTTTCATTAACTTTGTAAAGGGTCATATTAGCACAGACTGGCTCAAGGAGAAGATTTTAAAATATGAAAAAGTTGCATATTATCACTTTAATGACAAATAATTCATCAAATCAAAGCCACAGGATTAAAATCTGTTTTTTAACTTGAACAAATAGAACAAAGTTCTGGGTTTCAGCTGAACATTCTTTATGTGCAAATCTGTTGAATTTGACTTTATTCCCAAAAAATATTTTTGTGAAATAAAATTGCTTTGGAATTGAACTCGACATAAAAAATGTCACAAAAAACATAAAACCTGTCAAAAGATACTAACTTAGCCTATTAAACAGGACTCTGTTCAGTTTTACTTCCTCCATCCATCCATGGAGAGGCACCTGGCTGCAGACACAAGATGGCAGACAAAGATGGCGGACAGCCACTCTCGTACTACCGTACCGGAAGCTCTCTACCGGAAGTGACATAATTCTCCGTACCGAAAGCGAATATCCTTTTTCTATATTGGCTGTGGGGATTTCAAGCAAGGTCAACAACCCTCCCCCTAACCAATTCCGGTACGGTATACGGAGGTTGTTGTCCGCCATCTTGTGTCTGCAGCCAGGTACTCTTGCATCCATCTCTCACAGAAAACACACGGAGTGTTCTGGCAGCAGCAGCAGGCACCTCCCTCCCACCCCTCGACTTTACCGAAGCATTTTAATTTTTTCTAAAGTAATAACAGATTGCATCATAATTATCAATAACCTCACGGCTCGTTTCCATTATTTAGCTGAATGTTCCGTAGTACGGTTTGACCGGCTCCATGCTGCTGCCTGTTTTCTGACATGACCCTTTGACTCAGAGCTCATCACATTACGCTGCCAGTCCATTGTCTGCTGACTAAACTTAAAGAGAAGTCGTTCTCCAGATTCATAATAGTCCTTTGGATATTGTTCTGCCCTGAGCTTTGCACTAAACTTCGGTTTTGAATTTCCGGGAGGTGTTTTAGTGAGACTTTGTCGAAGCAGACCGTCTTTTTTTTCTCTTCTCTCTGTGGAGAGGAGAGCTGCGCTCTGCGCAACAACATGTACTGTGGGGACAGTGTCCAAAACACTTTGGAAAATATTTTCTTTACTAATTTGCAGATATGTGAGAATTCCGTGAGATTCCGCATTTTATACTGAATTCCATTTTGTTTGGGGATTTCCTGTTCTGTTTTTTTCCGCATTGCAAAAATCAAAGGGCCCTAGTGATAGGCCGTTGCATGACAAACACTACAGAGCAGAGAGTAAAGCTAGAAAATGTTTGGTAAAAGCTTCTCAAGAAATCGATTTTTGGACAATTTGAATCAATTCTGAATCTTCATAAATATAAACAGCTATTCAAACATGAACTAATTTTTTTTCCAACACCCATACTAAACATATTACAAAATCCATTTATGTCAAATTTGAACACTCCTAATTCTGACTTGTGTGGATTCTTATCTGTGTGTTTACATTTGACTTGTCACTAAAACGTCGTCCAGTTATTAAAACAAAATGGCTTCTGACCTGTGTGGATTCTCATGTGTGCATTTAAATTTGATTTTCGGCTAAAACTTTGTCCACAATCATCACAACAAAATGGCTTCTGACCTGTGTGGCTTAGCATGTGTGTGTTTAAATGTTGCTTTAGGCTGAAACATCGTCCACAATCAACACAAAAAAATAGCTTCTGGCCTGTGTGGATTTTCATGTGTCTGTTTAAAGATGAATTTTGTCTAAAAAATCGTCCACAATCATCACAACAAAATGGCTTCTGACCTGTGTGGATTCTCATGTGTGTGTTTAAATTTGCTTTTCGGCTAAAACTTTGTCCACAATCATCACAAAAAAATGGCTTCTGACCTGTGTGGATTCTCTTGTGTGTGTTTAAATGTTGCTTTTGGCTGAAACATCGTCCACAATCAACACAACAAAATGGTTTCTGACCTGTGTGGCTTCTTGTGTGTACTTCTAGATGGCATTTTTGGGAAAACCTTTTACCACAGAGATCACAACCATATGGTCTCCTTCTTGTCTGGACTTTCCTGCTTGTCTTGACAGTGCCTACACCTGACTCACGAGACCTGATCTCCTTCCTCTTATTATTACTCTCTTCAGTTTTTGACCCAGTGTCTGACAACTTAAAGTCAGGATTGTGGACATTGTCTTCCTCTTCATCATCCTCACTGACTTCAGTCTGTGAGGAGCTGGAATCTTCTTCCTGAGTATTTAGGGTTCCTGGGCTCCTGATGGTTTCTGCTCCTCCACAGTCCTCTCCACCAGTTGCTGCTGTCATCTGGTCAGTGGAGCTGCTGGCTGGAACCACTTGGTGCTGAGGAAGCTGAGACAACACAGGTTTCTCTTCATCATCCTCACTCTTCAAAGGAACTGCAGGGAGAGGAAACCTGGTGTCATCAGTCTCCTCCTTCACATTGAGCTGCTCTTCATCCAGACTGATCCAGAGTTCCTCCTCTTCCTCCTTTATGTTGAGGGCTTCTGGGTCCTGCTGGTCCACACCAGGCCTCCATTCTCCAGGAGCTTCTTCTTTAATTAAAACCAACTGTTGAACATCTTCAGGCATCACTGAAACACACAAATATTTAAGACAAATAAGAGTTAATTCACAAAGACATATTTGTGCAGGACAGTCATTCTCTAACTGTAGTAGGCCAATGTTACAATAGGAATATTTGATGAGGAATCACAGAGTCAGAACACTGGTCCAGTGTTTATCTGTCTTACAGACTTGGCAAAGTCTGAAACAACAAATATAAAATTAAACAAAAACTAAAATATTAAAAAACACTCCCCTTCGGTAAACATGTATGCTTCCATAAAATAAATCTCCATTGCAGTCAGTGTTGTTTTTGTTAACGAGACAATAACAAAATTAATGTATTATTAACGCACCTTTTTTCCAAGAAGTTAATGAGATGCAGACGACCTATATGCGGCTCTTTGATGACTAAAGCGAGACAAGACGTCTGGGCGTATTCGTCGGCAAGACGAAATGAGACGAAAACCTCAGTGAGAGGAGATGTGAAACAGTATTTGGATAAACTGTTTTTGCTGTGACATGTAAACTTAAGCTCTACTCACAAGCACAGCTTTTATTGTGGAGGATGAAGTGTTTACTTTCCGGGGCGACCAGTTGCGTGGCGGCTTACGAAGCTAGCGCTACTGGCTGTGGGCACTCTCTTAACAAATGGATGCTTATTGAGTGAAAACTGCTCGACAGCTTGTGGCAACCCCACTGACTGATTCCATATTTAATCAACTTGACGGTGAGTCATTTGGTGTGCTCGTTTCTTTAGTGTTACTAAGATTGCAGAGCTAGCAATTAACTAAATTAGCTAAACCTAATAGCTCAAGTCCTGATTAGTGATTTTATTCATTAAACAGCGACATGTCTTTGTTATTGTTGTGACCAAACGTTAGTCATACAATTATAGTGTTGATTGAATAATTTGGTTCATGTAGTTTTTGCCCGTTTTGAAGGTTTTTTGTTTCTTTTCCTGTCTGCCAAAGGGGTCTATGGCAGTTTTGTGAGTGGTCTGGAATCGTAATTTAACTTATTTTGATGGGACCAATCAGTGAATTAGACTTTTTTTTTTTGTGCATGATCTTCTGAACGCTACATTAATTAACTTCAATAGTTGAGCCGATTGTCATGACTTGCTGGGTTTATTGTTTGTTGTCTGAATTGTGACATTAATTGACTGATTGTCTTAATAAACGCTGTATTTATACGTTTCTGGTGTCAATAGAAAGCTGTACAAATGTCACTGTGAATATTAAGATATGTTTTTGACCTTGTTTATGTAACCAGGTAATAATTGTTCTTTGTTATAATTACACAAAAGACTGTGAGCCCCTCCTTTCTGTTCTTCTTTATTGGTTTTGGTTATAAACTGTCTGTGCACTTTGAGCCCTCCCCTTTTTGTAACTTTGCCTACTGGGATGAGGTATGTCTGTTGCTGTCAAAACTTCAATCTTTAACCATCCTGTTCATTTATAGATTTATTACATTTATTTTTCTTTCTGTTGTTTCTTTTAAATCTATATTGATCATATAATGTGAACATTTGAGTTAATTTATGGGTTTTTTTGGTGTACTTTTGTCTTGTGTAGAGTTGGAGTTGGCGGTAAAAACGTGGCGTGTTTTATTTTTTATTTGTTCCGTCAGGAAATAAACAGAAAAAGTCCACCACTGTCACGGCAAATCCTTTCACAAAACCAGCACAACGCAGAGATGAGGACCGGTTACATTTAGGTCTGGTTGTTTTTGGTTTAGGAAGACTGATTTAAAGCCATACTCAGTAGCCAGGTAAACAAGCTAGGTCTCGCTAGCTATTTTACAGAAACACGTCTCGGTGAACTCACCCCTCCCGTCGAGTAAAACCCATACGCCAGCCTTCCCGTGGACATGGGACCCCATTTTGAAAAGGTGACAATGCAGAGTAACTCCAGCCGCAGAAAGGTTCCCCCAGCTTTTCCTCTTTTCACCTCCAAACGATTTTAGTTTTCTGCTAGCCAGTGCTTTAAGTGGACAACAAGAAGTGGTGGTACTCTCTTTAATGGAGGTCGGAACTTAAAATGCTGAGATTTCTGAGTGTAAATAGTAAAGAGAATTTCCTCTCTCTATGCATCATAATGCATATCAAAATAAAGGGAGCTCAGGTCAAATCGATATACATAATTAAACTGAGTCATATGTCGACTATGTACATAAAAGGAAATTAATTTCCTTTACTTTATTAATTAGCAAACAGGCAGCTAACAACAGCGTAACAGAAAATGTGACCTTTTCTTGAAATAGAAAAACAAAGTGCTGCTGAATGTGTGTGTGTGTAATTAAATAAAACGTACAGGATGTTAAAATATACATAAAATACCTACAGTTGAGTTTAGCTTATATGTAACTCATTGAACTCTCATCATTTGTTCAGGCTAAAACAACATGGCGGCAGCAGTTAGAATGACACATTGCGCGATTGTCTCAGGAAGTCACTTGTTCTGTCTGCGCCAGCGCATTGTAAAAGGACAGATTGAGCGTTCTGAAAATTTGAGAGGGGAGCTTGCAAAAGCAGAGCTCTCAAGTTAAAGGAAAAGTTCAGGATGAGATTTCTGGGGATGAAGGAACTTTCATGGAAGGACTTTCGATGCTTTGGCCGCTGCAGACCCTCTACCTCGCTCTCTTTTCCCAACTGTTTTTGTTTATTTTTTTTAAAATTTATTTTATATCCACCTTGCTACAAATATCTTGTAATCCCAGCACTTTGCACAAGCTCTCAAAATGGAGAAACAGCTTCACAGAGGGCGGGGCTTAGGCTGAGCTCTGAACATGAACAGACTGTTAGCAGAGTGCAGAGAGCGGATCACTCCTAGCTAGGGCCACCTTAACCTGCTGATGATAGGCCCCGGGGCTAAGAGGCTCTGTAGCTCCACCTAAACCCCTTCCTCCTGCTACACTCTGCCTGATAAACAGTGTCAATACATACATATACATACTGTATCTAAAAATCTATTCATTTATATCTAGAAATGTATCTATCTATTCATCCATCTATTTGGAAATCTATTTATCCATCCATCAGCCTACAAATCCATCCATCCATCTATATATTCATCCATCCATCCATCCACCTGTATAGAAGTTCATCTTATCCACAGTATATATATTTAAACCATTACACATATTATCTGTGCACAAGCTCCCTATTACCGTAATAGACCCTGTGCACGAGAAAATGCTAACTTCCGGGTTTGAGACCGGATGTACTGTCTTTTGTTTCCGGTAGCTGTATTTGACGGTAAATCCTTACTGCGAAGATGGACTACAGAATCATGTCCAAATTACGAAAAGGAAAGGATCGGGTTAAAAAAAGGTTGTTGTATATCAGAGGTCGCGCTAGACTTTTTGGTTTTCCGTCATTTTGACTGACAGGGTTAAAAAATCTGGTTAAGCGGAAGAAGACCAGACGAGACGAGACGTCATAATCTATTTTTATCCGTCACTTTTTAATTTTAAAAATTATAATAATTACATTTTCAGTAGCATTATTGCTCAAACACCGGGCCCATTTAGCAATAAATCCATAGGATTAGACTCTAAATTAGTCGATCAGTCAGTCATCAGATAGAAATTTCTAAAAACTCCGTTTGGAATCGAGCGCCTCGCAGCGAGGTGCAGCTCTGTGCGCTCCACGGGACTCTGATTACAGAATATTAACGTTCATTATGAGATCATGAGAGACTGAGAGAGGGATGAGGGGTTCACATATTTTTCATTGAGATACTCAGGGGAAAACCTGGCGATGATGTTTAATTCGGACCTCCTCGCGTTTGGAGTCCAGTTCTATGTGCGCGCGGCTCGCGGAGCAGATTTTGCGTTTCAACAAGCCTCCACAGCCTATGAACGCTACTCTGAGGGCGCATTACAACAGGAAGTGTAGTTAATCTATATCTGATCGCGCACTGAGAACCGATTGCAAAGGGGCGTTTGAGCGGTTCGGGTCTGACACCTGATGGTGGACCAGTGTTCTTCTGCTGCAGAGCGCAGGACGTCTGGATCACAGGTCTGCGCTCAGCAGCACAGAACCTCAGTCTGGGCTGCAGGTATTGGTGGAGATGCTGCACTATTTCTGCATCCTCGGTTTGAATTATTAGAGGGGACAATTCAGTGATTTCCTATGACGGTATGGACGGGCAGGCTCGTGCGCAAACCTGTCAGAATGACCAGCGCCCTTCAGATCTTTCCGTCAAAGTAAAAAACAAACAAACAAACAAAAAAAACGGTTAAATACGGGACATTTCCGGTTAACGGGACCCCTGCTATATATTAGGATTTACGATGGGGAAGGTTGTGAACACCTCATCTCTCTCTCATGAAATCATAATGAACGTTAATATTATACAGAGTCCCGCAAAGCGCACAGAGCTGTGCCTCAGCTGCTGCTGCGCTGCGCTCCACTCCGGAGAGTTTTTATTTCTATATGATAACTGGCTGATCGACTAAGTTAGAGTCTAATCCTATGGATTTATGTGCTAAATGGGCCCGGTGTTAGATCAATCGAATAGGAACCGAGCGATCTGCAGCTTCTAAACAGGTTCTCCAAACCGCGACCGTCAGTGGAGGATTACACAGCATGTAAACAAACCGTAAAAAAGCCACAGCATATACACAAATAATTTACGTTGGTACGGGTCTCAAACTATAAGTATTGACGATGGGGAAGGTTGTGACTTACCTTCAAAATGAGATAAATCCTGCGAAATATAAAATGTGAAGCCTTTCTCTCGTTTGCTCTTTGGCGCAGGGGAAAAACTATCAACAAGTCGGTGAACATCATCAACAGAAATATTAGGCAAATGCCCCAGACATCTAGAAAAATTTAAATCGCCGCTTAGTCCACTCATTTTGTCGACTTCTTCGGGAATACAAGACCGTAAATAGGGTGCGACCAGGCGAGAATATCAAACCGGAAATAACACACTGGACAGGAGTCTTCCCACCGAAAGTAGCATATGCTAACGTGCACAGGGTCTATTAGTTTGGAGTTAAAATAAGCTTATTTAAAAAAGTCGTTCTTTTTAAATTCTTCCAAAAGTCAACTTCTGATTTGGCTCTGGTCCAACTTCTGTCCTAAAAGAATAAACCTGTTTACTGGTGTTCACCCTGTGTCACTGATTTAAGAGACTTCCACCTGCTTTGCTGTCTGCCTGCTGTCTCCTCTCCTCCTCCTGTCTGCCTGCTGTCTCCTCCTCTCCTCCTCCTGTCTGCCTGCTGTCTCCTCTCCTCCTGTCTGCCTCTCTCCTCTCCTCCTGTCTGCCTGCTGTCTCCTCTCCTCCTGTCTCCTCCTCTCCTCCTGTCTGCCTGCTGTCTCCTCTCCTCCTGTCTGCCTTCTGTCTCCTCTCCTCCTGTCTGCCTGCTGTCTCCTCTCCTCCTGTCTGCCTCCTGTCTCCTCTCTCTCCTCCTGTCTGCCTGCTGTCTCCTCTCCTCCTCCTGTCTCCTCCTCTCCTCCTGTCTGCCTGCTGTCTCCTCTCCTCCTGTCTCCTCCTCTCCTCCTGTCTGCCTGCTGTCTCCTCTCCTCCTGTCTCCTCTCCTCCTGTCTGCCTGCTGTCTCCTCTTCTCCTCCTGTCTCCTCCTCCCCTCCTCTCCGCCTGCTGTCTCCTCTCCTCCTGTCTGCCTGCTGTCTCCTCTCCTCCTGTCTCCTCACCTCCTGTCTCCTCTCCTCCTGTCTGCCTGCTGTCTCCTCTCCTCCTGTCTCCTCTCCTCCTCCTGTCTCCTCCTCTCCTCCTGTCTGCCTGCTGTCTCCTCTCTCCTCCTGTCTCCTCCTCTCCTCCTGTCTGCCTGCTGTCTCCTCTCTCCTCCTGTCTCCTCCTCTCCTCCTGTCTGCCTGCTGTCTCCTCTCCTCCTGTCTCCTCCTCTCCTCCTGTCTGCCTGCTGTCTCCTCTCCTCCTGTCTGCCTTCTGTCTCCTCTCCTCCTGTCTGCCTGCTGTCTCCTCTCCTCCTCCTGTCTGCCTGCTGTCTCCTCTCCTCCTCCTGTCTCCTCTCCTCCTCCTGTCTCCTCTCCTCCTGTCTCCTCCTCTCCTCCTGTCTGCCTGCTGTCTCCTCTCCTCCTGTCTCCTCTCTCCTCCTGTCTGCCTGTCTCCTCCTCTCCTCCTGTCTGCCTGCTGTCTCCTCTCCTCCTCCTGTCTCCTCTCCTCCTCCTGTCTCCTCTCCTCCTGTCTCCTCCTCTCCTCCTGTCTCCTCCTCTCCTCCTGTCTGCCTGCTGTCTCCTCTCCTCCTGTCTCCTCTCCTCCTCCTGTCTCCTCCTCTCCTCCTGTCTGCCTGCTGTCTCTCCTCCTCCTGTCTGCCTGCTGTCTCCTCTCCTCCTCCTGTCTGCCTGCTGTCTCCTCCTCTCCTCCTCCTGTCTGCCTGCTGTCTCCTCCTCTCCTCCTCCTGTCTGCCTGCTGTCTCCTCTCCTCCTGTCTGCCTTCTGTCTCCTCTCCTCCTGTCTGCCTGCTGTCTCCTCTCCTCCTGTCGCCTCCTCTCCTCCTGTCTGCCTGCTGTCTCCTCTCCTCCTGTCTGCCTGCTGTCTCCTCCTCTCCTCCTCCTGTCTGCCTGCTGTCTCCTCTCCTCCTCCTGTCTCCTCCTCTCCTCCTGTCTGCCTGCTGTCTCCTCTCCTCCTCCTGTCTCCTCTCCTCCTCCTGTCTCCTCCTCTCCTCCTGTCTGCCTGCTGTCTCCTCTCCTCCTGTCCCTCCTCGCCTCCTGTCTGCCTGCTGTCTCCTCTCCTCCTGTCTGCCTTCTGTCTCCTCTCCTCCTGTCTGCCTGCTGTCTCCTCTCCTCCTCCTGTCTCCTCCTCTCCTCCCGTCTGCCTGCTGTCTCCTCTCCTCCTCCTGTCTCCTCTCCTCCTCCTGTCTCCTCCTCTCTCCTGTCTGCCTGCTGTCTCCTCTCCTCCTGTCTCCTCCTCTCCTCCTGTCTGCCTGCTGTCTCCTCTCCTCCTGTCTGCCTGCTGTCTCCTCTCCTCCTGTCTGCCTGCTGTCTCCTCTCCTCCTGTCTCCTCCTCTCCTCCTGTCTGCCTGCTGTCTCCTCTCCTCCTGTCTGTCTGCTGTCTCCTCTCCTCCTGTCTCCTCCTCTCCTCCTGTCTGCCTGCTGTCTCCTCTCCTCCTCCTGTCTGTCTGTCGGGAGCAGCACCACCTCCTCTCCAGTCCGTGAGAAAGCGAACTCTGTTCAACTTCTGTATTATCCAATTTAGAGAATTTCATCAGCTGTGGTCTGTTAGAGTGACTCTTTATCACAATCCTTCTTCTCATGAAGTGTTTTAGTTTTCTGAGCGCCGCTGTCGATTTTCTTTCCCAGTATTTTTCAAGTTTCCTTAATAATAAAGGAACACGTCCCAAAATCATCAACACATAATCTGATTGGTCCAAAGGGCCTTAGAACCTACGTGGATCACGTCATTTGGACCAATCAGCAGCCCCGGATGAGCAGGTAAAATGATTGACAGAAAAACTGACAAATGATGAAACAATTGGGTTTTTGTTGTTGTTTTAACCCGAAATGATTGGTTATTAGTTATTTTCAGCGTGAGGAAGCTCGTGTGTGCGTGAAGACAGGAAGAGGTGTGTGCCTCACGGCTTGAGAGCTCGAGGATTTAAACAGACGCACTACCGAGCGTTGCGGTACGCTATAAGAACGTTCTCAGAGCTCGGAGAAGTGGCGGAACGCTAAAGAGCTATTTTTAGAAGTGGCGGTACTGCATACCGTCGCGTACCGGCCCACTTAAAGCACTGCTGCTAGCTGAAAAGGTGTTTTTTTGGGGGGGACTCTGGTATTTTTATCTTAAAATGGAAGCGCTAACAGCCCGGCTCTGTCCTACTTCTACTTTCACTTCCAGGATGTTCTGCCCCAAAATGTGTCCGGGCGGATTAATGCCAATCCAAGCAGTGAGGAAATGCGGCAGACAGACAGCTGGATTGTCCAATCCTATCGTTCGGTCCGAACGATAGGATTGGACAACTACTGCAGGACAACTACTTTATTGATTTCTTTCCGGTTTTTTTTTTATCCCCACAATATATTTATGGCTATACTATGTTGGAACTAGAGGTGGGCATAGATTAATTTTTTTAATCTAGATTAATTTTGAAATTAATCTAGATTAACCTAGATTAAAATGGCTCATTTGAATTCTGCCAAAGGGTTCATAATACCGGTATGTGTGTTCATGAGGCTGAAGAGTCGTGATACTTCAAGTCTAGAGTTTAAGGTTAAGCCTGATTTATACTTCTCCGTCTGCGTCGTTACGGAGACACGCAACGCCATTATGCGTCGACGCAAGCTCTCTACAACATGCTCGCAGAGGTTGACGGAGACATGCCCAAAATTCTAACTATGCGTCAAAAGCGACGGACAACGCATGCCTGTGATTGGTCGGCTCAACACCCCGTGATCATTTCCGGCTTCATGCCGCTATCAACAGAGTAGTAATAGGTGAATCTCGCGGAAGCAGATATGGATCAGCTTGAGAAACGTCTGGCAGACGAAGTACGAACATTTATATAATCCATCAGTGTCCCTAAAGGGTTAAACAAGAGCTACATTTTCGCTCGTCGTCTGCCTCGTCCTCACTGAACGGACGGACGGACATTCAACAGACGCCGCTGTCTCCTCACTTCTGTTTAATTCTTTTTAACAACATTGTTTGTTCTTCGAGATCAATCTGTTCAAACTCAATCAAAATTCGCTCTCTGTCGGCCATTAATGAGCTGAAGTAAACAAACTTTGGTCAACCTGAGGCATTACTGCAGAAAAGTTATGCGCCCTCTGCTGTCCTGGTGGAGAATTGCTTCACAACACTGACGGAGAAGTAAAAATCAAAAACGTCTCCGTCAATACGTGTGCGTCTGAGCGCAAACGTGCTGTCGGAGAAGTATAAATCAAGCTTTAGTAACAGCTGACCCACTGTTTGGATCAGCTGTTACTAACCTAACAAGAAATACTAAACCTGTCAGAACTTCCCTCAGAAACCCAGACCTGAGTCACAAACCAGAACCTCCAGACCAGATGAGCTCTGAGTTCATTTTAACAACCTCTGATGGTTGATCAAGTTATCAGGATGAAACATTTTAACACTAAAACACATTGATCTGTAATCAGAGGTCTGTCTCCTTTAACTTTACAGCTGTTTTCTGAGGCTCACTCTGTTTTAATAGTTTGACTGTAGAAACCTTCTCATCTCCTGACAGTAAAGGATTACATTTAGTTTACAGGTCACCTGATTAAAGCATCAACTCTCTTTTTTACATTAAATAACTTCATGCTGATTTTTTTTAGCTGTCAAAAAATGATTGTAGCATCCAGTTTATCTGTAATGGATTAAATTTGCCTTAAAATGACTTCATTTCTCTACTGTTTATCTCACATTATCCCATAGGTTTATCAATATCAATGCCATTATCGATTCTGCTTCTCAATCCAATTCCTTAGCAATTCTCTTATCAATTCTTGAGTAGCTGTTAAGTGGCAAAAAAAAAAAAAGGTTCTCCAGTCCTCTGCACCATGAGCAGCCTTGGTGCGATT